>OZ025299.1:286192953-286513681 GCA_964019185.1 Maratus speculifer
TAAAAAATTATTTTAGAAGCATTTTTGTAGTTTATTTATTTTATACAATGCAATCTGTTTTTTCCAGAATGAAGATGTACGTCCTCATATTCGCAGAAAATATCATTTATCAAGCTTTTTACCACCTGATTAATTTTGTGAGATCTTATCATGTATTTTAGTTGGATTTTCATTTCTTTTATCCATGTTATATATAAGGTCATGTTTTTGTTACATATAGTTTCAATTGCCTTGGTTGTGTAATTAAAAACTTATAAAATGTTAAATGTAAATACTTTAGATTGAGTGTATATATTTGTACAAAAAGCTAAATTTTTGTATGTATATATATATATGTATGTATGCATCTTTACACATACATATTTAGTTTTTGGATTATAATGTGCATTATAATTGTTCATATTTTAGCTTATTGACTCTATAGAATTATAACATTTCTTTGAAAGTACAAAAATTTTTGTATTGTTGACTAATATCTGTTTTAAAAAAACAGTGTGTAATGTTTGAATAGTTTATAATAAAATATCAATTTTTTTCTTTTTTGGGTAAATTGAAATTATTTTTATTATAAGCATACATTATGTTTGAATAAACCATTGATGTATCATTACCAAGAATTGTTTCTTTTGCATGTTAATGATTAGAAATATTATAAAAGCTCTTTCACATCATTCAATTAATTTGGGTAGAAACTGTTTATGACAAAGTTTGTCTATAAAGTTCCAGGTAAGTGATAAGAAAAAAAAATAGTGAAATTATATTTAACAGATATATGAATACAAAAGGCTCCCTTAAATCCCCGCATCTTTACAGATATAAACAATGAAACTTTCATTTCAAATGTAGAGGCAAAATTATGGAATTTTTTAGTTTTATTTCATCCTGTCGGCGTATTGCAAGCATATATTTTTCGCTAATTTAAAAAAAATGTTGCTGTATTATCCACATTGGTCTATAATCTGCACTTGAAAATGGAAATTTCAAATCTGATCAATTGATGGTGCTAGTCATCAGTAAATAGCTTGATAAAAGTGATATTTTTAGCTTCATCAAATGCACAAAAAATTGATAAATTTATAAACAGAAATGGAAAATTTTTAATAGATATACAAATTATCAGGAATTTTTTTTTTAAGAAGCAAATATTATAAAATAAATTAATAAAAAAATTTACATTTTACATTAAATTTTCATATTTTCTAGTATTAATACCACATTAAGCTTTAACAATTTATTTATTATTTACTCCATTTTAAATTAGGATTCCCTATAATACTTTAACAAATTATAATTTAAAAAAAAATTGCTTTCCTAAGATATTCTTCAGTATAATAGAAACAAAAAATAGACAAAGCACACTTGAATGCATAATTAAATAAATTTTATTCAAAGCCTGAAAAATCATGCTCATCAGACTCTGAATTAAATAATGTCAAAATATCTTCATCTAATAAACTAGCATCTTCATCGTCGTTAGAAAAACAGTCGGAGCTATCAATATTTCCCTCTATTAGCTTTGCCTTTTGGAAAGATTTTTTAATAGTGTCCACTGTGATACCATCCCATGCCTTCTTCACTCATTTGCATATGAAGCTTGGTGCATGTTGCCAGGTTTTGTAAAACTGTGACTTGCTTCTGTCACCCATTTTTCCCAGTTATCTCTTACTTTGCTTTTGAATGATTTGTTGATTCCTGTATCTAAAGGTTGATTTTTTTGTTAGACCTCCTGGGATTATAGCGATTTTCACAG
This sequence comes from Maratus speculifer, assembly GCA_964019185.1. Classification (NCBI taxonomy): domain Eukaryota; kingdom Metazoa; phylum Arthropoda; class Arachnida; order Araneae; family Salticidae; genus Maratus; species Maratus speculifer. The sequence continues at coordinate 286,194,704 of OZ025299.1, forward strand.
ATGCTGCTTTAAGTGAACTTTGTACCTTTCTGTCTTATGGGCTTTCATAGAATCTATTTCAAGCGAAGCTTTGAGTATAAAAGAACTTCCTTTTCTTTTTCTCTACACAGAGAATTTAACAATCCAATCATCTCATCCTCATTCATCCAGCCTTTTATATTCACTCTTACTTTACGCCTTTTGGGAAATTCTCTTTGGGAATCATCTTTCGTTTAAATATAACCATTGGGGGAAGTTTCATTCCACTGGCTGCACAACTTAGAACAACAGTAAAGGCAACCTTTTCATGGCCGGTTGTAGTTATTGAGATAGGTTTTTCCCCCTTGAGAAATTATAGTTTGAGATGGTAGACAGTCAAAGTACATCGGAACTTCATCTATGTTTAACATTTGTTCCAAAGATAACTTATTGTCAACTATGATTTTTTTGTAATAATTATAAAAACCCTCAGCTTTTGTTTCCCAATCAGAGGGCAATTTTTGCCCAACTGTAGTCAGATTTCTTATGGCAAAACCCTTTCTCCTCATAAAATGGTAACACCATTCAGCCCCACTTTGAAAATTGTCAATATTGTTTTCTTGAGCTTAATGATGAGCTTTCAATCTAATTTTTGTTGTAAATACTGCAGCTCCATTTTCTCTTTTAGACAAAATCTATTGATGAATTTTTTTTTTCTGATTCTGGCCATAATGGGTGCCTATGACAATTTGTTCACTTTCTTTTATCTGAAACCTTGATATTACATTTATTTTTTCTCTATGGTCTCACATCGGACTCATCAACATTAAATTTTCATCCTGCATCTCTGTTTCCTTCATCTTCAGCTTTATGGATGACTTTTCGTTTGAATTCATTTATATAACTGATGCATTTTCGTTTGGAAGACATCGCAAATCACAAATTAATCACATGCACTCTTCCAGAGAAAATGGTAATACATTTGCTTGCACGTGATTTTTATAGCCTGCATTACAGAATACTTTTCTTTATAAACAGAAAAAGAGATTATAAATTGACCCTATACTCCCTTTGCGTTCGAGGCTAAGATATCTCAAATGTTTCCAATGTGTCTCAAAATTATGTTCCCCGAGTAGAGAAAGGATTCCTTGCTTATTTAAGGCCTACAGTGTTGGATTTTATTGACACCCTCTGTTGTATGTGAGAAACATTAGCTCTTCTCATGATTATTCCAATTAGGGGGGGGGGGGGATGTCACATTATCCGCAATGGCCTATAATACGCACCCAAAAAATTAGGACTTTTTTAGCACATAATCTGCAGATAATAGGCCGAAAAATGCAATTATTCTTAATAATATGACTAAACTCGTGATTTTTCATGAAAGAAGTATAAATTTATTTTTTGCTGATATCACTGGTAATCGCAGTCTTTTTATGAAATATATTTATGTAATAATCAAGCCTTTTAGGTTATTATGATGATTTTGGTGTGAATTAATAGAGAGTACTTTTCATAGGTAAGTTTTGTCGAATAATTCAAGGAAATATGTATCTCATCTTTTTTTTTATGCATATTCAAATATGTATCATTAATTATTTACTTACTTTTAATGTTTTAATCAGTTTTTAAATGTTTTACTTTTTATTATTTTAATAATTTATTCTATTGCAAACATTCATGATAATTTTGACTGCATTATTGCATTGAAATTACTGTTTAAAAAATGTAAACAGAGCTATGACCAGAAATCTGCAAAATTCTAAAATCTTCACAAGCTCTTGTCCCAGGCTGTGCAGATTTGAAGGAGTCTACTGTATTACAATTGTCTTTTGGGAAATTTTTTTGCCTTATGAAAGGGGTTGTAATTTCAGATTGACAAGTTACATTTTGTTAACTTTTTTCCTCTGCATTAAAAAGTGCTCCCTATCTAAACTTGTTATGGGTTAAAACATCATTTGAGCAAAAATGGCTTCCAGTAATGGGAAGCCCAAAAGGATTATTGCAAACCTATACTTGCTTAGAGTATTGATTCTATGTCTGAAGTATTTATATAGAAGAAGCTCTTCCAGTCAACATTATAACTGTGTCAACATGTCACATTAATTTTCTCTAGGCTTGCTTGTCAGTATTAATATGCCTTCCCTTAAAGTTGTGTATAGTCCTCTAAAGTCTTTTGTTCCTTTTTGATGTAAGTAAGGGAAATTGTGGCTAACAGTTAAACAAAGTCCCATAGAACAAATCTTTTATTTTAGTGATTTCATCAGTTGTGTATTTCATACATTGTGAATTAAAATATTTTTTTCAAGAAAAGAAAAGGCAAAGGTACAACCAAATGCAAATATTAAAAGAGCAAGTACATGTTTAAACCTTTAAACTATGCATTCATGAAAACGCTATATGTTTGTAGTAAATTTATTACATTTAAGTTATTTAATTTTCAGAAATCTCTATCAAAATAACCCAAAGCTTTTTTTTTTTTTTTTTTTTTTTAATCAAAATATAAACCCTTTAGTTAATTTTATTGTGATTTTCAATATTTTGATTGGAGAAAATGATCAAGTGAGATCATATTAAAGTTTTCAGGGATAAGTAACTTTGTTTTATGCAATGTTGATTTCACTCCAGAATTATTGAAAATAAAGGTTTGCAATTTTACATTAAAAAAAACTATTAAATTAAAATTTTGTTCAAAATTCTGGTACAAATGTTGATTAAAAATAAGGGTTATAAAATGAATCTTACTTAAGAAAATGTTAGATAATGGTGATTCACTTTTGTGATGTGAGAACTGATTCAAATTAATGGATACATAAAACTGGGCATTGGTTTGTAGAGAAAATAGCCGTCTTTCTTTTGAAAATGAAGTAATTCTCAATTATTGTGGTGCAGTCGAAAAGTGTTTTATACTACAGTAGACTCCCTCAAATCAGCACAGCTTAGGACCAGAGGTTGTGTGGATTTTTGGTCATTGCTTTGTTTTTATTTTTTAAACCATAATTTGAATATAATTAATAATGCGATTGAAACTATAATGAATGCTTACAATATAATAAAATATTAAAATAAATAAAAAAACTAAAATAATAAAAAAATTAGATAACTTTAAAAAATATTAAAATGTTAAAAGCAAAAGGCAAGTTAATAATGCATGATTAGTTATTATAAAGATGAAATGTATTTTTCCTTAATTATTCAGTGAAACTTGCCTCATAAAGGTATATTACTAATGCACATAAAATCATAAAATAAGGAAGTTTTATTTCAGGTTCAGTCAGACTTAATAATCAAAAATGCTGGATTAATACATAAATATATTTGGTTACAAGATTGTGATTGTCAATGATTCCAGCAACATCTTGAATTTTTTCAGAAATAAATTTATTCTTCTTTCATGAAAAAGCATGAATTCAGTAATATTAACAAAAATTATAAATTAAAATATATAAGGAATTGATATAAAGCTAAATAAGTCCAAATATCTGAATTGAATGTTTCATTATTTACATGCTTAAATTATGTGTGGATTTTAGGGTTGCAAATTTGATGGAGTTTACTATATTCTCTTTGTGAAACAGAATTTATTGTTAAAGAGAAAATAGTGATGTATTTTCTGCATTATTTTTTGAAGGGTACGTGCATGAGAAAGATTATCATAATCTTATCACAATTGAAATAAAGAACATCAATCATCTAGAGCAAATTATATTTCTACATTGTTTCCACAATGAAAAATGTGGTGTAAGGTGTATACAAAATTTTCTTTTCAGAATTCCATGATTTGTATCAATACATGCGTTATCTCAATTGGCATTTCCTATATTAGGCTTTAACCTGTCATTTTTATGATCTCCATGCTAGTTTGACAGTCAGTGTGTGAATAATCTCCCATCAAAAAATTTTGAATATTATAAGTCCAATAACTGTTTTTAAACCTTAAACTGGAATATCTGCTCACAACTAGTTGCCAACTCCCTAGTTTTTAGGGAGGATTTTTAATAAACATTATTCCCAAATAGAAATATTTCCTTTATTTAATGTCAGAAAATCTGTAATTAAATAAGTCTGTGATTGTTTGAAATAATGCTTTAAAAAAAAGGTAATTTACAGCTATGCACACTTTTATTCATCAATTGTGGACAATACTGAATGCGTACCAGAGAACAAAATAATGTGACTATGCTAAACAAATTAATTTTCTTTCCTATTTTTATTTCAATTTTAATCTGATTAACTTTTCTTAAACAAGGAATTGATCAACTAAGGCGTGGGGATGCATAAAACTTATTTTATTTGCTAGGCAAATAATTATCGAATTGCATGCCAGCAATGCTATCTTCTTACCTACAAAGTTTTGTGCTTTTAAGCCATTTGTTATGCTTTGATCTCTTTTCCTGCTATTTCCAAAATTCTCTTTTTCAATTTTTCTTTCTTCTTTTCAATATTCCTGTAAATCTGAGTTTTCTGTATTGTCTGTTTGAAGAAAAAAAAAAACTTAAAAAGCATTATTTGTATTGTTTGGTATACAAATATGGCAAACTAGATGAGATTAATAAATATATACAGGACAGTTGCACCATAAAATTTAGCTAATAAGAATGTATTTATTAAAATACAGCACATTGCTCAGTGGTGCACAAAACAAGAATTTTAATATACATTTGTACAATTAAAATAAAATAAAACTATCAACGTTTCGCGCCATCTTCTGTGGGCGTCTTCAGGAAAATATGATAACGGAAGGACTAAGTTTGCATCTTGATCGAGAGATAATATTTCTAATAAATTAAAATCTAAATGAATTAAAAGTTTAAAAATGTTCCCACTTACACGTGAGTAAAAATTAAAATATTGCAACGAAATAAAAAAATTTTAAGATTTTATGAGGTTATGCCATATTTTTGGTATATTGTAGGATAAATTATCATTACATGGTTTATTTTCTCGTGTGATGATTTCGATAGATTCTCTTATTTTACCTTGAACTGGATTATTGCACGGAACTATGATTTTGGCCTCATCAAAGTTAATACGGCAACCCTTGTTGTGGGAGGAGATGTGGGAGGACCTCCTCCCACATCTGGCCAACGACAGCATAATCTTATGGTTTACAAAAATTTCATTATATCCCTTACATATTTGAAAAAGTAAAAAAGATCGCACAAAAATATAACATAAAACTTGTCACCATTTCACCTCCATATCTCATTGACATTGTTACAGATAAGATCGACAAAATTCCAATAGATCAAAAATCTGGTATTTATGAAATCCCCATCACTTTATCTAATAATGTTAAAAAAGTCTACATCGGCATGACTACGCGGCAACTTTTAATTAGAATTAAAGAGCATCGCAGAAATATTAAACAATATAAACAGAATACTGCTCTTTCTCGCTTCTACTTGGTGAACAAGGGTTGCCATATTAACTTTGATGAGGCCAAAATCATAGTTCCGTGCAATAACCCAGTTCAAGGTAAAATAAGAGAATCTATCGAAATCATCACGCGAGTAAATAAACCATGTAATGATAATTTATCCTACAATATACCAAAAATATGGCATAACCTCATAAAATCTTTTAAAAATTTTATTTCATTGCAATATTTTAATTTTTACTCATGTGTAAGTGGCAACATTTTTAAACTTTTAATTCATTTAGATTTTAATTTATTTGAAATATTATCTCTCAATCAAGATGCAAACCTTAGTCCTTCCGTTATCATATTTTCCTGAAGACGCCCACAGAAGATGGCGCGAAACGTTGATAGTTTTATTTTATTTTAATTGTACAAATGTATATTAAAATTCTTGTTTTGTGCACCACTGAGCAATGTGTTGTATTTTAATAAATCCATTCTTATTAGTTAGATGAGATTAATTGGTTGATTGATTCTGGGATCTGAAATATTAATCTGTCCATATAGAATAGTTAAAGAATGCATCAATTCAATGTTATCATTTTGTAATCATGGCTTACATCTTTTTCTGACCTTACTGTAAAATTTCAATTCAGCTCAACTCTTGCTTAACCTGACCAGAAACCAAGATCCATTCTTTGTGCTTGTTTTTCTGTATGGATCATCCTTTAAATATGAGCCCATTAGTTTGTGACTTTAACTAACTTAAAAAAGTCTTCAAAGAGAGGCGGGGGTATTGTTATTATGAAAGTATCCAGCAAAGACAAAAAAATTTTATGTTTGAAAGGTTTGCCAATGTGATTTTACTATTTTCCATAGTGATAAATATATCTTTTGATAATACAAATTTAACTAATAATAGTGAAAAGTGCAAGCTAAATAATATTTTCAAGGAAGACAAACAATTGTCTGTTATTCAGGTCCCATTGAACAAATAGTTGAAAAATGGGATGTTGAAAAGCAGTATGTTCAAATTTGTTTTATTTTTATAAATGAAATTTTAAAACTTTATAAAATACATAGCATAATTATTTTTAACATTTAGTATTAAATAATTATTATAATCTGAAATAAATTATCAATTTATCATGCGTGAAACTGAAATATATTGGACATAATATTTAACAAGATCCATTTATACTTTTATTTTCATCTGTTTCTTTTTAAAAAAAAAAAATTAATTTTATCAGGTATATGTAACAGTTTGCCAAATGTAGTGCTAAATGATTATAATCTGAAATTAACTTTAAGTGTGTCAAATAATAATATATACAGGGGTTGCAGCGTCCCTAAAATTTTCACACTTTCCTACCACAATTTTAAAACAAAAATATTTATTGTAGAATTTCATTCTCAATTTTAAGCTAATTTCACATGAAGATTTTTGATTTAAAATACTGGTAGAAAAGTGCAAAAATTTTAAGGACGCTGTGATCCCTGTATATAGTTAGAATATATTGAACATAATGATTAACTTTACTCATCTGAATTTTTGAAAGGTAATTCTTTTATTATGTATACATTTTCATGCTGAGTTTGCACTAACATTATACATATGCTAAAATTTGCATTATAGTACTATTTATCAAAAGTTAATAACTTGCACAAAATTTAACAGCAATTTTAATTTTTAACTGTTGATACATACAGATAAATTGTAAGAAATGGCATTTGTGCATTGCTTTGCACTTTAGGCATTCTATAGGTTGGCAGGTATGCATCTTTTAGTACTTTCCTATTCTTCAAAATGTCCCCAGAGCTTGGAACTTCTTAGACAAACATTGTAAATCAAATAAAAGCCATGATGACTATCTTTCTACATTAAATAAGTTACTTACAAGAACCTCATAATAAAAATTAATGCATGATGAAGCGTGTTTTCTCTAGATTTGGTGCTAATTTATCTTGCTTTTTAAATTTTTATAATGTGATGCTTGGAAGATTTTTTTTCCCCCATAAACTTTGAATAATTGGTGCTGTTTTCCTATTTTTATTTTAAGTACACTATCACTAAATTAATTCTTTCTTTTGAATTAATTAAATAAATTGTGCAATCTCAATTTGTATGACAATTTAAATTACATTCTCATTTCTTCCTAAGTAAAAATTAAATTTTAGAATAAATTATCTGTAAGACAATTTAAAGTATACATATACATTAATTTCTTTCTTAAAAAGAATGTCTAATTGTAGCTGAGTTATCTTTATGTGCATTTTTTGTCTGAAGTCATGCTTTTTGATTTATTTAATTTTTCCCCCCAATTTTTCTTTTATGTTTATTACAGATGTAATTCTCAGTCTTAAAAGTGTTTTTTTTTTTAATATAAACATGTTTTTATAATGTGAATAATAACAGTGGAATTACTTGTCCAAATTTCATTTCAGCTTTTAAATAAACTTATTGATATGTAATTATGAATTTTTTTTTAAAAACCATATTGATTAGAAAAATCTTGGTGTGTAGATCAAAGGGTTTTTTTTTTTTTTTTTTTTTTTTTTTTTTTCTTTTCTCTCCAAAACTGATTCCAGGCTATGAGTCAAACCTAAGACTATCCTACCTATCTTATGTGCCCAATTCTCTCCCAACTGAGCTAACCTGGAAAATACAGTTCATGCTTAAAGATCCTAGGCATCTGAAGAGTTTTCACTCAGTTAAAAATGTAAAAAAAAAATTGAGATTTTTATATAAAATTTATTGATGTTTGCATTTGCAAACAGAATATTGCATGTTTGATTATACTATTAAAATGATATTTCTTGAATAAGTTTTCAAAATAACTTATGTGGGTGATTCTACGATAAGAGGTAATTTGTACGGCAATCCGTTTAATACAGTTTTTTAATTCTATATGTTGCTATTTTTTTTTTTTATGAATCGCATCATCTTATTATACTTTGTTAAATAACATCACGATTGAATGCCTAATTAAAACACATTTTTCTGAAATTTCTTACAAAGTCTAAAAAAGTCTCTACCCTGGCATGTCCCCTTGCTGGTTTCAATTTAACTTTCAAACAATACACATATTTTTTCCATCAGATGCTTAACTAAAGTATGTTTAATTGGAATTTAAGTAATTATACTTATGTTTTATAAAATAAAAAATAAAATAGTTTTGTTAATTTCAAATAATTTTTATAATTAACTTTTGTCCCACTTTTTTTTTTTTTTTTTTTATCTACCCTGTCAAATTTTGTTCTGGCAAATATAAATTCAAGGATGGCTATATTGGAAGTAGCGCTTAAGGACATCTATTGGCAATACTAAATGCGCAAGCCATTTAAGTGTCACCATTTTTAGTTGCTGCGACGCGACCGTGCGGTGTAGTGGTTTCACAAGGTGATCGTGTATCTCCCCTGGTAAGTCATAAAACTTATAATATTCATTTAATTCAATTGCATTTACTGCCCTAATTAAACAATACAGTAATAATTAAAGTAAAATTTACAATTAACCCCAAAACTAATGCAGTCAATTAAAAAATTTGAATTTATCATGAAAATGTCTCTCCCCTGCCGTATTTCCCCTGGCAAGATAACTGCCAGGGGAGAGAGACACTGACTGGAAAAGGTTATAAAATACAGTCGAACCTCCATACATCGAATTTCTCTATATAACGAATTTTTTGTAGGAACGGTTCCCTTTTCGCATGATTACATTAAAAACAGACTCTATATAGCGAAATATCTATCTCCATATAACGAATTTTTTCATAAATTGATCTTAATTTATTTAGTTTTAAAAAAGCTTCGAAATCATATGGAATCAATTTTTCATCACTTATTTTTGATTTATCGTTCAGTGGAGAGGTTTTTTTTATATAAATATTACTTCTCTCCTTATTCTTTAACAAGTTCATCCCACCTCCCACACACCTTTCAACATCCTTCTCAAAACACAATCAATTGAATTGTTACACATATAAGAGAGGAATCAATGAGAGCACATAAGAGAGACCTTCAAATGGAGGAAAATATCAACTACAATTTTTCATTCCTTGCTAAAATTTGAGAATTTTTTTTGAGAGCGTAACAATTAAAATTTTAAAATCAAAACAACAAAAAATTACAGATTTCTTCCTCTGAAATTTATGTAAGTCTTCCTTATTTGATTTTCATTAAGCTTTCAAATAAATGTCTTTTCTCTTTTTTGAAACTGCTTAAATAAGTAAGAAATAAAATGTTAGGTTAATATATACTTTTAAACATTTCAAATTCTTAATTAAAAAGATCAAAAATAATATTTGTTCAAAGTTCAAAATTTACACATTAAATACTATTTTTAACATCATACTCTATACATCGAATTTCTCTATATAACGAATTTTTTACTGGAACGATGGATTTCGTTATATAGAGGCTCGACTGTATGTATAAAGTGACTTGCCCTTATATGAAAAGGTAAATAAACAGGACAAAAATCATAATTGAAAGGTTTTTGATAAAACTCAAACTTTTCTTTTTGGCCGTATCCTCTATGTACTTGAAACCTCTTATTGTAGAATCACCCATGTACATCCTGCCTTATCTATGCCAGTTTTAATAATAGTGACAGTTATTTTTTTTTTTTTTATTTTTTTTTTTTGAACTAAGCATTACTGCATAGAATTTCTTGAATAAAAATAGCACTCTGATACTTCATTCCCAGAAGTGTATTGGTGACAGAAGCAAGAATCAAGAAAAAATCTAATTTTGTTATAATGATGAGTGTAAAAATGAAATGTTTTAAAAATCTTTGTAGCCAAAGTATTACTATTAGTTATACTGGTGATTTGTATAAGATTTTAATGTGTTAATATGTAAAGGAATTTGAAAATTATCAAACAGAAAAATTCTTAATAGAGACAATATATATATATATAGAGAGAGAGAGAGAGAGAGAGAGAGAGAGAGAGATTCAATGCAATAGTCAATTTAATTATGCTTTATGGCTTTTAAAATTTATACAAACTAGCTTTGTATTAAGTATACGGGCAAAGGTGAAAACATAGTCTTCATAAGTGAGATTTTTCAAGGACTGTTTGATCTCATTGTTATATATAGCTAAGATTTTCTATTTAGGAAAAAAATATATATATTTATGCACTTAATTCACCAGAAAATAAATACATTTAAATGTATTGATGGTTTAATTTTTAAGTCATCAAACTAGGCTTGCACGGCTGGCATCCTCCAGATTCTCTAATAAAGGTTAATAATTAATCATCATGGTAAATGCTAAATAATTGTTAACAATACAGTTTGCCTAATAATGTTTTTTTTTTAAATATAGATTCCACTTGTAGGCTAGACAATTTCTTTTCATTGAAAATATAAACAGCACTGTGGCCATAGTATGAGAAATATTTTGTTGTTCATAATTATATTTCTGTGTTTAATTATTGTAGCTTATACACATACATGTATTCAGAAGTGATACAAGCATCTTGTTATATTCCATGTATTTATTTTTTGTAAATCATGCCAGCTCAAAAATATTTTTTAATATTTTACAATGATGTTCTGTTATATATATAAAAAAAAATCATTCTGAAGGAAAATAATATTTTGGGCGTATATAAAACTTGGTGGCTTTTAGCATACAACCAGTGTTTTTCATATACCATTTATATGAAAGAAGGCAATAAAATATAAATATTTTATTTCTTGTATATTTTCATGTATTATACTGGATAGATAAATAGCTTGCTTATAGAATTTTTAAAATGTGTTGTTGATTGTCTAATCCAAATTTCATACCTGCTAACTTAGTATTGTGATATTATTTAGTGTCATCTACCATCCATCATTTTTCATAACTTTTAAGTTACATGTGGTGTCATTTTAATGCACAATATACTCATCAATATATTCATCATTAAATGTTACTAGTACATGGAAATTGAGCTTAAATTTTCATGTTTTTTCTCTGCCTAAGGGTTTTTATTTATTTTTTTTCCTACTTTTCTATTGGATTTCACTGGTAGAAAGTATGAATTCCTATTTTTCATGTATGACTATACCAGTATGTTGTTTCAAATTAACATTTTTTTTAATATATTAGTTGATTATAGCTATAATTATTGATGAATTATTTTTTTTAAATTATTGTTTATTATAATTAAGGGAACATACTATCTTGAAATTCGTAAAAATATTGATTTTCTTTTTTAATATTCTTTTTAATCATGAATATTTTGAAACCTCATTTTTAGCTATCTGACAATTATATCGCAAGATACTGTACATTTTGTTAATAGATCCAGCACAATTATCCTTAAATAAAAACTTTAGAATAATTTTTCTCCATGGTTATATTTTTGTGACTTGCTTGTTTGATAAATACTAAGGCTTTTTTGTTAATTTAGGTTGAGGTTTGAATTTTTTTTTACTTCTTCTCCACGGTGTAATTAATAATTTTGTGCATAGATTTAACATTCACGTTTATAGTTTTTTTTAAATTTAAATTGAGAGTTTGCTAAATTTCTTTCATTTTTAACATTTTTCAACAAAGTTGAAAATGGTTATGCTTTCTTTTTGTCTGGCCATCTATCTGCACTCTAACTCTCAAAAATGTGATCGGATTGCCCTGAAATTTTTGGAAGTTATTGACATTTACTGTAGCACAAACCCTATTTCAAATGAAATTTCTAGCATTAGTTTATTTACAGGTACAGTCAAAAGGTTTCCGTTACATTACTGCCTATGGGGAAAAAAATAGTTTTCACATGAATTTTAAAGATATTACATCCTGTTAAACACATTAAAATTTATATGAATTTACGAAGTGCACTACAATAGGCATTCTGTAAAACCTATGATGGAAAGAACAGTTATTTACAGGGCCACACAAAAGAATTCCTTTTCATAATGGTAAAGGGGGGATTGTTTGCAACATATTTTTACATTAAATTATTTTATGTATAGCAAAATCAATATGCATTGCTGAGGCTTAATATAAATTATTTCATGCTATCATTTACAATGATACATCAAAGTTTTCAAGTAGTATATCCTATCCGAAGTACTGTGTACTACTGATGTGTTGAAGATTTCAAGAAGTGTTGGAATGTGTTTCATAATCTATGCTTAATGCATGATTTTTCTTGCTTGTTTCACATACATGAGAGAAAATAAATCATATTAAATGCAAAATCCCATACATCTAAAAATCCATGTGCAGTTTTATGTAGTATATTCTAATGAATATGGAGGAAAAAAATCGAAGTAAAAGTGCTTATAAAAATAGTGGGTATTTTAAAGCTAACTTTTTTTTTATTTAAATTTTTCTAAAATATGTTGCTCTACAAGATATTTTTTAATTTTTAGTATTAAGTATTGTGCACCACATTTATTACAGCATTATTTAAAGTTGAAGAGATTGCTTCAAAGATAGTGTGTCCCCTTAAAATATAAAAAGGGTGGGCTGTTCAAACTCTGAAAAGACTGAAATGTCACTGCTTCTGCTGAAAGAGCTTGCTATATAAATATTATATGAAATATGTTAACTGGTTATAACAAACTAAATTTTCATGTTTATTGTTTACCCATAAGAAAAGTGACAACCCCAAAGAACTTTATATATTATTGCACTAATAGGTCTGAATTAGCTATGTCTAACTACATGAAAAGTGTTTTAAAGAGCTACTTTTTATAGCCTTATGTTACAGGTTAAAAAAAAAAAAAAAAAAAAAAAAGCAAATATTTTGCCTCTCTTGTGAAATATTGCATTTTTGATTTGTTTCACTTTTCTTGTGGTAGATAATATGCATAACCCTAATGCTGTTAAACTTTTTTTTGGTTTACCTGATATGCAGTGGTTAAATAATAATACAAATTGATGTAAAGTAAAGATTCCAATCATTGTAATTTCCTTTTGTAATATTATTATTTTAATATGAGCAATCTTTTTTTTTTTTTTTTTTTTTTTGTCTTCATTTATTGTAGCAATAATGTTGCTGTAAATAAAGGGAAGAATGTCTTGTTGCAAAATACAAAGTGTTATCATCAAAAGTTGGCAGGTGTGAAATTTAATTGTAGAGTTTAGCTAAAATTCTGTACATGTATGAATCAAGGATATTTAACTCATGTTGAATGTATATAGATTATGTAAATACATTGCAGAGCATTTAGACTTTTAATACTTCCCCCTCTTCTAGATGTGTGTGTGTGTCAATGTTTTTAAATTTATCGTGATATTTTTGCTGTGATAGATATTTCATTTTACAAAACAATGCATATTTCACTTCATAAAATTCATTTGATACCCGAAGATCATTTGATGTTGTTGTAAGCTAAATATGTATTGTAAAATAACTATAGAACTTTAAATACTTAAAGCAAATTGAATTGATCTGATAGAAGATTTTATGGAGAAAATTCCATAACTATATAACAGCTTGAGCACAGATAAAACTGTACTTAGTTTTTTGTAATATTGGTGATTGTCTTTTTAAAAAAATTATTTAAGTATAAACTTGGTCTAAATCTAATTTTAATCTATTGCCAAAACTATAAAATAAAACAAATATTCAGCTGCTTCATTGATGTGTTCTAAATCTAACTAAAATTTATGCAGGCTAAAAAAAAAAAAAAAAAAAAATAGATTATCCATAGCTATAAAATTTAAGATTGATAAATAAATGTATTAAACAATGTTGCATAGTTTTTTTATTATAAATTAGGTTTGAGTGCTTAAAGAAAATTCTAATCATGGAATCATCTATATCATGGAATTTCGCATTACGTAACATTGTTCTTTTTAAAGTTACTCATTAAAACTTTGGCAGTTTGTTTTACTATTCTTGTAAAACATTATTATTTAGCTAAATCTTGATAAAAAATTATAGTTATCCATGAAATACTTTATTCTGTGCTTCATGAGGATTGGGGGAGGAGAATAAAAGTTATTAATCTAACAAATTCTTAATTTGTTAACCATTGTTATATACTAAACTAAAAAAATGTTTACAAGTGGGATTTTTTTTTTTTTTTTTACATTTTAGTGACAAATTGCTTACAAAAATTCTCTTTAATAAAAGAAAACAAAGAATATGGTGTTAAATCAAATAATTTAGTAGTTCTTCCTTGTAAATCTTAATCTTAAACCTATTAATTTTTCTAAATTAATAGGTTAAATATATAATTTAATAATATTGGTTTTAAATATTTTGTTCAATGTTCAGTACGCTGATTGAAAAAAGTTTTATGTTATTTCATTGATAATTAATATATATTTTTCAATACTACTTGGTTATCCCGTCGACCAAAAAACTATCGCCGAAATGTAAGATTAAATGCCAATAACGGGTGATTGTAATTATCACATTTCTTTGGCAAAACACGTTACGCCATGAAATAATTTTTATTTTGATGTTTTATTTGTATTTTTTATAAATATTATACTAATTTATTTGTTCTTTTGTTATTTAAGATACAAATTATGTCAATTTATAAAATTTGGTGAGTAGTTTGGTGATTTATATAATTTGGCGAAATTAGTCAATGGGATAACCAAGTAGTACCTATTTTTCTTTTTTTCTTGTTTATTTCTTTGGGTTTTTAAAAAATATATTGTTTATAAGTATTACATTGAAACAGTGCTAAGTGCAGTTCAAATTATAATTAAAATAATGGCAACAATCAACATTATAACAGTAGTCACCATTTTGCATAAAAGCATCAAATGTGGTATATTGCTTATTTAACGTTGGTAATGTGGTAGTGATTCATTCATATATGTTTACTAAGTTTGTTTCATTTGCATTACATATATTACTGCTACTCTTAATAATATTTTAATTAATGGTTTCTTCCCCTGAATCACTGAGGTAATCTTGAAGGCTAGAAAAAAGTCAGATATTTTGGTTGAACTTAGAAATGTAAAAATGTAATAAATAAATAAATAAATGGAAATTCCAATGCAGTTTTGAAATTCACTACTCATACCAAGATTTCATTGAAGAAAAAGATCCATTTCTTACAAAATTTATAAAAGATGTTTTAAACATTCATAATTTTCATAAAATACATAATTCATTCATAATTCTACTAATATTCATAATTTTCAGAGTTGGCAAAACTATGTTTATTAGCTTTTTTTTAAATGCCAATTGTTGCTTTTTAAGCAAAATATAATTATATAATGGATCAATTTAGTTTTCTAAAAGTTTATGTATATATACATACACACATGACACAGAAGCAATCCAGAAAAATGAAAAAGTTCAAATGTTGGCCACTCTGATTGGTCTGCTTAGTAGAAGGTTAATAAGAAAGAAAACATTAGAAGCATCCAAAAATATTTTAGTAGACTTAACTTTAGATTTTGAATAGAAGGCAATAAAAATGATGATAGATGCAGAGATGCTGTTTGTTATGTATTCTCAGAAATTGTTGTGTTTTTTGTTTGTTATATTTGATACACACACACACACACATACAATTTATATGTATTTTATTGTTATTGTCATGAGTACTTTTACTTAGTCTTTATTTGTTAATTTGAAATGCTGTATTAAGAATACAAACATGACGATTACAAAAATTTTACTTTTTCTCTTGTTAAAGTGCATTGTGTTAGTTCTGCATTTATGCATGAAATTTGCTTTTGAGTTTGTTGGATTTAACTTTAAAAGTCAAGCATGATATTGTTCATTAACCATTATTTTTTAATTATAACTATTTACTGTTTTTTTTATTACTCTGAATCCTGTTATAATACAGCAATGAATAAAATAAGATTTATGATGTTAGTATAATTCTATGTTTGTTTTTTATTCTTTTGCATGTGCATTTATCGATTTGCATATTACTTTTTGTCTTATCATTTACACTGCAGTGCTTCCTAACACCAGCATGGTATGCTGTAAGTGTTTGCCACTGAGCTCGACAATAACACGGAGAGCTAACTCTCTATTCTGATACATTGAATCCAGCGGTCTGCCCATGAATACAATGCCAAAGATTTTCCGACGAAAATCTTTGGCAAAACATAGATTTCCTCCCATAGGATAGTATGGGGTAGATATTTTCAAATTGCATTTTCTTTTAAAATGAAGACGAAATTGCTACAATTTTCTCTGATATATATTATTTTATTAAAAATTTAGTGATTTTACTTAAATTCATAGCAAGTTTTCGATTTGATATTAGTTAAAAAGGAAACTTTAGTTTAACTCAACAAAAAATAAAGAAACATTTGTTAAATATTGTCATAAAAATATCAAAAACACATAGAAATAAACAAAAATAATAAAAAGTTTGCGAAAAAGCTTCAAAAAATGCTTGTAATATTAAGAAAAATAGAGAACTCATTACTTGCGTGCATTGAAAAGTGTGATGTCTTCCCGGCAGAAAGTGGTTTGGCCGAATCGGCGAGTAGGCCCTCTGTATTATATATGGAGCTCAGTGGTGTTTGCTGATTGTGCCAAGATATATTGTAAAATTCATGCAAGAGATTCATTTTACTTTAATAGTACAAATTAATTTGTTTCAAGTTTTTGAGATATGCATATCCTTCTTGGAAATTCTTTAGAAAATCTTAAATAAAGCTTTTAATTATATATAATTGCTTGTTTTAAATTGTTTAGTTTTAGAGTATTTTATATTTAATATGTGTTTTAAGAATCTTAAACAGGCCATATATAGTTAGTAATAAATTGAAGAAACTTTGTTTTGGGACCATTTTTACATAGGTTCTCTTGTTGGATTCATGTGTGCTTCAGATTGTGGTTGATAAGTTAGCATTATGTATTTTTGTAATCTTCTTTCTTTGTGATATTTTGTTTTAAAGGGCTAATGTAATATTTCAAAATAATCAAATTTTGATTACTTTATGTATGATATTGCTTCTCAAGTGAAGGTTTATAATGAAAGAGGCTATTTTTTCATTTAGTGTATATAAAAAAAAAAAAAAAAAATTAATAGCATTTTTTTTTTTTTTTTTTACCTTTAAGAATATTATGCTTAATGTGCAATATTTAAATTGGTTGCTAAAATATCTGAAGTTTAATGTTTTCATTTAAAAAAAGGGTAGGCTTAATCTGACATGAAAGATTATTTAACAATAAACTATCCTCTAAAAAAAAAAAAAAAAAAAAAAAAAAATCATGAAATGTATTTTACAAATACTTATTAAGTACAATTCAAAACAAAAATTCTTAATTAACAAACTTGACTGTAAAAAAATAGAGAGATGCAAAAACTCTATTTTTGCTTTTGTAATTCATACCAATTTTGTATTGTCAGAAAAGGTATTTGGTATTTTTAATCTCTTAATTTTTATTTTTCATCTATGAATTCAAAATTATGCTGCAATTAAGGTTATTCTCAAATCCAAACTGGTTATTTTTTCATTCATTATTGACTTCAGGTAAACACTGAAAAATGACTGTTCTTATACAAAACATATACTGAAAAACTGTTCTTATACAAAAACTATGTAATTTAACAGTTTTTTTATGGTTTGATAAAGACAAAGGTTCATTCAGAAAGTTCTGTCAAAATTGGTGTTTTGAACCAAAATTTTAAGTGTGCTGCTGTTAAAGTTGTTATGCAACAACAATCACTTATAAATTCCAGATGTAATTCACTTATCCAAACTAGGACATTTGATTCCAAATTTTTACTGATAGTTGTGCCTGCATGAATCATGCATTTGTATTTGAAACAGAGCCTGTAAATATGTCAAAGGTTCTCATGAAGAGGTGGGGGGAGGATATGTTTTGAAAACATCCTTAAATCTTAACTGTGCATACATTGTTTGAAAAATTATTCCTATTATTGGTTTTGACTGGTTATACTGTATAAGATATATTTTTCAGAACTCAATTGTTATTAAAAAAGACTTGTACTTTTTCATGAAAAAATACATTTGAATACATTTAAACACTTATACAGTTTAAAGAAATGCAAATTTTCAATGATTAATACTTAAATGAAGTTTCAAGACTGCAATTCTCATTTTGTTTGATTATTGTTATGCATTAGCTGAGAAATATATAGCTTTTTAAAGTTTTAATTTACCAGTCGATTAGTACAACAAACTGTTGTTCAAACATTCGATTTATATAATTATCATCTTCAGTCCTAGTATCTCCTGTAGTACACACTAAACAATAAGCGTTAAATTAATTTAAATGCTTCTAGTTTTTTAGAAATCATTTCTGGACCTTTTTAATAGATAGGATCATGTAAGCATTGATTTATCCACTAAAACTTGTTTGAAGTTTTTTACACTTATTTGAAAATGGCTTTTATGGTCCATGGGTAATGTTGCTCTTATAGCTGAGGTTTTATTAATTTCTTTGTAGTAAAGTTTGACTTAAACTCATTATTAGGAGATATCTAGCATCTGTAATTTGATTTATCAAATGTTACAACTTTATAAATAATTATTTATACTGTGTGTAAAATGCTCAACACCTTCATCTCTATTGATACATTTTTAAACAATATTTTCTTGTTATTACAAATATTAGTTTCAACAAATATATTACTTCCTATTTATGTGAAGCCTAAGGTATGATAAAGACTAAGACTTCTTTGTGATCTTCCTATCTGATATTTTGATCAGTAAAACCTACGAAAACAGAATCACCAAAGACTAGACATCTTTCATTTGAGGCAGGTTTAACTCCATCTTAGCAAGTATAATCATATCAGGGCTGGCGAGTTTCTGCCAGGGTGGTTAAAACCAGTGGTTATAGCCAGTTAAAACCGGCATGGCAGGTACTGGTTTCTGCTAATAAGTGGCAAAAACTGGTAGAAACTAAGAAATAATACTCATAAATGCAATTATTCATAATTCATAGATATATTTAATATATAAAGTACAACTTTTAAAGGACAACTTTTACTATACCAGCTTAAAAGTTTCAAATAGATTACATATAATGGATGATATGTTCAATATACATTACAAGTTTTTTTCATTTGATGGCTAATTATCAAAATTTGGAAAGAACTTAATTTTGGCACTAGAAATAAAAATATGAGGAATCCCCCCAAAATAAAATTTACCATGTTTTAAGGAGCAAAAAAAAAAAAGTTTTTTAAAATTCTAGGGGCAGGGATCAACATTTTTAAGTAAATGAAATGGGGTATCGTTACGTATGATTTTTAAAAATTCTAAATTGAATGACACCATCTGCAAGACGATAGATCAATTTTTTCAAAGTTACGGCACGTTTTTACGAATAACATAGCAAAAATTGCACTTTATTCAGATAAAATAGGTTTTTATGGTAACAACTGATGACCATTCAAGAAAATTTGGGGAAGAACATCATTTTGTCACTAGACATGAAAATCCAATGAGTCTCCCAAAAATAAAGCTTTACCTTGCTTTATTTATTTATTTATTGTTTGGGGAGGGGGAGAGGTACATCGATAGATGAGGATACTTCAACTTTTTAAAATTAGGTGAAGTGGGTATCATTTTCTTTTATGTGTTTTCAAATTCTGGATCAAATAGCATCATTTGCAAGTCATACAATCATTCTTTATAAAAGTTATGGTAGGTTTTATAAATATAGAATGTTGAAAGTTATGTTTTATTATTGAGCGCAGCTTTCTCATATTTATTTTACATTCAAAACTTGTTCTTATTAAAAAATATCAAGTTTTTTAAATGTCCTCAAAATAGCAATAAAAATCAGGATCATCAAATTTCTTCAAGATTAGTAAAGATGTCAAATTTTTTTATTGATAAAACCATTCATGACTTTGTATTCATAAAACCAGCCTAACTTTGTGACATATAACCGTATTGACTTGTGGAAGTGTCATTCGATTCAAATTTAAAAAAAAAATACATAGCAAACGATATAGACATTAGCTAAAGAAAAAAATTGAATTCTCCACCAGAGTAAAAATGCACCCTCGGCCCTCCTCCCCCCCTTTCTCCTTAAAACATGCTAAAACGCTTTTTTCAGGGGGGGGGGGATCATCGGATCTTCATTTTTATTGTCAAAACAAAACTTTTTTCAAATTTACGTGAATGACCATCAGTTGATGTATTTACTCATATTTTGGTCAATTTTACCTGTACAAATATGCATGACAAATGCCGCCATTTATGGTGCGCCCTGATGCGGCTGCCTCACCCCTGGCGCCGGCCCTATATATATATACAAACATACACATACAGTGAAACATGCAGAGTTTTTCATACAATTGTCCTAGAAAAATTTTCATAAAAATTGCTCCTGAGCTTTTTTTTTTTTTTGGCTAAGATGCAAAATATTATAACTATCTTTCAAATGAAAAGAAAGGTGATGGTTTGGAATGTCACTATGTGCAGATTTCCAAGGAATTGACTAATCCAAACAAAATCCCAAGATTGTATAAAGGAATCATCAAAAACCTTAAACATTTTTGTAGGCATCTGTTAGTTGAAAGCATCCTCATCAGAGATAAGTATTAAAAATCTCAATATTCTTCATGTTTACAAATGTTTAGGGAGACATGAGACAAGCTCAGTGAAAGAACTTTTTAGACTGTGAGCTGGCTGCACAAACTGACAGTTAAATTTACATATTAAAATGTAACTGGTCTGTCAAGTCATATGTCTTGGTAGAACTTTTAGTGGTTGAATGGCTTTGTGTTTTCTTGTTTCCAGTCCTCCATGTTGTCGTACCTTTGGATGCAGTAAAACACAGTGATAAACTTACCGATCAACCGCTAAAATTGGATCTGCAGATGTTTTCCACCAAAATATGTGTCAGCAAGACCAGTTGCATTTTAATATGCAAAAAAATTCAGTCTAATCCAGAAATTTCAGATGTCTGCTCAATGAGGTGATGGTTTGTGCTTAACTTGATTAGTTGATTAGTCTTGTAACTTGATTAGTCTTGTATGAGGATTATGTCAATGTAATCCAAAATGTGATTGTGTGTGGTGAGGCAACTGAAGTGGATATTAATTGCTCAATGGCAGAGAACAACCAAGCTCTGGACAGACTATCTGTGAATTAAGAGGACAAATATATACAAGAGGAACCCCAACCTAATTCATCAGAAGCTGTTGTGCATATACCTGAAATTCAATGCTTTTCTGCGAGTCAGTCTAATATAGAAGTTTTATTTTTTGTATCAGTTGATAGGTTAGATTCATACCGATTAAATAATCGTGTTTAAAATTAATCTAATGTAATTTCGTATGCAGCGATTTTCTGCAGTTCCATGTATTGACCTTCGATTTATTCTGTTGAGCTGATCCAGAGTATCAGACCAGATTAAGTGTTCGTTGAGGTTAATTGGGTGAAACAGTCCTCCAGTGTTCGTGTCCGGGATGGCTCAGTTGGTAGAGCATGGCAGCTTTAGCCAATACATCCCTGGTTCGAATCCTGGCCTGGGCTTTTTTCACCCAAAAATGGAAAAAAAAATTACATTGATTCCTCTCTCTACCTCTTTCAATGCCTAGGAAATATTTTAATTCACCAAGGTCTTTCATTTCGAATCTCTTAAATAGTTGATCTTTAGTGCTGATTTTATCTTTAAGACAGTTAAAGAATATCAATAAAATAGTCACTAAATACCGTTGATAAAAGTAATTTTCACTTCACTGAAATTTTAAAAGGGTTTTAAGCACCATTAAATGTTTAATATACTTGAAGGGCTCCTGGGCTCATAACCTCTCAGGTTTAACAGGTTATTTAACTAAAAAGTTTTATTAAAATAGCATCATGTGTTAAGGATATGATATACAGCAAACCACCAATATAAGGTTGGAAGAGAAATGCATTCAAAACAGTGTTGCCAATTCATGAAAGATAAAACATATTACAGGATATTGCCAAACAGAATGAATGTAAAATCTCTTACTTTAACAAATATAGATGGCAGTAACATTGTTTTTGGTTTTAAATTAGATTAATTAGAGTTTGAAAGGGGAAGACTTTAATGGGAATCTCTTGAAAACAATGATTTCAATTAAAGATAGATGCTCTATATCTAAATGCTCTCACTTTAAATCCTAGATGTTGGTACCAAGTTATGCTATGCATGTAGTAATATATCAAGCAGTGCATATGTCAAACTGGCGCTTAATATATTATTTCAATACAATAAACTTAACTGTAGTTTATGATAGCAAATGATGTTGAAATGTACAAGAAAGTTGTTATTTACAAATAGTGGTGAAACAAATTTTTGGAACCATTTTTTCCTGCAACAAACATTAAACCCTAACAAGCAGTATAGCTTATAATAAGTATAAAACTAAAAATGTAATTATGCTGAATTTTGAAGTTCTAGAGAAAACAAATTAAGAGATTTTCTTTTACAAATTCTTTTACTCAATGCAATTTTTTTCTATTTGCAGAAATAAGTGCACATTTAATCAGTTTGGATTAATGTTTGATTAGTGTTAACAATTAAGAAATATATACACTTAGCGCAAATAAGACTATAAAAAGAAGGTTTTTACTTTTTATGCACATTTTAATTTTATAAATATAGATTAATGATCATGTGTCTTGGGCTGCTTACAAAAGCCCGTCGGGCAACATACGGCCCGCGGTTTGAATATAGCTGCTCTAATTAATATGAAATTTGGGTGCTAGGTACCTTTTTTTATTGCTGTGAATAATTATCATTTTTATACAAAAGAAATACATAATACAATTTCATTTCCTTTAAAAAATTAATAGAGAAATAGTTAAGGCATTCTACTTTTAAAATATTACACATATGATGTTAAAATCATTAAAAAGTAAGCTTAAACTTTATTATGTGTGTAAATAGTTCCATTTATACAAACTTACTACTCAGGGGTATTTTATCATTATTCTGTTCCTCCCCATTTGATATTTTGACACTTTCTTCTACAGTCAGCATTTAAGGTTATTTTTATGAATGAAATGTTGTTTGCTTGGACAATTTAACATATTTCAATCATTGATGCTGAACTTTAATTGCATTTTTATATTTTGATGTAGGTTTTGATCAAAAGTGCTTTCCCATATTTTATATATTAAAATATTAACTGACAGTTACATTTGAATTATTATGGAGTGCAAAATTTCTGTATTTGTTGTAATTGCACATAATGTAATGTTGAGAAAAGAGCATTTGTTCTATTTGAATGTTAAAGAAACATTTGATATTATGATCTGTTTAGTTATGTTAGAAAATAAACATGTTGTAAATAATGGTTTGGGTCCTTTTTTTTTTATCCCCTTCTTGGTAATGTATAATTTCTATACTTTCTACTGGTGCAATAGAAAGGAAAATTGAGTCTTGATTATTTCATCAATTTACTGATAGGTGACAAAATAATGCAAACACCCATGAAAAAAGCATAGTCTATTTCAAAGAAGCGGGACATGCATGTCACTTCACATTCAATCCTGCCACCTACTGGTTATGAAAGGTGAGGTATTAGTCGCTCAACATCGGTCATGGATATTGCATGTGCTTATCTTGCACACTGGAAAACTCCATATTGACTGACTTGTCTGGGTTAATAAAAGGAATGATTGTTAGAATGTGGTGTGCTGGTTGCTTCATGATGGAATCTGCCAATTTGGGGCATGCAAGGAGTACTGTGTCAGTGATTAATGCGTGTACTCTGTCTGCATAATACAACAGTGAACGGAAAAGAAAGCTTTCTGAGAGGTCTAAAATAGAGTTGATCGTATAGCAGCCTGAGAGAGCCACTGAGCTCCATATATAATATTGTCGAGCTCAATGGAGAAAGCAGATAATCTTTATCCCTGATAATGTCAGAGATCAGGGACGTAGCTACAGGTACAGCTGTAGGGGGTGCGACCCCCACCCCCACCCCACATTCGGTATACTCATTACAATTCGTTAAATTCACTTTCGTTCAAAAATCATATTACTTCTTTCTTTATCCTCCCCCCCTAAGAATTTTTAAAAATATTATAAAAATTATTACAAAAAATAAAACAATGTCAAAACATATTTAAAATATTTTTGGAATACTCATACCCCACATTCAGAATACTCACTACATTCGGTCATTTCACTTTCGCTCAAAATTGCATTATTTTGTGCAGTATTTTTCCCTTCTAAGAATTTTGAAAAAAAAATTATTAATAAAATTCATAACAAAACATGAAACAATGTCAAAACATATTTAAAGATATTAAATAATTTTAAAATAGTCATACCCCACATTCGAAATGCTCATTAAATTTAGTAATTTCACTTTAATCAAAAATTGCATCATTTCGCTCTGTATTTACCCTTCTAAGAATTTAAAAAATATTACAAAACGTAAGACAATACCAAAACATATTTAAAACTA
Source organism: Maratus speculifer (assembly GCA_964019185.1). NCBI lineage: Eukaryota > Metazoa > Arthropoda > Arachnida > Araneae > Salticidae > Maratus > Maratus speculifer. The sequence goes on from OZ025299.1 coordinate 286,219,338, forward strand.
TTAACTATTTTCGGAAACTCATGCCCCACATTCGGAAAACTCATTACATTTGCAGGCCTCGGAGCGAGTCGCTAAACTCGCTTTTCTCGCTATTTTTTTGCATTTGTCTCTTTTAGTCTATATTTTTCAGATTTAGTCTCTCTTTTCGCTTTTTTTTTTTTTTTTTTTTTTTTTTTTTTAAATATTCCTTACCCACCGATCGATCGCAGGAAAAAGATCGTAACTTTCCTCATTTGATAGCGGGAAAACATCGCGAAATTCAACAATTTGTCGTGAGGAAATATCGGAAAACTTGGTTAATTTGTCGCAAGAAAATCTCGAAATTTGTTAACTGTTCGCGGGTAAAAAACGCAAAATTTTTCAGTCTGAAACCGGCGGAAAAATCATTGATTATGTTAATCTGTAGTAGTATGAAACCATGAAATTCCGTGGAACTATAATGAAACTTAGTCACGGAAAAAAAATATACCAAATTTGTCTCTCATTTGCAGCGGGGAAAATTCTAAATTTCATCACTCTATCGTGGAAAAATGGTTACGAAATTAGCATATCGTTCGCGGGCAAGAATCGCAAAACTTTTCTGTCGGACATTAAAAAGAAAGTGAATTTGGTCAATCTGTGGAAAGATAAAAACGCGAAATTCGATAACCATTCGAGGAGTAAAAAAAAAAAAAAATCATAAACTTCGTCATTCGGTCGCGGGAAGAATATCACGATTTTGTCATTTTCGCGAGAAAAATAACGCGTATAATCCGTCAATCAGTGACAGAAACATATTGCAAAATTTGTCAGGCGATCTTGTGAAAAACAATTGAGAAATTCGTCAGTGGATTGCAGGAAGAAATCTCAAAATTCTTCGTTCGGTCGTTATATATACGGGGATCACTTTTTCGACAAACGGCAGATTTTCACGTTTTTAATATATATATATAGCGATGTTCATAGATGCCAACTTGTACAGTTTGGCTGTACAATGTACGGATTTTGTTCGAAGTGCACGGTTGTACTAATGAACAATACGATTGTACGATTTTACACTCGAAAAAAGTAATCGCAGCAAAATGCAACTTTCAGTGAAAGGATCGCCGAAAAAGCGTACATTTCGTGGAAAAACGACGATTTCGTCAAAAGATCGCTGAAAAACGCAAATTTTCTATGCAAATCGCGATAAAGTATAGTGCGGATTTTGTATGAAGACCGCGAAAAAGCATCGATTTGCTCTAAAGATTGTGGGTATGACGCATATTTCGTCAAAAAATCGCGGGTAAAAACGCCGTTTTCGATAAAAGATCACTTAAAAATATTTTGTCAAAAGATCATAGGAAAAATGCCGATTGCATCAAAAAATCACGGAAAAAACGCCGATTTCGTTAAAAGATCGCGGGGATAAATCGCCGTTTTCGAGAAAAGATTGCGCAAAAATGCAAATTTTGTAAAAAGATCGTCGAAAAAAGCGCCGATTTCATAAAGAAAAGGGGAAAAACGCCGATTTCGTCAAAACATCGCGGGAAATCCGCCGATTTCGACAAAAGATCGCAATACATCGCCGATTTTGCTAAAATACCTCAGATAAATCGCCGATTTGGTCTAAAGATCGCCGGAAAACGCCGATTTCGACTGAAGATCGCTGATAGAACGTCAATTTCGTGAAAAGATCGCGCAAATTTCGTGAAAGGATCGCGGAAAACAGTCAATTTTGTCAAAGAATTGTGAGAAGAACGCAGATTTTGTCAGAAGATTGTTAAAAAAACGCCGATTTCGACAAAAGATCGCAATACATCGCCGATTTTGCTAAAATACCTCAGATAAATCGCCGATTTGGTCTAAAGATCGCCGGAAAACGCCGATTTCGTCTGAAGATCGCGGATAGAACGTCAATTTCGTGAAAAGATCGCGCAAATTTCGTGAAAGGATCGCGGAAAACAGTCAATTTTGTCAAAGAATTGTGAGAAAAACGCAGATTTTGTCAAAAGATTGTTAAAAAAACGCTGATTTCAACAAAAGATCGCGTAAAAAACGTGAATTTTGTGAAATGATCGCTGAAAGAAATGTTCATTTAATCAAAGATAGCCAGTAAAAATGCATAATTAATGCCGATAGATATATTCTCCCTTCCACCCCCTCAATTGCTGTGAAATTTCAGGAAATGTAACCTATTGTCAGGCATCATTGATTTTTTTTTTTTATGGCTTTATTCTACAAAATTCGTTAATTTTTTTGGTGACTAGTTGACACTTGTTTGACACACTAGTTTGACACTATTTATTTCCGTGACCTTGGACAAAATTAGCAATTATTTGTATGATTGCTCTTTGAATTTCGCAATAATTTAATGAATTTTGTGATTCATCCCTCTCTTCGAGATCCATTTAATGAATTTTACGATATTTAACACAAGATCATTTGACTAATATCGTGATTTTTTTTCGAGACCATCTGATGATTTTCGTGATTTTTATCCTAAGAATATTTGACTAATTTCGAATTTTTTTTTCCCGAGATCATGTGACAAATTTTGTGATTTGTTTTTTATAGACAATTTGATGAATTTCGTGGTTTCTTGGAATTTTATGATTTTGTCCCCGTGATCATTTGTTGAATTTTTGATTTTCTTCCATAATGAATTGTTGTGATTTGAGATATTTTTCTGCAACCAATCAACAAAATTTGCAATTATTTCAAAACTGATTGAAATGCATTAAAAATGTATTCTGCAGATGGTGTTAAATCTTATAGTGCTTATCTGTATACCAAAAATATTTAAGTGAAGAGAAAAAAAAATGTTTTTTATTTGGTCTCCTTTTAGTCTCTTTTTTTAAATTTTGGTCTCTTTTAGTCTCTTTTTCTTGCGATTTAGTCTCTTTTCTCTCTTTTTCAAGAGTGACTCAGCGGTCCTAGGCCTGCATTTGGTAATTTCACTTTTGTTTAAAAATCGCATCATTTCGCTTGTATTTTTTCTTTCTAAAAATTTTTGATAACATATTTAAAAAATATTACAAAACATAAAACAATGTCAAAACACATTTAAAACTATCAAAATTTTTGAGAATACTCATACCTCACATTCTAAAAACTCATTACATTCGGTAATTTCATTTTCGTTCAAAAATTGCATCATTTTAACAGTATTTTTCCCTTCTAAGAGTTTTTAAAAATGTATTACAAAACATAAAATAATGTCAAAACATATTTAAAACTACTAAATATTTTCTTAATTAATATGCTGTACTATTTACGTTATGTAATTATTATTATTCAGTCTGAGTCGATTACACTTTTCTGCCATTCTCTCGTAAAAAAGCATCAAGACGGAAACAATCTTTGTCTTGCTTTTAGAGTCGCAACGACCAACCTCGAGCCCCAGAATCTCTTTTCCGAACTTTTAACTGAAGTTTATAAAAAAAAAAAAAAAAGAAGGTAGATGCTTGTAAATTAGAGATGTACATACTATGGGGCCCGCGATAGATTAACGTGTGGGCCGCGAATTTCGCCTATTTATAACTGGAGTAAATTCCAATTTTCGTGCATAGGTTGCTGGAAAAAATCATAATTTTCGTCAATTCGATAGGAAAATTGAAAATTTCATCAGTTACTTAAGAATAGCAAATTTCGTTGATCGGGCACGGAAAAATCGCAAATTGCGTTGTTCGGGCAAAAAAAAAAGATCGCGAAATTCGTTGTTCGAATGCGAAAAAAACAGCAAATTTTGCCAATCAGGCAAGGAAAAAGCATGAATTTTGTCGATCAGGCACGGAAAAAAAATCACGAATTTTGTCGATCGGATACAAAAAATCTCAGATTTAGTTGATTGGGCTAGAAAAAAAAAATATTTTTATGATGGGTGAAAAAATTGCAAATTTTGTTCATAGGTTGCGGAAAATTCGCCTGTTTGGTCTGTTTACCGCTCGGAAAAAAAAGCGAATTTCGTTCGCCGGGCGCGAGAAAATCGAAAATATCGTCTATCGGACATGTAAAAATCGCGAATTTTGTCGATCGGGAACGGAAAAATCGTGAATTTTGTCGATTGGGAACGGAAAAATGCCATTTTCAACGATCGGGAAAAAAAGATCCCAGATATGTTCGATCAGCTTCGTAAAAAGCGCGAATTCGGGTGATCGTATTCGAAAAATTCGCGAATTTTGTCGATTCGGAACTAAAAAATCGCTAAATTCATTGATAGGGCATGACAAAATCGCAGATTTTACTGACGATGCGCGAAAAATTGAAAAATTCTTTGAGCGGCTAGAACAGTCGTGAGTTTCATCAGTTTATCACAAGAAAAAATCACGGATTTCATCAATTTACGGTGGAAATTTTAAAGATTTCGTTAGTCACTTAAGAATCGCGAATTTCATTTTTCGTCAGTCAATTAAGAATCGGAAATTTCATTGTGCGCAGAAAAATGCGTATTTCATCGATCAAGGGCGGAAAAAGGCGCTAATTCCGTCGATTGGGCACGGAAAAATCGCGAATTTTGTCGATCATTTGTGGAATAATCTTAAATTTCGTTGATCCTATCCAGAATAATCGTGAATTTCGTCGATTACACGTGAAAAAATTACGAATTTCACCGGTCGGTTGAGAAAAAAACGTGAATTATGTCGATCAGGAGCGGAAAAATCGCGAATTTTCTCGATCGGCTTCGAAAAAAGCGCAAATTCTTTCGATTAGGCGTGAAAAAATTGCAAAATTCATTGATTTTGTGTGGAAAAAAAAGAATTTCGTTGATCAGGAAAATCTTGTTGATCAGCTCCTCTGTTGCCTTCGTTCATAAAGCTCACGTTTTTTATTTACTTAGTATTAGCCATTTATGTTTCTTTAGCACTTTTAACGAAACAAAATTTAGTCTCCCTAAAACTCTAGGATTATTATTACATCTTAAAAATAATCCTTGCGATCTGTTATATATACAAACGTAAAAACTGTTGATATATATTTACCAATTAAATTTGATAATTTTCTTTGTAAGTGAACCTAGAGGAGTATCCCTTCACCTTTGAGACCAATTTTTTTTTCAAATCTCAATATAGGTAGGTCACAGATCACTTCCTTAAAAATGAATTCTCTTCATGTTATTGATATGGCCTTCGATCACCCAGACATATTTGTTAAGTAGCCGTTCTCTTGAAAAGTTTGAGTATCTCTACCGTAGATACGGTAGAGATGGATTTTCACGGTGCTCATTCTAAAATATAACATGGCATAAATATACAAGAATAGAAAATTAAAAAAATAAATCACAACCATTCGGTGATTTTCAAATAACATTCGGTAAATTCAATCTCTACCCCCCCCCCCCCCCCCCACACACACACACACAAAAAAAATGCTCTAGCTGTCAGAGATAAATAGTCATTTCTAAAATCCCATTTCAGCAAGAACTGTCCAAAAGTATCTTCATGCTTCAAACATTTATGGCAAAGTTGTAATTCATAAGCCATTGCTGACATCACATCATGGTTTTTCAGCAACCCCAATGGTCTAAAACACAAAAGCTGGATTCCTCAACAGTGGCAACAAATCATTTATTCAGATGAATCGATCTTCATCATGTTTCAGACAACTGGATGCATTTATGTGTGGAGAAATCCCACAAAGAAGCATGTTCTCTTGTCTTCCTCTGGGTAACTGTGAAGCATGGAGGAGGTTCCCTTATGATATGGGGTGTGATATCTTGGTGTGGCCTTGAGCTGCTTGTTACTCTGCATGGGAAGGTTACAGCCGCTCACTGTCGATATTCTGGAGATTAGATGCATCCTTTTGTCCAGACTTTATTTTCAGGAGAATGCCCACTTTACTGAGAAGACACCTATTTGCTCTGCTAAAATCGTCCAAAAGTAGTTTGAAGAGCATGAGGTGGAACTAGGACATCTTGCTTGGCCACTTCAGTCTCCTGACTGGAAGATTTTTGCGGATATTTGGAGTCAAAACACTATATTCTCGATTTCCTTCACCACCTACACTTTTGGAATTAAAGACTATTCTCGTAGAAGAATGACTTCATACCCCTTTAAATATTGTTTGTGACCTCTATGAATCCATTCCGTTTTGCATATAATTTTAAGTTAAAGGGTGGTCCAACCCCCTTTAAATTAATTTAGCTTTTCTGTTTTTTTTTTATAGGTGTTCGTATTATTTTGTCACCTATCGGTATATGCAATGTACAGTGTATTATAAAAGTTCTTTATGCACTTAGATCATTAAAAAGAAATAAAATAGGCTGTGTAATGGCAGCATTTCTTTTCACAAAGCCAATACTATTTATTTATTTATTTAGTGTTTTGAGAATTTCATTGTGTGCACTTTAATTACAGCCAACACATTAAGGGGATATTTCAACAGCAAAATAGTCAATGGAAATCGGGGAATTTTCATGCAGGAATTTGTTTTCAATGTCTTTTCCTGGGGAAAGCAAAATACATAATGTGATACCTTTACTGTAAATAATCTTCATTTAGGACTTTTTACATTTTTAAAACCATTTCATTTCATTTAAGATGCTTGAGCTTTTCACATTTCCTCAGAGTTGTGAATTTCTCAACTTCGTGTCTATTTGTGGCATGATGCAATGCTTGCTGCTGAACAAACTTGATAAGAAAAAAGTTACTAAGAAATTGCATTAGAAATATATATTTTTTAAAAGCATATTTTACCAATCCCTAATTTATGAAAAAAATTGACACGCTGAAAAGGCAAGCACGGTAATCATTAAGATTTGAATTTCAAATGCTTCATAGTTAGAAATCTGTTGCCAAGTCAATGTGTTGTGTGTTATTAATGATTCTCATAACAGAATATTCTAAAAAAAATTACAAAAAAAGGAAAAAAAAACACCACAAAATAAGTACACACATATCCTTGTTTGCTTCTTTTAATTTCTGAGTGTAAAGGTACTTTTTTTATCGTCCAATCACAACAAGTATAGTATGAAACAAAAAATATCAAACACTGACAAATGAATTTAACAAAAAGTTTGAGTTTCTTTCGACCTGTGAAATAATTCTTGATTCACAAACATCAGTACAGGGATGCTAAAATATGTGCTTTTGTCATACCTTGAGTATTTCAAATATCCTTGCAGAGGACTATTAAAATTAAGTCAAAACTGAGATACAGGGTGTCCAGCAAATAACACCCTGATTTCAAAATTAAATTTCTCAAAAACAAATTTCAATAGAATTATGCGGAAACGGTTTGTTTATCAGGTAAGCTGTAAAAATCTTATACAAAAGTTTCGAACGGTAAATATTTTGAAAAGATTGTGTTCCGATTGCAAAGAATGCTTTGATTTGACATTTTTCTTGCTTTAGATTGCTGCCAGAGAATGTGTTTTTCGGCTTAAAGTGCCATATTTCATAGTTTTTTAAAATTTCGAAATTCTAAAAATTTACTTCGAAAAATCTTTAAAATATTGCACTGTAAGCTGAAACATTATTTCTCTGCAGGCAATCTAAAACAAGAAAAATGTCAAATCAAAGCATTCTATGCAATCAGAACGCAATTTTTTCAAAATATTCATTGTTTGAAATTTCTGTATAAGATTTTTACAGCTTACCTAATGAAAAAACTGTTTACCGCATATTACCATCGATCTTTGTTTTTGAGAAATTTAATTTTGAAATCAGGGTGTTATTTGCTGGACACTCTGTATCTGGTATTGCCATGTTTTCCTGTAATTAAAATTGTTAGATTATTGTACATTCAAAATATCTGTTACATCTATAATGCCTGGAAAACTACAAATATACATAATACCAACTAGTGATGGGCGATTCTGGAAATTTTGAGAATCAATTAAAATCGACATCGTATAAAGCGGCATCGATCATAATAAGAATCAATATTTCTAAATTGTAGAATCAATATTTCGAAATTTTCAGATTCACACAGATAAGCTCAAAATTAGTAATTCTAAAGCTTGGCGAATCAGCAGAGCCGCAACTATTGCCTCCCACCCCTCATTCCATTTAGGGAGGCACAGAAATAAGCTATTGCATATTTTAGAGTTAAATAATAAGGATTTGTCTTTTATTCTTTTGAAGGTGTAATTCTAATAATAATATATATTATATTTATTTTTTTAAGGAACATCTCGATCAGATAAAAAAAAATTCAAAGGAGAAATGATTTTTTTTCCTCCGACAAATATATGTATTTTCTAGTTATTCCTTCAACCGAACACTTCCGATAAACCTCATTCCTCTTAAAAATTCGCACATGAGTAAACTTTTAAAAGCTCTAAATTTACTTAAAAAGGTAATTGTTTTTTTTTTTTTCAGTCTTTTTACGGCATCCTATAAGGATGTGGAAAATGCAAATATTGCAGTTCTTTTAAAGTAGTTGTAATGATTTAATTGCACAATCAGCACATGCTAATTATTAATTATCCCCCAATTTATTAATAGAAATTCTGTTTAAAATAATATAGGTAACAAAAATTTCCTTCCCTTTTTAAAATATATATCTCCTCACCTCATTTACAGCTTATAACAAACATCATTCTTTTTTAAAGTTTACCACATTTTCAGCTGTTACAAAAAAAAAAAAAAAAAATGTTATTGTCACAAGAATTATTAACAGTGAAACAAAACTCTTTTCTCTGATTAACAAAGAAATAAAAATACAGTAAAGCGTCGATTATCAAAAAAAATCTGAAATGACCCTAGTTTGGATTAATGGACAACTAAACCTTCAATGTTCGGGCAGCGCATAACCGATCATCGGGCAGCAAATCAGTTGATTCTGAACAAAAAACCCATTTACATAAATTAAGAGGAGTAGACCCCCCCCCCCCCCCCCCGAGCCCTTCCTTGTACGTAACCAATGAATACCCAAAACAAATCAGGAAAGCGGTTTAGTAGAATGAACCTGTATCCAAACTTTGAAGAAAATCGGAAAAATTATGCGTGAATAACCCATTTACTTAAAATTAATTCCCCCCCCTTTAAATTTAACCAATAAACACCCAAAACTAATCATAGAGGCGCCTCATCAGAATGACCCTATATCTGAAATTTGAATGGGATTTGATATTTCTGCATGAAAAACCATTTATCCAAATTAAGGGGGAATAGCTCCCCCCATTCTCCCTCTTTATACTTATCCAATGAAGTCCCAAAACTAATCAGGGAAGCGCCTTATCAGAATAAACCTATGTTAAAAATTTGAAGCAAATCGGATATTTTATCAAGAGTTATCGCGTTATGAGCATACGTACATACATGTAAGTGCGTACAGAAATGGCGGACACATAAGCTCTCAGGCTTTTACAGCCTGTGAGCTAAAAAGTGCCAAGAGCGTGTAACTAACTTGGAGGAAATAAGGGTAATGACAAAAAAAGACGAGATAAAAAACTTCCCAACGATATGTTATACGAGATGGTTTGGAAGAAAAAAGAGTGTTACCCCTCCCCCCGGGAAGGCAGGTAAACTCCATAGGGACTGAAGGGCGACCCCAAATTTATCTTTTGTCAAGATTTCAAAGTGTGGATTTACTATAAAATAGTTCGAGAATTGGATATTTATAAAATTTTATGCATATTTTGAATGGCCTTGTAAATTAAGATTGGCGAGGTAGGGGGAAGAGGGATTAGAAGGGGACGAAAAGTCGAATTCTGAGGGTGGGCCGCCGGAGACCGAAATCACCCACACGTGGGAATGCCAACCTTTAGGTATAGGAACAATAAGTCCATGAGGGGGAAAAAAGGGCACCGGAGGCTGGATGGCACACATTTATTAAGACATAAAAAAATACAATAGGTTACAAATAGTGCCTTATTATTTGAAGGCAAGGCGGAAAGCTCTAATCTGTCTAAAATTTGAAGTTCAAATGATGAAATAAAAAAAAAAAGGTGAAAAGTACTAGTAAAGATCTATAAAATAATATAATACAGAAGGGAAAATGGGAAAAGCAAAAAAAAAAAAAAAAAAAAAAAACTGCTTAAAAACGCCCTTTATTGACAGGATAGGTAAGAAAAATAGGAGATAAGAATATATTTGAGGTATACAAGTCAAGACCTTTAAAATGATATATGACAAAGGGGAGTAACGCGCAAAAGCCAACAAATGCTTAAAAATACCCCCTGGAGTTTGAAAATCCAAGTATATTATGAAAAGCTATATAGATATGGGTAGCCCAGGCCAGGACCTTTCCAACGATATGCAACATGACCCACCCATGCCTGTATTGAATTTTGCCCCCCACTCCCTATGTATTGCTAAGGTATAATGGTCAACACTATTCGATTGCTCATGCCTTAAAATATCTTGACACCCGTAAGTCTTCAATAGTACGCTTAATATTTGAGTTTGAAATTTTTACATTAAAAAAAAAAGCCTGTTTGAAAAGAAAATCTTAAGGCCCCTGTCCCTGGCCGAGGAAACGCTCGCAAGCTAATGCCATTCCTATGGGGAAGCATTTTTCTAATAACTCTTTCGCATTTTGACATTTCTGAATAATTTTTTTGCATTGGATAGCTGAGATGCATGCCGACAGCGCACCTTTTTTACTTTCGCGATTTTAAATGCAGATTTTTTTACAAAGTTAGTTTCACTTTCAAAACCGGTTTCGAAACTGAAAGTGCTTTTTAAAAAAATATCTGCAACCAAAATCGAAAAAGTAAAAAAGGTGCGCTGTCGGCATGCACCTCAGCTATCCAATGCAAAAAAAAAAAAAAAAAAAAAAAAAATTCAAAAATGTCAAAATGCGAAAGAGTAATTAAAAAATGCTTCCCCATAAGAATAGCACTAGCTCGCGAGCGTTTCCTCGAGCTAGGACAGGGGTCTTAATGCGTTCATATACGAAATTTTACATCAATTCAAGATATTTGAGATCTACAAGTCAAGACCTTTAAAATGATGAACTAGAAAGGAGAGTAACGCGCAAAAGCCGACAAATGCTTAAAAATGCCCCCTGGAGTTTGGAGATTTAACTGTATTATGAAGATATATACAGATATGGATAGCCCAGGCCACGACCTTTCCAACAATATGTCACATGACCCACCCACGCCTGTATTGAAATTTTTCGCCACCCTTGCCCCCCAACCCCTATGTGTTAATAGGTTATAGTGATCAACGTTATTCGATTGCCCATACCTTAGAATATCTTGGCATCCGTAAGTCTTACAACTCTAAAATCAATAATATGCCTAATATTTTGATTTTTAATTTTAGAAAAACACGATTTGAAATGAAAATCTAATCCTTTCTTCTACGAAATTTTACATCAATGCATACAATCAATTCAAGATATTTAAAGTCTAAAAGTCAAGACCTTTAAAATGATATGCTACAAAAAAGAAGGAGGGGTAAGAGCAAAATAAAAAAAAATGGCTTAAAAATGCCTTCTGGAGTCTGAAAATTGAACTATATTATGAGATATACTGATTTGGATATTCCAGGCGTTGTTGGAAAGGTAATTTCCAACAATATATCACATGACCCACCCATGCCTGTATTGAGTTTTACCCCCCTGCCCCCCATGTGCAGATAGGGTATAATGGTCAACATTATTCGATTGACCCTACCTTAAAATGGTAACCCTGCGCCCAGCTCGCTATAATTTACCGTATCCTCCCAAAGGTCAATAGCGGAGGAGATCTAGAGATATGGAGAAATATGCGTTTTCTCCTGTTAGTTAAAACCACATATTTTGGCGAAGGATGAACAATTTTCGCCAACTTTCGCAACAAAACCGTAGAACAGAGTTTTAAATACTAATCCGATATAAAATTTTAAACGAAGCTGATAACCTAGAATTAATTTTCAATGGATACGATTTTACAAAATTTTCTCAAGTCCAAAAGGGCAACTATCATTACAACACAAGTTTAAATTAATTTTTGTTCGGAAACATATGAAAATAAGCAGATGTTATTCAAAAATATTTTTAACCCTTTATCTACGCATTATGAATTCAAGAAAATTTTACATTCAAAAGCATTTTATGCAAATTGTTTAAACTAAATTAAGAGATTTATATAATCATTTAATAAATATTTGAAGGATTTTAGGATTTAGAAGGATTAACTAAATTGGAATTTACAGGAATTTTGTGCATTTTTTTTATAACCCCACTCAAATCTTTATTTTTAATTATTTTCTTATTATTTTGTAGAATTATAAAATGTATAAATATTATGTTCTTATAATATAAATATCGAAATATTTCCGCATTGAAAAATCCCCATCCACTCCCTCAGCGCCAAGAAAGCTGAAAAGATGCAAAGACAAAATAAATCATTATTTAAAAATATTTTTGTTTCGCGTAATGCTTTTGGAACAAGATAAAGTAATGTATATATAACTCATTCTAAATAGTATTACAACTAACTTACGTATTAAAAGAATTTTATAACAACTTATTTTAATGGTACTTATAAGTACCATCGGTAGATAAAGGATTAATTGACAGAAGTTTTCCATTTTTTGGCAAACATAAATGATCTTTCAGAAAATACATTCAAAGTTGGCATTTTGAACCGAATTTCTGGACGCAAGGAAAGAAAACTACCCAGAGAAAGAAGAAAAATTTGTTGCTACATGATCAAAATTGTTTATAAGTCAATAATATATATAAGTAGATTTATTTAATAAAAAATGGAAGACTCGTTTCGATCAGATATCGCTTCCATAGCCAGCTTTCACAATTTTCTTCCTTTACATTCAAAACTGAGTTAATAAATGTGTCGGAAATTTTGCGTTTATTTAACAGTATACTTGAAAACCGATTTAAGTATAAATGTGCCTCAAGAGAATAAGTTAATTTGACATCAATACAAAAAAAAAAAAAAAAAAAAAAAGAAAAGAAAAGAAAAGAAAAGAAAAAGAAAAAAAAAGAAAAAAAAAGAAAAAAAATCAATGTGGATATAATAGATATTGGCATCGGTCGATTACATTGTGTTTTATTCCAAGTTTAATTTTTTGCAGCAGACTCAGGCCGAGCCTGGACTTGACTTACACTTTTTATTTTTTCCTGCTTAATCGAGTCGGAGTTATTTTCATGATGGTTCAGAGAAACAATACGCTTTGTAAAAATAGTAACAACCATAATGGAATCATTGGAATTATCTTACACTGATTTTCAAATTCCCTACACAACAATGGAAAACTTTCTGAAAATTTTTCTAACGCATTTTTAATTGAAAGTACATTTATGTCATTGAAATTATTTAGAAACAAATAACATTTTCTTTTTTTTAAATACTTAAATTAATTTTTGAGTTATTAGCGGTTTTTGGCACAAGAAGATCATTTTTTTATTTTTTCCTGTGCTATCGCATCGGAATATTCGATTTAAAAGCCAATTTTAAATTGTATCTTCTTAAAGTTCTTATGCCTTTAAAAACGAAAAAACACCGAATACACTAGCGATAATTAATAATTAAACAATAGGCTTTGTAAAAATCACCATAAAATAAAAAACAAAGCAGACACACTTCGAGCTAAAAAAAAAATACAACTTGTCATCAGCTGAGGTAGACACGTGTCCGCAAGGGCACATTGAGATGAACTGGTTCATCTTGATTAAAGGAAATTATGAAATCACATATTATATTAAATTAAAATTAAATGTTTGAATAAAATGCTTTTTATGCCTTTACAAACTTGCTAATCTTAATGCTTTACGATTATCAGGAATTGTTTAAAAAAAATATATATATATATATATATATATATATATATATATATATATATATATATATATATATATATATATATATATATATATATATATTCCATTTAGTCATAAAGCAAAATATCTGTAAAAAAAATCCAAAATTAATCTTAGATTTTAATACTTTCATGTCATTTTAAACATTTTTAAGTTTTTTTATTTTAATCAATGATTTTTTTAAAAAAAATCAACCGATTTAAATCAACCGATTTAAATCAACCGATTTAAATCAACTGATTAAAATCGGTGACATCCCAATTGCTATAAACTTAATATTTTGAAATCCAGTTGATTTTAAATTTTAAAAGATTACTCTCATGTTCTGAAATGTTAGAACTTTTTTTTCCTCCCCCCCCCCCCACCTCCCATTCCCAGTTTCTGTTTGTTTGCTTGTTTTGTTAATTTATATTTTATCATTTTTGATCTAATACTCTGAAATGAAATTAGTTTAGTATTTTTTATAAGCTAAAGTTTTTGTGATTCAGCTATTTTTATCATTTCATTCAGGAAAAAAATATATACAGGGTGTTTCAGTTAAACGTTTCAGAACTCCTAAGAGAGGTAGGGTGCATCCTGACTACTCGAAATCATATAGCAATGTGGGGTCGGAAATGCTTTCCTGAAGCGGTGATGTACACAGAATCACCATGAAGATAAGACACTATAAGTGAAAAATCGTTTTATTAATGCATGTAAAGTAAGTGTTCGAAATTTCTGAAACTGACTACAATGCACAACTCACATCTCCAGCGCATGGAAATCCGAACATTCTCGAATACTCCAGGCACATCTCGATTTTCTCCGGCAGCTACTGCGATTTCCACTACCAGCTCCTCAGCATTGTCAACATGAGTGTCATAAACCAGTGTTTTCACATGACCTCAGAAATAAAAATCAAGACATGATAGGTCTTGCTTTTTTACATGTATTTATGAAACGATTTTTCACTTACGTTGTCTTTTCTTTATGGTGCTTTTGTGTACATCACCGCTTCAGGAAAGCATTTCCGACCCCACATTGCTATATGATTTCGAGTCGTCAGGATGCACCCTACCTCTCTCAGGAGTTCTGAAACGTTTAACTGAAACACCCTGTATATTACACATACATTGTGTCCGAAATTTCTGAATATCCGTTACAGCCTTAATTAAATTATCTAGATTAATAATTTATATTTTTTTATTACAATATTCCATAAAGTGATACATTTATACAAATTGAAATATTGCACAATCAATAATACTACGACACGAACAAATATGTAACAAATTAAAGAAAACATCCCTAAAGCAACTGTTTTCAATCCAGTAAAAATTGGTCGCTCCGAGAGGTGATCTCTTAATGAAGGTCATGTTTAAACCAGATTTTAGTTGTTGAAAAGGGCAACAATTAATGTTACTAAAATTTATTTTTCACATTATGAAAAATATGAAAGTTTAAATATCAAAAGAAAAGTTTATTACATAGGTTAATTACTGCAGATTTAAAAAAATAAATACATTGATTATGAATATTTCAATTTTATCTTTTTAGTTTTTATTTGCTGGTCTTTATAAGTCCAGTAAAAAAATGCATTTATTTATTTTTATTTATTTATTTATTTATTATTCTTAATTCGTCATCACAGTATAAACAGGGGTCTGTCCAGACTATTCTCATAGGGTCCTGTTTTTGTGAAACTGTGATTTTTTTTCTTATATTTGTGAAATTTCTAGTCACAATTTTGTGAATTTTAAATTATTAATGTCTTCAGGTTCTATTTATCATATATAAAATCTAAGTAATGTGAGTTTGGTGAGTTGAACTGCTTTTTACAAGCCAGATTTTATTATTAAAGGATTAAATTTGTGAAAAGTTCAATTTGAAGGTGAAAAATTCTGTGAAAGGTCTATTTAAGAGAACAGATAATTTTATGAATGGACGTGTTTTTGGGATAAAATGTTATGTGAAGGATCCTGTTTGGGGATAAAAAATTTCCTGAAGAGTCCTGTTTTAAGATAAATTATTTGGTAAAGGGTCCCTTAAAGGACCTAAAAATTTCCTAAACATATCCCTGATAAAGCTAAAAAGACACAAAAAGATTTAAACACACAAAAATTACGTAAAAAAAAAAAAAAAAAAAAAAAAAAAAAAAAAAAAAAAAAACACTAAACTTAGTTTAGAAATTGGATGAATAATACGCTCTCCGGAATTATCTTTCTAATAAACCTTTCTAGAAAAACGCGTAAAAATACGCGTAGAAATATTCTTTATTAATAATAAATTCATTTGGCCATTCGAGCGATAAAAAGCCTAAATCAATCACTGTATATGTACTCACAGAAGCAGTAACCCCAAAGCGAGAGAAAATTTAGAAGGGGGCTTCCATTGTCCAAAGACCCTACCAATTAACCCGCGCTAGCTGCAGTCATCCCCCTTAGAATATCTTGACAACCGTAAGCCTTACACCTCTAAAATCAACGGTACGCCTAATATTTGAGTTTGAAATTTTTACTTTTAGAAAAAATCGGTTTGAAATGAAAATCGTAATCCTTTGTTATACGAAATTTTACATCATTTTTACCAATAAATTCAAGATATTTGAGGTCTACAAGTCAAAACCTTTAAAATGATATACTACAAAGAGGGGGAGGGAGAGAGTAAGAGCAAAAAAAAATAAATAAATAAATAAAGCCTAAAAATGCCTCCTAGAGTTTGAAAATTGAACTGTATTATGAAGAAATATACAGATTTGGATAGCCCAGGCCACGACCTTTCCAACGATATGTCACATGACCCACCCGTGCCTGTATTGAATTTTGCCCCCCACCCCCTATGTGCTGCTAGGGTATAATGGTCAACACTTCGATTGACCATACCTTGACATCCGTAAGTCTTACCCCTCTAAAATCAACGGTTTGCCTAATATTTGAGTTTCAAATTTTTACTTTTAGAAAAACCCGGTTTGAAATGAAAATCTTAATCATTTCTTATACATCAGTACAATGTATTGGAAAAAGTAGTAGTATTGGAAAAATCGATTCAACTTGAAACGTATATCGATCGCGACTGGATTTGAAAGTATCGAAAAATAGCGATTCTACTTGTATCTAAAAGATCGTTGAAAATGCGATTTCAATATGAGTAGTAAATCAAAATGAAATCGAATTGGTTTTAATAAACAGCGACTAGTTTTTACTTTTTTTTTCTTTAAACCAGGTTTTGCTCTTTTGTAATGGGATTGGTCAGTGCCAAAGAGATTGTTATCGGCTCGAAGTACAGTTTTTATCCTTGGCGCGCAAACTGTGAAGAGAATTTAGATAGGATGGACGAGGAAAGGTTTGCTTTATTGGTTTATTTTATGACGGCCGATTATCAACACAAGGGATACAGGCCCAAAAGGGGGAGGATGTCCTCCGTGGGGGACAGGAAAGGAGAGAATCTACATTGCGATAGACTCCCGCCCTTTTTTTTTAAATTTATTTAATTTATATATATGTGTTTTGTTTTTGAAAAATTGTTTAAATCAATGTTAAAAGTGATTTCTACAGAAAGTAGGTAATTCCTATTAACTTATGAGAAACCAGGGTGTGGGAAGGTTCATGTGCGTTTCGATAGCATTCTGGTATTTAAAGAATCACGAGGGAGGCTATGTAAATTATTAAATATGTATACATATATATAATTCTAGATATTATACATGGTCAGTCATAAATATCGAAACAATAGGCTATCTCCTCAAATATTGGCCCTAGACCCATACTTCCAATTGCAAAAATTCATAAAAAAAGGTGAAATTTCTGATAAGATAAGTTTCAACTCCATGGGGGGTCTATTTGAAAAAATACGAAAATTAAATTTTTATGCGGCGCCCGTAGGGCAAAATTCCCAATTAGGAAATTATTCCTTATCCATTCCTAAATTGAACAAAACAAATTTCATCTCCCTATCTAAAAATCCCGCAGATATTTTAAATCCCCAAATCCTGAAAAATTCCTGACTTACACCACTTTTCCCTGCCTCTAAACTGTGATTTCTTCACTCAATTTCAACGCTTGTTGGGGAACATTCACAAATTGCAATTTAATAAAAATCGGTTTAAGATAGCGCTTTTTCTTTGGACATAAAATAGCAGTGTATAGTTTTTACGCTAAATTGGTATACCAGACGTCTGCACGGGTCAAAATATCTAGGTCAGGTTCCAAACCGACCCATAGATGAAAAAGTTCGGCGTGGCCTGAAAAAATGTCAACATCATAACCAGGACCGGTCTGGAAAATACACTGCTCAAAACAATTAAAGAATATTGGAGTTTTAGGTGGATTTTGTATCTGGGAAACTTTTTAGCTGATTGATACAAGGTCGACAGACATAGTAGGTTATATGAGAATAAATTACACATGTTTGGCAGAAAAAAATGCATTTTATTGCGCATTTGTGTACAAAAGGAAAAAAAAACAATTTGTGCATATGAGAATAAAGGAATATGAAAAGGTGTTTTCTTCAAAGAAAATCATTTTTAGTAGGGGTATGGTTTCCACGGGTGGCCAGCAACGTTGAACACCTTTGAGGCATGGACTCAATGAGGCTATTAATGACGAGTTGGGGTATTCTGCCCCACTCTTCCAGAAGAGCTCTTTCCAGTTCTTGGAGAGTTTGTGGGGGTTGTTGGCGGCCAGAAACTTGTCTTCCTAGAGCGTCCCAAACGTGCTCGATTGGATTCATGTCTGGAGAATACGCTGGCCATTCCATTCGAACGATTCCTTCCTCGAAAAGGAAATCCTCCACCAGTTTGCACGATGTAGCCTGTAGTTATCGTCCATTAAAATGAAGTTATCTCCGATTGCTGCAGCGTAAGGGACTACAATAGGTCTGAGGATCTCATCCCTATATCGGCGACCAGTCAGAGCTCCATCTCGAATGATGTAGAGGTCAGTGCGCCCGT
This sequence comes from Maratus speculifer, assembly GCA_964019185.1. Lineage (NCBI taxonomy): Eukaryota > Metazoa > Arthropoda > Arachnida > Araneae > Salticidae > Maratus > Maratus speculifer. The sequence continues at coordinate 286,237,939 of OZ025299.1, forward strand.
CAATGAAGATGCCACCATACACCAACACTCCTACGCCGCCAAATCTGACACTTTCGTGCACGAACGCAGGATTATTCTTACTGCCACGGTCCCTCCAGATGAAAATACGCCTATTATCCGGATGCACAGAAAAACGGGACTCGTCAGAAAACAGAATATTGCTCCATTCATTTCTCCTCCAGTTGACATGCTCGGTTGCCCACTCCCTGCGGTCGCGACGATGCCTTGATGTTAATCTAACACATACCATCGGTCGGCGAGCATACAGACCTACAGCATGGAGCCGGTTTCGGACAGTCTGAGTTGAAATCGTGGTGCCTGTAGCCGAGCGAAGGTGTTGTTGAAGAAGAGTAGCGTTCAGGTTTCGGTGTCTCCGAGCTGTTAACGCTAAATACCGATCTTCATTGGGCGTTGTTGCCCGTCTACGACCTTGCACTGGTCTTCGGCCTGCACATCCACTCTCCAAAAAACGGTTCCAGATCCTGGAAATGACACTTTGTGACACTCCAATGGCTTGCGCTACTTCGGCTTGAGTTTGGCCCCCTTCTAACCTACCAACAATTCTCCAAGCTTCTGATTCTGTCAAATGACTTCGCTGAGACATCGTACTCATCGAAACAAAGCAATCACTGAATGCCGATCATCCTTGTCTTCATTCTCTTTTATCCAGTTGAAAGTCAAATTTCATTCTCTGCCGCTGAAGCGACGTTTTTGACGTCGAACTCAAAATTTGCATACTCCACAGTTTGAAAACCAGAAAAATTTGCATTTGTGATTCTCTCCCAATAAAGAAAGAAACAGTGGGCCATCAGCTAGAAAACAGATGGCAGCCAACAGTGCCATCAGCGGTAAAGTGCAACGGTGCCATTACTTAAACCTGTACTAAAGTGTCCGTCCGAAATGCAGGTGGCCCATCAGTGATGGCCAATAGCAAGCCAGCATTGGTATGCCATCACATTGCTTCAATCCATCAGTTTTCCTGCAGTGCTAGCATTTATCCTACAGAAATTCCTCTACTGGGCCAGCACTTTTAATCCAGTACCATCACTTATCCTACAGTGTTTATACATTGGTACACCGTCAGACTGCTTTTTTATTATTATGAGCCAACAACTACCCTACAATGTTTATAAAGCGGCAGATTATCATACAATGTATACGCTGCTGGACCTTTGCTGTACCAGCGGTTTTTAATCAGTATTAGCTTCTAACCTACTGCTAGTTCTTTGCTGGGTCAGCACTTTTAATCCACCACCATCACTTATCCTGCAATGTTTATACAGGGGTAAACCATCAGTCAGATTTGTTTTTACTACGAGCAGACATCCACCCAGCAGTGTTGATAAAGCAGCAGGCCATCATGCAATGTTTATGCTGCTGGACTTTTGCTGTACCAGCAGTTTTCAATCAGTAACATCCTTTATAACGATTTTACACTTTACTGGACCAACACATTACTACCATTTTTATTCCCATGACCAGCAATTACTGCTTGCTGGGACAGCATATTTATTCAGGGTTTGATTTGCAGCAGAGCATCTGGGACGCTGACAAGGGCCAACAATTTTGGGAGCTCCGAAATATTTGTATTTTAAAATTTCTGAGATCCAATATTTCACTTATAACTAAGGTTCTGTGGAAGCCTAAATTAATATTCATTTAATAATTTTTTTATTTTTCCAAAAAATTCTTTTGAATTTTTGTCCTTGAATACTTTTTATGCTAATGCCTAGAGCCCTCTAGGATGCAAATCAATCCTCCCTGAACAATAGTTTTGCTTTAATTGGGATTGATTTGATACATATTATGTGGATATAATTACCGCTGGTATAAATATAAAAATAAATGAAATCTATCCAAAAAATTATTTTTATTTTGTATTACTTGTAAATATAAGTCTTCATGCAATCCATTTTTATATGTTAATAGAGTTCATACTCTATTTGAAGAACAAAATTTCCCGATTACAATTCACAACATAAAAAAAAATAAAGCTAAAATACAATTAAAATGAATTTAAAGGATCTTTTATTCATTTAAGATATGTAATTAAGCTAAGCTACAATAATACATTAATAAAAGTTATATAAACTTATATTTACATACGAATTTATACATATTAAACATTTATTTATTTATTTATAGTCAGTGCTGCTATATCATTTATGCTTTTACAAAAGCAATTTGTTGTGCAGGTTTCAATTCATCTTTTAAAAATTTTAGATAGGTTTTTTTTTTATATTTAATTTGATTATTATTATTATTATTATTATTATTTTGGCATCTTGTTTGTAATTTTTTATTATTCGTATTTCATCATATTCTTTCGTAGAGATACTGCCTATATAAGAGACTTTGAACCTAAGGCACGACATTACTCTCTCTAAATCAAAATTAAGTTAGATCATACAAAATCACTATTAATCTTTTCGAAATTTAATCAAATGGAAATTGAAAAAATTTAATTGCGGCATATAATATTCTAATCTATTGATGATTTCAATTTTTTTCAAACAAGTTTGCATTATAGTTAACTTGATATTAAGTTTCAAAATAGAAATATAATTGCATTGCATTAACTATTTTTTCCCCATAATTATAGTAAATACCTACATGTATGTTCCTCACATTTTTTTTTAATTAAATAGAAAATTTTCAGTAATGGGCACACATCAAAAAGGTTCAACTCTAGCATATATGGTGACAAATATGTATAGCTAAAATATCTATGTTATAAACATGTGGATTTTTGTGAAAATTTTACTTTTATGTGAAAAATTCGAATTTTTTTACAGAAGGGCCTCAAAATTTAGGACAATCTTTATGAATGGTAGCACATAAAAATCAGACTTTCAGGTAAAAAAAAAAAAAAAAAAAAAAAAAAAAAAAAAAAAAGGCAGTTTTCTCAGATTATTTGAGTTTTTGTCATTTCCCATGTTTTCTAGTTGAATAGAAACACTGTTTAACCAAATATGTTAATGCTTATATTTTCTCTTTAAGGGCAGTATTTATCCTGCCTTCATTTAAATATTTTTTTTTTAATACAGTAAAACACTAATTCTACAAGACTCACTTACTTCAGTTAATCCTTTCGCAAGGTTGTTGCCAAAACATCAAAACAAAAACTGATAATTTTATTGAGAATACAAAACAATAAATCTCAATGAGATATCTTTAATGCATCTGTTGTATGTTTTCATCCAAAAGGAATTTTATGTAATTACTAAGACAAATAATCCCAGAATTTGTTTGTGACAGTTAGTGCAATGTTCTTAAATATTTCGAATATCCTTTATTGTTGGCAAATATTATTAGATTGTTGAATTGAATATCTAAATAAACACATGGAACAAATCATCTAGTTATAATAAAATTGCAGAATGAATTTATACTGTGAAAAACTGTGTACATTCTTAAAATATTATTTTATTAATTTTTGTTTAACCCTTTGACGGTTAAAGCACGTCTATTCATAAAATACTAAAATGATTGAATGACACCAGAATTTAAAAACAAATTTATTTCATAATATATAAATGTTTTTTTTTTTTTTTTTTACGTTCTTTGTAAAATTAAAATTTTCATTTAAAAATTCCGATGTCAGTATGGCATTTCGTAATTCAAATTAAGTGGTATTCTGGGCGCGTATACGCGCTTATAACCACTAAAGAATTAAGCAAAATGTAATATTAAAATAAGGTCTGCTGAATGATCTTGCCCCCCCCCCCCCCCAACAAATGAATTTATTTGAAAAAAAAAACTTTCTAGTAATTTCATAACTACAATCAATTTCAGTAACAAAACTATAGTTTACAAGGTTCATTTTAATGAAAATATAAACAATGACAACAATGTAAGTTCTCATAAAACTTTATTTGGCTTGGCCAACTGTCCTATCATGAGTATTAAATATGAAAAATGTTAAATTTGAAACAACCTATTTATCTTAAAAATTTTGTTCTAAATGTTTTTGTAGCCTAAAAGCTAAGATAAACTGTAGTGCATTATATTTAAGTTTTATTTGCCCAATCTAAAGATATCAATCAGTGTGAAGCAAGACATTACCTTTTTCTTACACACACATATCTATAACTTAGGAAAAAACTTTAATGAAAAAACTTTTTTTGTTTGCATAATCAACGGTACATTAAAAAAGTTATCATAATGAATCTCGCTGCTGAACTGGATTGCTGAGCGCAACCAGGCCCGTAGCCAGGATTTCCTTTCGGGAGGGGCTCAAATCTAGAATTTTTTTTTCTAACCTGAAAGTAATAATCTCCCTTATTTAAAGTCTAAAAATATAAATCAGGATAAACCTAAGGAATCTGATGCTTGATGTCTCTGTTAAAAATTCTTTCGTATTGTTTCAATTTCTGTTAAAATTTTCGGTTTTCAGAAGCTCTTCCAGTTTCCAAATCAATTTGGAAACTGCAGTGCTTTTAGGGGGGGGGGGGCTGCAACAAAAATTATAAATCACATACTAACAATGCTTGGGATAAGCCTCATGTATTCTATGAGAGAAAAAATGCCTAAATATTGAAATGCAATAAACAATTTGAATATATTAGAACACAGGATCAATATTACCAATGCTTTGGGATAAGCCTCATGTATTCTATGAGAGAAAAAATGCCTAAATATTGAAATGCAATAAACAATTTGAATATATTAGAACACAGGATCAATATTACCAATGCTTGGGATAAGTCTCATGTATTCTATGAGAGAAAAAATGCCTAAATATTGAAATGCAATAAACAATTTGAATATATTAGAACACAGGATCAATATTACCATGCGAGTGTCCCGTATTAGAAGCGAGGGGTCTTATTCCATAGATGAAATTAATTACACTTTTTCCCCGAAAAGAAAAAAAATTAATTGCAATAGATACATGTAATCATAACAATTATATTTCATATTCTCTGATTACAATAATTATAAATGCAACTGAGCAATCGCTGATTATCTTATCAGGGTTTACTGTAGTGTCCATCGAATGGAAATCATTGCAAGACCATTCAGTATTTCGTCTACCATAACGCTTCGAGACAAAGATTTAATTCTTTTCATGTCGTAGGCCTTCCACACTTGCTTGTTACCAGAATCAAGATTGTCAGAAAGTATTTTATCATATTGTAATATATTGCAATACAGTACTCCAAAGTGTTAAGACCACTGTGTATGTGACAACATTGGTAATCATCTCACATCATAACTCATATTCAGTTTTCACTTAAAACATTGTCACCTTATCGTCAAAATATTGATAGACCGGGAAGCGACAGCACAGACAATCACCTGATTGCGTTCACGGCCGAAAATCTAGAATTAGTTAAATTTCGATTCGCATATTAAAACGAAATCGGTCTGTCAAGTCATATCTAGGTGGAGAACACCTAAAAAATCGAATTTAGCGGTTGACTCATAGGTTTACCATTATGTTTTCCTGCTTCTAGTCTGCAATGTTTTCATACTTTTGGTTTTGGGTGCAGGAAAGCACAATGGTAAACCAACAAGTCAATCGCTAAAATCGGGTTTTTAGATGTTTTCCACCAATTTATGTCTTCGCAGACCATTTGCGTTTTAATATACGAATCGGAATTTAATTAATCCTAGATCTTTATCCGTGAACTCAATGATGTGGCTGCCTATGCTGCCGCCTCCCAATATATGAGGGAAATTATCAAATTTGTTTGCTTTTTACTGGAAACAAATCCTGGAAGAAATGCTTGGAAATTATTATAATGACTTCATTCGAAATGAAGCTTTCATTCAAATTTTTAATAAGACTTTCTACTTAGAGATTAATATAATCCTGTAAAACTCTTCAGCATAGGCCATTCGAGGATTTGCACGTGTTGCATGCCTAAATATTAATCTTGGTATCTTTATTTCATTTCTAATGAAGTCTTCCCGAAATTTTGAAGCAGAATTAAATATCTCAAAAGCTTTCCATTATATTTTCTTTGTGCTTTTGTAAAATAAAAGGAACATCTTTAACATAATTTCTAGTCAATATCATATCACGAAATTTTTCTGGAAGAACTGACAACAACTTTGTCAGACTGCTTGTGAAAAGCTTGTCACAAAGAACCACGCTTATTTAAAAAACACTCGATGACTTCCAAGAAAATTCTAGCAATTGGAAATGTATTTTCATGTGTTTTCCTGAAATATTTTCTAAGCGAATGCAAATACATTTAACATTGTAACATTGTAACAGCTCCACGAAAGTTAATATGTTTTCATGCCTTTCGACAAATCTTCTATTGCAAAAATAGATATTTTTTTTCTGGGACAGATGATGAAATTGTTTTTTGAAGGAATAAATTTACTATTGATTGATTTTATAAAACATTTGTCACTTTATTCCACATTTCACTTCGTTCGTTCCAATACAGTTTCGGATGACAGGAATCAACATGATGTTGAACAATGCAAATTTAATCTGTGGCTTGCATAATGGATCTTTCTAATTTTTGGATTCTTTTGACGAATTCTAGATTGGACTTCACTAACATGAGCAAAAAGATTGGCTACCATGTCATATGTTTGTGTACGATACCCTACATAGGGGTAACCAAACCTAAAATTGATAATTCATCTAAAGACAACGAAACTTTTTTTAGCTAGACTACTCTGTAACCAGAGATGTAGTGGAAGATATACGGGGGTATACGTCGTATACCCTCTGAATTTTTTTGAGGAACACCGTATACCCTCTGTTTCCCAAGAAAGCTGTAAGTATGCATACTCTAGGGTATACCCTCTGTCTTGAGCGTATACCCTCTGCTTAGACCGCATACCCTCTGTTGTTTTTACGACTACACGACTTTCTGTGACATATTTTTTCTATTAAAGATTCATATGCAAACTATTTAAAAGCAAAGTTCTCCAATGAAAAGTGGGGTACGTCAACGGAAGGCTTTGAATTTTATAATATCCTATCTTTTTTCTTTGTAACATTCCTTTTCAGAATTTTCTGCTACTAGATTTTTTTTTTAATAAAAAGCCTTTTACACTTACAACGTCATTTTGAAAAATATATGTTTTTTAATTGTAATTTTCACATGATATTACATTATAGGTGGATAATTATTCCTTGATGAACAAGCTGTCTAATATTGTCTGTTTAATATTGAATTCTTATCGAAAAAATCGAAACATTTTGTTTTAAAATAAGAAAAGACAATTTTTCAACATTTTGCCGCTAAAAGAAAAAAAAAAAAAAAAAAATAACATTTCTTTAAAAGTTTCTGGAGAAAATCTCGTTTAAATTAGCTGGGATAAAATATATTCTGTCGCCCCCTTAGAGATTAAAGCTTCTAGCTTCTTTCTTTACAAAGCATTTTAACAGTGGGTAACTCTTAAGTTTTCATTGCACGCGTGATGTAAATTAAGGATAAAGAAAAGTAAGAATCATCATAACGTGCAAGTAAATCTTTACATATAAAAATCTTCTGTGCGTGTATATAACTGAACTCCTCCTAAACGACTGGACCGATTTTAATGAAATCTTGTGTGTGTGTTCCAGTGGATTCGAGTATGGTTTAGATTCACATTTCATCGAAATTGATTCAGTACTTTTTTAGTAATTAGGCAAAAACTAATAGTTAGTGATTTTTCGCTAATTAAAAGTGCTATATATATAAAAGAAAGTCTGAATTTCGTATTAATCACAGCACAAAAAAATCTACCGAACCAAAAATCTTGAAAATTGAGGTAAAAATAATTCTTATAATATCGAGTTCCGCTAAGAAGGGATTTTCGAAAATTCCCCCCTAAGGAGGGTAAAAAAAAGAACGAACTTAAAAAAAATTCCTTTAAAATCGGCTTTTGTAGATATTTTTCAACTCATAACATATTTTAGTGTATTTTTGCATGCTGAATCGAATGGTACTAAGCAAATTCGTTTAAATCCAGTAGTTCGTGAGATAATTCACATGTTCCTAATTTGGCGATGTCTTCGGCGCAAAAACCTGAAATTTTCAATCCTTATCTATATATATAAAAGAAAGTCAGGATTTCGTATTAATCACAGCACAAAAAAATCTACCGAACCAAAAATCTTGAAAAGTGGGGGTAAAAATACTTCTTATAACATCGAGTGCCGCCAAAAAAGGATTTTCGAAAATTCCACCCCTAAGATGAGTAGAAAAAAGAACGAACTTTCAAAAAATTCCTTTAAAATCGGCTTTTGTAGATATTTTTCAACTGATAACATATTTTAGTGCATTTTTTCATTCTGAATCGAATGGTACTAAGAAGATTCTTTTAAATCCAGTAGTTCGTGAGATAATTCACATTTTCGTAATTTGGCGATGTCTTCGGCGTAAAAACCTGAAATTTTCAATCCTTATCTATATATATAAAAGAAAGTCGGGATTTCGTATTAATCACAGCACAAAAAAATCTACCGAACCAAAAATCTTGAAAATTGGGGTAAAAATACTTCTTATAATATCGAGTGCCGCCAAAAAAGGATTTTCGAAAATTCCACCCCTAAGATGAGTAGAAAAAAGAACGAACTTTCAAAAAATTCCTTAAAAATCGGCCTTTGTAGTTACTTTTCTACTGATAACATGTTTTAGTGCGTTTTTTCATTCTGAATCGAATGGTACTAAGCAAATTCGTTTAAATCCATTAGTGCGTGAGATAATTCACATTCTCCTAATTTGGTGATGTTTTCGATGCAAAACCTGAAAATTTCAATGCTTTTTTATATATATATATATTTATATATTATATATATATATTCAATGCTTATTTTATCTTCTGTGCGTGTGTATGTCACTGAACTCCTCCTAAACGACTGGACCGATTTTAATGAAATTTTGTGTGTGCATTCCAGTGGATTCGAGAATGGTTTAGATTCACATTTCGTCGAAATTGATTCAGTACTTTTTTAGTAATTAGGCAAAAACTAATAGTTAGTATTTTTCGCTAATTAAAAGTGTTGAATAAGTTCGATGAATAGAGTGTGGACGGAATGTACGAGTGATCTAAGGCGCCAGCCAGCTTTAAACTCAGATTCTTGAAGAAAGCGATCGCGTGTTCGAACCCCACTTCTGACAAACGTGTATGCTTTACAATAATATTTCCTGTATTATAATTTTGATTAACTGACTTCAGAAAATCGTTAACTTTTAACTAAGAAGAGAAAAATAAACTTTTTTATCAAAAATTGAACCGACTTCAAAAAATACTGAAGAGTGAAAAATAATTTCCTTACATAATTGTAATAAGAAATTAAATTAAGAGCGTGGTGTTTATCGTGCATATTACCATATTTACGTACATTTATTTGATTTTCTGGAGTCGGTACCAAGAAGGACAACGTCTGTCGGTGACAGGACAACGTCTGTCGGGTCCGCTAGTATCTTATATTTTACTTCTAAAGTTAACATACGCCATACTCGTATTCCACTTACTTTTCCTTGATTAAATTATGATATGGAATTACACTTATCAAATTTTACTGTACATAAAGATAGTTAAATTTGCGCTTTAAGAAGAACTTATATTTTTATTGATAGATACGAATAAGGAACAATATATCCAAATAATATATAACGGGAGATTACAGTAACTATCTAACTTTATATTTTTATAACTAAACATGCATGCATACTTTAAATGTAACGGAAGATAGAAACAAGAAAAACATTGTCAATTTTCACAATCATGAACGATAACTTTGAAAATTAATTTTTTAACTTTCGGGAGGGGCTTCAGCCCCCTTAGCCCCCTCCCTGGCTACGTGCCTGAACCAAAGCTTTACATCTTCCACATTTGCTTGTAAGACTGTTCTGGTAGTTGGTATTTGACGGGCTGCAGCTGGAAGAAAAAAAAAAAAGAAGAGAAAATGGAGATTTTTTCTTTTAAAGTGCAGATGTATGAATACAAACCAGCAATGAGACAAACAAATTAGAAACTACAAAATATATTGCTATGTTGACTGTGTTCTTAATTTTCTAAATGATTGATTTCAACTTTGCCAAATTGAATTCTTAAACATGGATATTTAAAACTAATGGACAAAAATCAAAATGTTTAACAGGAAAATAACCATCCCTATATACATTGAAGTAATGTTTATTATCTAAAAATATCAGGTAATCAAGAAAGTTCAAGCGGTTTTTGAGAACAGCTACTTTTGTTGCGTAGGTGTGGTCATACTGATTCTGATGACGTCATTTCTGTACATTGCCTTTAAATTGCAATCAGTAGAGAGTTGTTTAACGTATCTCACGTTTCGCTATCAGTTTTGTAGGAAGTACAATCGTTGAAAAGGATGTCATTGACAAAGGAGATTTTGAGGCCTATTTTGCTCTACGAGTTCAAATTAGGAAACAAAGCTGCAGAGGCTGCTAGAAGAATATGCTCCTTGTTTGGAGAGACTTCAGTGAGTGAACGGACCGCTCAAAAGGGGTTCAGCCGATTTTCATCTGGAGACGAGAGCCTTGAAGACAAGTCTTGTGTTGGTTGTCCATCCATCTTAGACCAAGTCCAGCTGAAACAGGAAATCAAAGAGAAGCCTGATCTAACATGCCAGGACCTTGCGCAAAGGTTTAGAATATCTGACAAAACCATCCAATTGCATCTTCATAGCATTGGGAGGTCGTGGAAACTTGGTAAGTGGGTTCCTCACGTCCTGTCCGAGGAAAAGAAGCTCCAACGATGAACATCTGCTTGTCATTGCTGTCACGCCACAACAAAGCCTCTTTCCTGGATCAGATATTGACATGTGACGGGTAATGTATGGAATGACAGAATGGGTAAAAACCGAAAGAGAAAACATCATTGGTTGACTTCTGGTTCCGTCTCATTGGTTGCTAAACAGGACATCCATCAAAAAAAGATAATGCTGTGTATTTGGTGGACTAGCGCTGGTGTAGTTCACTATGAATTCTTAGAAAGCGGGAAAACAATCACCGCCGAAGACTACTTGTTGCAGTTGAAAAGGGTTTCAGCTGCTTTGCTAGAAAAGCAGCCAGCGCTGGTCAACAGGAGAGGAGTTCTTATTTTCCACAATAACACCAGATCTCATACGGCCAAAGCGACCAGGGACGTGATAAAACCATTGGGCTGGGAAGTTTTGCCTCACCCACCTTACTCCCCGGACATCGCCCCATTGGACTATTACTTGTTTTTGGTCATGGATAATCACTTGCAGGAACAGCAGTTCAAAACCCAAGATTAAGTCACAAAAACTATAACCCAGTTTTCGGACTCTAAACCAAAAGATTTTTTCAAAAAGGGCATTTATAAGCTTGTTTCTCGTTCTGAACATGTAATTGAAGCCAATGGTGATTATTTCAAAGAATAAAATAAGTGTTTGAGATTTTTGTGGGTCTTTTTTATGTCTGATGAAAACCACATGAACTTTCTTGGTTACCTGATAGAAAAAGAAATTCAAACACAAAGTGGATCAACTGATTTGCTAACACTTGAGCATTTAAACATTTTACAATTGAATTGACATGCTTTACACAGAAATGCCAATGTTTTGTTTTGCCATCAGTATTTTTCAATAAAATAAAAGTTTATGTTGGTAGTGATAATGAAAAACAACAGTTGATAGTTTTTTATCCCATGATTGTGTGTGATGCAAGTTACATTGAATGTGAAATAAAATTTATCCTATACGTTAGTGTCGCAAAAAATATTTAAATTAAGATAAAAATAGACTCACATTCAAAACTATAAATGTCATTGGAACAATGCATGTAGCATGGAAAATGACAGTATACAACATGAAAAAAAAATACAGATTTCAATAGCAAAAATTTTAGAAATTAAAGTAAAAAAAAAAGTTTTGTTGAAATTGCAAGTTTTTAACATAGCAGCCTTTGCAAACGATTATGGATTTAATTCAAAAACATTTATAGCAAAGATAGTAACAAACATGGCTCAGTTTCCTGCATAATCGCCTCAGTACTGATGTCGCCTGTAGGAGACACAAAACGCTGCTTTAATGGCACAATATGGCACACAGTACATGATAGTACCGCATAATTTAAATTTTTGCTTAAAATGTACCATTTAAAAAAAAAAAAAAAAAAAAAAAAAAAAAAAAAGGGGGGGGGGGTAAACTGACATAACTTCAATGAATGTTGAACGACTTCATCAAATGGAATACAATATCTTACACTCACAGGGGTCAAATAAAGGTAAGATTTGAAGGCCATTTAACCTCTTCACGAAAATCCATTTAATAAAACAGATCCCTTCACAAAATTCTTCGTTATAAAACCGTCTCCATCACAAAATTCTATTTCATAAAAAGATGGTGTTTATTATTTTTATATTTTTTAATTTTAAAATGTGTAAATTGCAAACAAATCAAGTTTAGCAGAAAATTAAGCTTCAGCAGAAAGATCTAAAGTTATTAATAAATGCTTGATTCGAATTTCAGTAACTGGTTTCATATATCATTTTAAGTTATTTTTCACAAAAATAAAATAAATTTTACAAAAGTTTCATGAGTTCTTTAATATTGTTGCTAAGAAAATCGATTAATTTTACTTTAAATTGAATTGTGATCAATCGAAAATCATGAATTACTTGCATAGAATGTAAAAATAAAATAATCAAATTAGTAAAGTAACTATTTTTATATTTAATGTCTGATTTATTATCTACTTAATAAGATAATTTATAAGCAAATTATGTATAATTTACAATCACTATTTTTAACAATGATATATTATACACACACACACACACACACACAAAAAAAAAAAAAAAAAAAAAAAAAAAAAACTTTTTTCAACGAATTTGGATATAGTGAACCAAGGTTAATGTTGTTTTACAGAAATTTGAGTAACAGTTTTCAATATATTTTATAGTAATCAAGGTTATATATAGTTTTATATAGTGAATTAAGGTTAATGTTGTTTTACAGAAATTTGAGTAGACGTTTTGAATACATTTTATCAGTATTAAATTTCAACTAAATTACTACAACTATTTCAACTAACTACTCTAAGCATATATTCAATGCAAAGGATCAAAGTATCAATAAGATTTTTTACAATTTGATCCATCATTATTTTTATAATAAAGGGGAAAATGATCAAGAGTTACCTGAAATTCAGTGACCAGGAATTACCCTGGATGATTCTACTTTATTAAGAACTACAATTAACAAAAATGTGGTAAACAATGTGATTATTATTAATACTTGAAGTGTTTATAAGATCCGACAATTAAAATCCCTTCTTTACCATTTTCTTTTGCGATCCAGGCACATGGAATTAAGCATATCTGGCCCTTTTCGTCTGAATTCTATGACAGCATATTCATATTTTGAGCTAAAAAATAGTTTTATATTGTTAAAAAGTAAAAACACATTTTGAAAAAATGTATATTAAAAACAAATAGTGACACTTCAATAATTATACAAATATAATTACTTATACAATACATCAATGCTATAACTGTGATAGTTCTAGTATAAATTAATATCAAATCATTTTGGCTGTATATGTCATTGTAAATTTAAAAAAGAAAAAAAAATACTAAAAACTGTGGTGGAATTATTATTTTAAGTTAATTGAATTTATGACAAAGATTAAAAATGACACGCGATTTTTACGTTTCTAAACTATAATTTCTGCAGATCGAATATGTGTAAATATTTTATTTCTTTTTGAAAAACAGAATCTAAATCAAAACATTGTCATTAGTTAAAAGAGGGAATGATTTTATATTCAACATTTTTTATTTCAATCATAAGGTCATGTTTGAAATAAAAGAATTTTAATTCTGTTTAAAATTGGGGGGGGGGGAAGAAATTAAGTAATCCCTATAGTTTTTCCCTTTTTTTGGCCACAAAACTGAAGTTACTTTGTTGCCATCATTAGAAAATGTTATTTAAATTAGAAAAAAAATATATATATCTCAAAAACAGATAATTTTTTCAGAATTTTATAACCATTTCTGAAATTTGCAAATTTTTTATGGATGATTAATCATTGATATTAATTTCACTGTCAAACATTCACTATTTTAGGGAGAATAGCTGTGAAACACAGTCATTTAATCAGTCATTTCACTATGATTTTACATATGCAGTGTAGGTGTACAAAATAAACTCATCTCTGCTGGAAATTAATTACAAATATATAGATTGCAAACTGCTACAAAAGCATCTTGAAAAAAGATTGTTTCTGAAAATCGCACATTTTACTAAGATACCTAAAGGTACGTTATTTTTTTTTTTAGTTTCATGTCATTTAACAACTATACATAGTACAAGGTTTTAAATTATATCAATAATATGTATACTGGTTATAAAAACAATTACTGTAATTTAAGGAAAAAACACCCCCGCACCCTCAAATATTGACATCATCTTGGGGAAAAAAAAATCTGTATAATCACCACAGTCAAAAGGAATTATTTTGCCTTATTAAGGAAGCATCAAACTACCCAAAATATTGCATAAATATGGCAAAAATCAGGATTATTAGATTAATTAATTTATTAAAATAACTAATTGTCAAAAAATATGTAGGAATAAAATATTTATATTACAGAACTGATTTTCAGGAACTTCAGGATCCAGAATTTTTTTTTACTTTAAATACACAGTAAAAATCTAAAAAACACTGCTCCCATTTTGAACAAATTTCATTTTTTCGAAATGTATATCAGTTTGTAAGCTTGACAAGAAAAATATTTTTTTTTTAACAATAATAAAAAAAGAAGAAAAATTCAAGCACAATTCCTTTCTGTGTAACTAAACGTAACAATTCCTTTCTGTGTAACTAAACGTATCTAAGGAGAGCAGATTAGAGGTCTGCAAGGGCCGGGCCTCGGCCTGAAGCCCGAGCCCGGTCCGGCCCGCGAGCCGGGTTCGGGCCGATTTTCAGTAATGGCATTCGGGCCGGGCCGGGCTCGGGCCTTACATCTGAAGACTCGGGTGTAAGACTCGGGCCGGGCTGGGCCGGGCCTAGTCACTAATCCTTTCGGGCCGGGCCGGGCCTAGTCACTAATCTTTTCGGGCCGGGCTGGGCTCGGGCCTTAATTTTTTTTGCTGGAGTATCGGGCCGGGCCTAACTTTTTTTTCCGTACGAAGCCGAGACAGATTCCATTCTTCCTAGTTTTCATGGACCAAAATAATCAGTTCCTATTGAATTTTCCTATATGAAAATCCTTTTCTCGACTTTTTATAAATCAGTAATATTTGGCTTTGTCCAAAAATTTCTGCAAAAAAAGCATATACTTTTAAGCCGTCATTATTCTACAACTAAACATTAGAATTTATTCCTTTTAAAGAATCGTAGATTACTAGGCGTTTTAAAATAGAATTAAACACACACACACACACACACAAGAAAAAAAGAAAAAAAAACATGATTATGACGGAATTTTTTTTTTAACTGAAAACTGAAAGTTTCTTTTAAAATGTTCATCCATGCAAAATGAATACAACAATACGGGAGAAAAAAATGTATTAAACATTTACATCTGTTAAGAAGGGAATGCATTTTTTTCGTTCCAAAGCGATTTCGTCTTTGGAAATTTTACCATATACCGCTTTTTCGATTTTTTGTCTCCATTACAGGGAATATGGATTAATAATACTAGTGATAACTCAAACATTTACATACAACAAACAAAGATTCATTTAAAAGCATAAATATCGCAGACTACGGCACTTCTGCATAAATGGAGATTATAAACATGCAGAGTTTCCCCCAGGTTTAAAAAAGGGCAGGGCGCTACTGTTCTGAAAAGGGCACTTTTTACATTTTTCAGGGCACTTTTTTATTTTTAAGGGCACTTTTATAGAGTTGAATCTAGAATCTAGCGGTTCAGAAAGTCGTGAAAAAACAAAAATTTAACCAAAAAACTGAAAAAAAGAAGAAAAAAGGTAAATTTTGTTAAAAGATCGCGAAAAAACAGCCAATTTTGTTAAAAGATCGCAAAAACAGCAGATTTAGTTAAAAGATGGCAAATAACAGATCTTTTTTGCAAAAAATCGAGAAAAAACGTCAAATTTCGTGAAAAAATTCGCGAAAAAAAGGCAAATTTTATTAAAAGATCGAAAAAACAGCAGTTTTTGTTAAAAGATCGTAAGAAACGGCATATTTTGCTAAAAAATCGCGAAAAAACTACAAATCTCGTGAAAATATCGCGAAAAAACGGAACATTTCACAGATTTTTCCATTTTTATGCAATTTTTGGACAAAATTTGCCTTTTTTTCGCAAATCTTTTGAAGAAATCTGCCGTTTTATCGTTATTTTTTTTACGAAAGTTGCCGTTTTTTGACACTCATTTGTCAAAATTTTCTGTTGTTATCGCGATTTTTGGATAAAATTTGTCGTTTTTTCACGATCTTTTGAGGAAATCTGCCGTTTAGTGAAATTTTGTGATGAAATTAGCCATTACTTTGGGAATCTTGTCGGAAATTAGTCGTTATTTCGCGATTTTAACGAAACTTGCCGGTTTTTTTTTGCGATTTTTTGAAGAAATTACCCGTCCCACGGGACGGTATGAAGCTATTTTTTGCGTTCCGTCGCCGAATTTTTGCGTAATTTACGCGCTATAGCGCGTTCGGATCATCACTGGAGGGCTGCGTTTTTTGTGAGGCATCAAGTGTGGGGCAAGAAGGGCGCTATTTTTTTTGAATGAATGGCAAGAGGGGCGCTAGTTTTTGGATGAGGGGCAAGAGGGGCGCTAGTTTTTAAACTAAAGGGCAGGAGGGGCGGAGCGCCCTCCTGAAACCCTCTGGGTGAAACTCTGAACATGGAAAAAAAAAGACTAACATAATTTTTTTTGGTCAGAACTCTTCCATAAGATTAAAGATCAATGTTCTGTAGAAATTCACTCGAGCCGGGCCGAGTTCGGGCCGAATTTTAAACTTTTTTCCGGACCGGGCCGAGCTCGGGCCGAAATTTTAACTTTCGGGCCGGGCCGGGTCGGGCCAATATTACTTTCGTTCGGGCCGGGCCGGGTCGGGCCAATATTTCTTTCGTTCGGGCCGGGCCCGGGCCTGGAAATTTCGGTCCGTGCAGACCTCTAGAGCAGATGATCTTAAGGCCCAAACACATTTGACCACTTTTTAAAGTTTGATGTTGGCTTCTTTGTTGTAGGGACACTGTGTTTTTAATCTTAACGAATTTTGCAGAAAAGAGACAGATGTCCGGCAAAAGAAAAATCTTTCCAGCAAGAAGGATGGGTTGTGTATCCCGCGATTCTTTTGTTCGCTCCCTTCAGTTTTATTATGAAAAAACCGCAAATGGATCTTATACGAAAGATTTCCTTACTTTTTCCAAGAATTCAATTGAAGGAAAGAGTACCGTAATTTAGGGAATAAACACCGCGGAGTTTACGATTTTAAAAGTTGAAATTTTCATATAAGCACCCTTTACACCATGGCAGCGTTTACGAAAATTGAGAAAATTATTCAGTGTTTCAACAGAAAGAAAACCCCTTTTTTCTTTCTTTTTCCCTGTGTTCGCAATGTTACCGATCGTTAAATTTACAAATGCAATATATCATGAGTAAGTCACCCTTTTCCAAGAAATACGGTCACTGGAATAAGCAGGAAGGGACAATAGATGCTTGCTTTTATTGCACTTCATTATAGAAACAAAGTACTGGAAAGCCAGTTTTTCCGTAAGTCGAAAAGGACCTATTCCTTGGACTCGTTCTGAAATGAGATGACTCCGAAAAGAAACGATTCCTCGGACTTGTTCCGAAATGAAACGACTCCGATAAGAAACTAATTCTTGGTTTCGTTCCGAAATGAAACAACTCTGAAAAGGACCGATTCCTTGGACTCGTTCTGAAATGAAACGACTTCGAAAAAGATCGAGTCCTCAGAATTGTTCCAAAATGGGCCGACTCCGAGTAATCGTTCCTTTTTGGAACATATCCGAAAAGGACCGATTCCTCGGATTCTGTTCAAAATGGACTGATTCAGAAAAAAATCGTTTCTTGTTCTTGTAGGTCACGATAACACTATGATAATTAATAGCACACACATATCAATGAAACGAAATCTCAAAAGCAAAATCATTTGTCTAAGAAATTAAGGTGAATGGTAAGAAATGATATGGAAAAAGATAAATACGTAAGAAAATAAATTAGTAATAAATATTAAGGAGTACATGTCGCTCTGTGACCTTTCATCCCTGCTTCCGGATTGCTAATATCCAAACACTCAAGGCCACAGCACCTTGGCGAATAACGGAAGGTGCCTGCGGGAAGAACGAGGCAGAGGAGAAATTTTTCAAGCTTTGCGCTCTTTGACATTGACATTACTGATCGTGACTTTTTACTCGTATTGATTCAAATGTTATTCTGTTTCTAGTATCAGTTTTAGATTGTTTATATTAATATTTCGCATTTAAAAATTTATCACTTTTATAAGAAGGATTAAACAACCATTCAGATTTATGAGAATTTTCAAATCGTTCGCCTCAAATAAATGTATTAAACTATTTATACCATTCACATACATCTGAAATAAATATATTTTTTTAAAGGAAAAGGGTCATTAAAAATCCGTTTATTTTAATTATTTCTTTAATAAATTATCTAGATTTTCCTTAAGCCAGTCAGACTGTGTAAAAGCAAATTGAAAATATTAAATCGAAATATTAGCTTCATTAAAAACACCCTGCTTCATAAATAAATAAATAAATATAAAGACATGGTCTAGCTTTGATTTATAGATGATCTTTTACGCAAATTTTATATTTATTAAACAGACTTTATTTTCAATTTTGTTTAGCTCTAACAACTTTCTTCTATTATAATTTGTTGCAAAGTTAGTAGGGGTTGTTTACTTTTTTTTTTCTACAACTGTACATGTGTACATATATCATTGAGCATATAATGTCATTCTATGTGAAAAGTTCTATTACACGAATAGAATTAAAAAAAAATCCAATCTAATATTCTCTGTGTGTGAAATTTTATTAAAAAAAAAAATGCATGAAAATAATGAATTAAGGCCTTAATCTTAACTTTTATGCAAATTATTTAATTAACATTAAATTATTCCACAAAAAAAGAAGAAGAAAATTGAATTTAGTGAAATTGAAATAGCTTTTCTTATTTCTTCACTTGCGTTTATTTTCCAATAAGAAATAAAAATTTTGTTGAGCACGACAAATTTGTCTGAAAACTTTATCTCAAAGTATTTTTGAGTTATTGATTTTTTTTTTTTTTTTTTTTTTTTTTTTTTTTTTTTTTTTTTGTAGTTTTTAATACTTTTATGTCATCGTGGCAATAGAAGTATGCAATTTCTGTTGAAAGAAAAGGGAAATATTAGTTTACTTTTTTGTTGACACAAAAAAAAGAGAGAGAGAGAATTAGAAAGAGCTTCATTTTAATGATGATCAAAACAGTGCTTACGTAATAACAGAGCCATGTATTACTTACGCCACGAATTAAACATTAATATCCTTGGACCAATCTGGAAAAATAAAAATAAAATACGGACATCACAGCGATTCAGATATACCTCAGCATAGGTGCCAACCTGAAATAGATTATCCGTAATGCGTGCGTTAATTTAACCCTGGTTTAATCAGTTTCGAACCAGAATTTTTTCAAAGAAATTAAATTAAGCATGTTCCACTAACAATCCTGAAATTAGATAAATAAAGATTCATGAAATATATTTTCTGGTTTAAAATGACGTTAACCTGGATCAAACTAATCGAGGTATTACGGAAGATTAGTTGAAAGTTGGCAGCTATGCCTCAGATAGATCTATTCTCGATCGAAAACAATTATTTTCCAAATGATTAATAAATAAATAAATAAAATAATCAATAAATTGCTCTGAAAATCCAACATGTAAATTGCACTTGCAATCTTTCCATATTAGGATGGTAAATACATCCTGCATCAAAACAAAATTCTAATACATGCTTGTTAAAGATAAAGAACTATAATTTATGATAAAATTTTTAAACCTAAACTTATATTTAAATGAGTTTACTCGAAATTAAGAATAAGGAAGGAAAAATATATTACTAAAAAACTATAAAAACAATTTTCCTAGTAGACATAAAAAAGGGACAATATAACGAGTGATTACTGCTGTAAGTATTTATGCATCGTAATAAATCGCATGCATTTACATCTACAATTATTATGGCACTGTGGCACTCATATATTTATCAACAGTTTTTTCTAGAATAATTATTCCTCTACCTAAGTTTACAATACTTTCTTACAGTGTTTACTATTTATATGTTAATGAAAACACTGTGAATAAATTATGCTGATGTTATCTCACTGAATCACAATCACAACTCATACATTCTTTCAAACTTTGGCTCAGCCACAATGCAAAATGTTTGCAATGTTTTATTATTATTGTTGTGTTCTATTATACTGGGAACTCGTAAAACATTTATCAAGATAAGACACATTGATAAATTTTAAATAAAAATATCGTTTCAAAAATTGCGATCGATTAATTTTGTTAATAATTCATAATTTTTAGTATTGTAAGGGGCTAAAAATAAGGTCTCTTTTTAAGTTATAATTTCATGATTAAAGGCAAGCCCTAAAAAAAAAAGGTCAACTTTAATTAATTTCGTTATTAGAAAAATTGTTATTTAATTAATATTATTAATATTATTTTAATAATTATTTTAGTATTTTTAAATTTAAATTTTATTAAATTAATTATTTATTATGTGTTCATTTAAATTTTTTCAACATATCATCAAACACCGAGCAAATTGATAAATTAACGTCAGTAAAAATCAATTTTCGTTGAAACTTTTAAATTCTTTGGTTGCTCACAAAAAGTTTGACTATAGTGAGGAAAAAATCATAAGAAATGAATATCTTAAATTCAACATTTTATGCTTCTTTTTTTTTTAATCATGCATCATTAAATTATTTTTGATAATTAATAATCAGAACTCTGAACTGATTTGAGAGAACTGAACAATAATAAATCTGAATAACCTGAATAATATTAAATTATTATAGATTGTAGATGCAGCCTAATTAAATAAGGTCAAACAGTCATTTATTTATTTAGTATGAAGTCATTTTACTCTCATGATATTAAAAACTCCACTGTCAATATCAAAATTGTGATAAACTATCTTACATTGAAACTGCACTATGTATCCATTCATAATAATAAACATATCTAAAAAATGTAAATAATATTAAAAAATATAATTTTTTTAAAAACATTCCGCATATCTGTATTTTAAATGAATACCACTAATTGTCTGTAATTAACAATCAGAGATGATAATAATGTTTTTTATTTTTCTTTATAGGCCCTTAGGACACTATTTAACGTAAAATAATACCTTATAGATGCATATGCTTGCTACACTGCCTTAATCGAAAATAACATCTACGCGGCACATGCGGAAAACGCTTTTCTCCCAAATTCATTTGGCCTGCTCCGTTTTTCCCCAAGGTGCTGTGGCCTTGAGTGTTTGGATATTAGCTTCCGGATTCATTCATTTTTTTTTAAATTGGTGCTCGGACCTGTTTTTTTCCTTTGGAATCCTTTTTCTTAATTCTATCCTTTTTAATTGGATTCATTCCGTTTTCTCTAGGATTTGTTACTTTTTTTTCTTGGACTCGTACCTTTTTGCTCGGATTCGTTCCTTTATTTCTTGGACTCGTTCCTATTTTTCGGATTCATTCCTTTATTCTCGGAGCTGCTCCTTTTTTCAGATTGGTTCCTTTTTAAAAAGATTCCAAAAAGGACGACTCAGAAGAAATTGTTTCTTTCAGTGAACGATTCTTTAAAAGGAACGATATTTCCCATCTCTACTCTCCATAGATACGTTAGTTACGCAGTAAGGAATTGTGCTTGGAATTTTTTTCTTTTTTAATATTGTTAAAGAAAAAATATGTTTACAAACACATTGATATACATTTCGAAAAATCAAATTTGTTCAAAATGGGAGCGGTGTTTTCGAGATTTTACAGTATACATAGTAAACAACATATAAAAAAAAATTCAGGAAAAAATTATGGATCTGGTAGTTCCGGAAAATTGCTTCTGTATTATACACATTTTATTCCTACATATTTTTTGACAATTAGTTATTTTAATAATTTAATTAATCTAATAATTCAGTTTCTTTTGCTGTATTTATGCGATATTTTGGTTACGTTATCGTCTCCTAAATAAGGCAAAATAATTCCTTTTGACTGCGGCATTTATGGCAGATGCGGCGATTATGCCGATTTTCTTTCAAAACGCTGTCAATAATAGAGGATGCGGAGATTACACCGGGTGCGGCGTTTCTTCCCTAAATTATGGTATTGGGTATTGCAATCTGAACGCAGCTTTATTCCAATAATATTGACTTTCGAGAAACCTCAGACTACTTGTTTTTCATTGGAGTTACTTTGTAGTGGACCTTTTTATAGAGTGTTATAACTTTTGAATAACTTATTATATTTTAATAAAAATTTATTATTAAATTGAAAATTTGAAAGAAATTGATAAAGATCAGAGAAGATCTTTTTTTTTTTTTTTTGGAAATAAGAAAGAAAACGTTTCTTATCATTTCTTTCTGTTTCCTTTTACGTTTGTTTGCAACACATTAATTTCTTTTTCCACACTCAAACATCGCGGTTTTGATGACACATTCATGGGGTCCTTTTTTTAAATATAAATAGAATATAATTTAAATAATTTCTCACTTTTCCTTTATTGGAAATTTTTAAAAATTTTCTTGGAATATTTTCTCGCCGAATGTTTATGGAATATGCCTTAAAGTGTACCAAGAAATATGTTTTATCAGTTGTCATAAGAACGGAAATTATAAAATCCTGCATTTATTGTTGGATAATTAATAAAAAAGATTTAATAAATATGCAAGTAATCATAAGTGAGAATTGGAAAATCCTGAACTAAAATATACCAACAAAAGAGACATTTTGCCAGGACTGAAAATATTTTGACTTGACTCCCCCGCCCCCCCAATAAGCGAGCAAAAACACACATAACTTGTGTTTTTCCCCCGATCTTTCGACAAAATTTGGAACTTTTCTACTATTTTTAGCCGAAATTTACAATTTTTCTATAGCTTTCAGACAAAATTTGTGATTTTTCTATGGTTTTTAGCGGAAATTTGTGATTTTTCTACTGTTTTCAGCTGAAATCTGCAATTTTTCGATGAAATCCAAGTATTTTATACAATCGTTAACGAAATTTGAGTCTTTTTTGTGATCCTATGTCAGAAATCGCATGCTTTTCGCTATCCTTTGACAAAAATCGCATTTTCCCTGCTATCATTTGATGAAAATTGTGGGGGGTTTTTGGTGATCATTTCATGGAAATCGCACCCCCCCCCCCCCCGATCATTTGGCAACATTTGCGTCTTTTCCACAATCCTTCAATTAAATTCGCATCTTTATTGTGTAGCGTCTTTTTCGTAATCTTTTAACAGAAATCGAGTCTTTTCGTGATCCTTTGGCAAAATTCACATCTTTTTCGTGATTCTTTGACAAAAGTAGAGTTTTTCCTGCAATCATTTGATGAAAATCGTGGAATTTTTTGCGATCATTTGACGAAAATCTTATCTTTTTCTCTATCCTTTGGCAAAATTTGCGTCTTTTCCACAATCCTTTGACAAAATTTACGTCTTTTCCACGATGCTTTAATTAAATTAGTCCTTTTGCGATCTTTTGACAAAAATTGCATCTATTTAGTATTCTTTGACTAGAAATAGCATCTTTTTTGCAATTCTTAGACGGAAATAGCGTCTTTTTTTGCGATTCTCTGGCGGAAATATCGTCTTTTTCATGATTATTCGACAAAAATAGAGTCTTTTTCACGATCTTTTAACAGAAATCTCGTCTTTTCATGATCCTTTGGCAAAATTCACATCTTTTCCATGATTCTTTGACAAAAATCGCGCTTTTCCTGCAATCATTTGAAGAAAATCATGGAATTTTTTGCTATCATTTGACGGAAATCGTATCTTTTTTTCGATCCTTTGGCAAAATTTGCATCTTTTCCACAATCCTTTGACAAAATTCATGCCTTTTCAACGATCCTTTGATTAAATTAGTCTTTTTGCGATCTTTTGACAAAAATTGCATCCATTTAGTATTCTTTGACTAGAAATAGCATCTTTTTTGCAATTCTTAGACGAAAATAGCGTCTTTTTTTGCGATTCTCTGGTGGAAATGGCATCTTTTTTTTGCGATTCTCTGGTGGAAATAGTGTCTTTTTCATGGTTATTCGACGAAAATAGAGTCTTTTTCGCGATCTTTTAACAGAAATTTCGCCTTTTCATGATCCTTTGGCAAAATTCACATCTTTATGGTGATCCTTTGACAAAAATTGTACCTATTTTGTATTCTTTGACTGGAAATAGCGTCTTTTTATGATTATTCAATGAAAATAGCGTCTTTTTCGCGATCTTTTAACAGAAATCGAGTCTTTTTGTGATCCTTTGGCAAAATTCACATCTTTTCCGTGATTCTTTGACAAAAATTGCGCTTTTCCTGCAATCATTTGATGAAAATCGTGGAATTTTTTATGATCATTTGACGGATATTGTGTCTTTTTCTCGATCCTTTGGCAAAATTTGCGTCTTTTCCACAATACTTTGACAAAATTTACATCTTTTTCATGATCACGTCTTTTCCTTTGATTAAATTCGTCTTTTGTGATCTTTTGACAAAAATTGCATTCATTTAGAATTCTTTGACTAGAAATAGAATCTTTTTCGCAATTCTTAGATGGAACTAGCGTCTTTTTTGCGAGCCTTCGACAAGAATTTTTTTTTTCAACAACCTTTTAACAGAAAACTCATCTTTTTTGTGATCCTTTGACAGAGACCGCAACTATTTCGCATTATTTGACCGAGATGACATTTTTAAACAGGAATTGAGTTTTCTTCACAAGCTTTTGATGAAAATCGTGCCTTTTTTGCAATTCTTTGATGATATTAGACTATTTTTCGCAATCTTTCGACAGAAATAGCATGTTTTCGACAAAATTGCGACAGGAATTGCATTTTTTTCAACAAGCTTTTGACAGCAAATGCGTCTTTTTTTCAATCCTTTCACAGTAATAGAACTTTTTTCCGCGATCATTTTAAGACATTTTTTTTCCCGCAATCATAAGCAATTTTTTTTTTCCGCGATCATTTCAAGATTTTTTTTTACCACAATCCTTTGATGAAAAGCGCATGCTTTTCGCAATCTGCTTCCGTCCTTGGAGATTTTTCCATCTCAGGATGGAAAAACTTGCAACCATGAGAGACATTTCAATTGTGAAATTCAGAAAAACTGGCTTTCCAATTCTTTGTTTCTACAATGAAGTGCAATAAAAGCAAGCATCTACTGACCCTTTCTGCTTATTCCAGTCACCATATTTTTTGGAAAAGGGTGACTCATGGTGAATTGCTTTTGTTGACTTATGCTTGGTAATATCGGGAACATGGGGAAAAAGAAATTTTTTTAAAAAAGTGACCTTTTTTTTTTTTCAAACACTGAATAATTTGCACAAAATTTTTGCCAACGCAGCATATGAAAATTGTAACTTTTAAACTCGTAAATGCCGTGGCGTTTATACTAGTACTCTTTATACTAGAGTTTGCTGGAGTAATTCCTGATCAATATTTCATAAAATTAATGGATGTGTTTTTTTTTTCTCCCACTTAATAAAGGAATAAATACACAACAGCAGATTTGTATAAAAGCAAAAACTTTCTGCGCACATAAATATTGAGTCAAAACTTTCTGCAAATTTGATGTTTAATGAAATTACATGTTATATTATTTTGACATGGACGAAATTCGCTTTTTTTATGGAATTCACGAACGAAATCCCCGTTTTTTACCTAATTCACGGTCGGAATACAAGTTTTTTACACAATTCACAATTGGATTTCCTGTTTTTTGCGCTATTCACGGGTGGATTTCCTGTTTTTTACGTGATTCATGGTTGGAGTTCTCGTATCTTACATGATTCACGAGTGGAATTCCCGCTTCTTACGTGATTCACTGACGGAACTCCCGTTTCTTACACGATTTAGGGACAAAATTCTCGTTTTTTGCGCAGTCCTATGACAAAATTCGCGTTAATCACGTAGTTCTTTGTTGAAATACGAGTTTTTGACGCGATCTTTTGTCGAAATGTGCGTTTTTTTACGCTATTCTTTGTTAAAATTCGCGATTTTTACGAGGTCTTTTGGCGAAATTCACATTTCTCACGACTTTTTGAGGAAATTATATATATTTTTTTAGCTATTCTTTGGAGAAATTAGTGTTTTATTGCAGAAATGGATTTTTTACAACAACCGTTAGTCAAAATTCGCGATTTTTTTGTGTCCAAAATTTCGCACTAGTGAATTCTTAAAGTTTTCAGAATCAAATGCCTTAAACTTTGGAAAATCAGCCCTACTTCTAATTGTACACTAACAGTAAAAAAATTGTACATAAAATTGGGGGAATATTGTTACTTTTTTTGTACTTAAAAAAAGTTACAAAAATAACAATCGTTTCTTTCCTAAAATTTTCTGCAAAGTCCATAAAATTTTCTGCGCACGGCGTGCGTCTATATTATACAACTCTGCACAACAGATATTACATACGTAATATGTTAAAAATTATTTTAGATATTTATGAATGTACACATATGACATATTTAATATAAAATATTATGCCTACAATATTTACATTTGTTATTATTACCAATAAAAATAATACCTGGAAAATTTAAAAATATTTTAACTAAAACCTTACCTACACACCCTCCTAATTAAATAATATTGTTTGAATGGTCATCAAAAATTCTTCAAATATGTATTTTGCTTGAAATCAAAACTAGTTATGTTATGGATTTGATATCAAAATCTTTCAAGCTATTTCTAAAATCTGTATAAAACATGAATAATAGAGATCATATTTATTATACATTGTACTCAACGGTAATAAATTGTACTGTAGACACTTGTAATTGAAATTAAGTGCATTATAATAAAATATAAAGCTATGTACTTTTAATTGTTAACAGCAATAGTTCACTATAAATTAAAGTTCAAATGAAAACAAACTGATTTATCTTTATTTCACAGTAAAAAAATAAGCTGTTTACCTAATAACAGTATATGGCTTATATAAAAGAATATACAGTAGACTCACGATTTTACAATCTCCGATTTAGCCGACTCCTTGCCATTTAGTGACCATTGGATGAGGTCCCAACCATTTTCCAATACTTCCAGTGTCAGAGCTTGAAATTCAATTTTTCAGGGGAGGGACGTCTCGGTCTCCCTCCCAACATCTATAAGTGGAGGGGAGTTTAACTGTTTCGGAGAGAGAAAAAAAAACTTTAAAACCTACTGTCATTTTATGTGCTATTTAAAGAATCACACGGATACATACGACAAAATTCCACTGAAGCAATGTTTATCAAAAACTCAGAATAATTATGCAAAATGAGTTTTTTATTAAAAAAGAGAAAGAAAATCAAGCTTTGGTATTGTCCATTTCGTCTTTACAGGGATAAATTCCCTTCCTGTACTAATTATTTTTGTTACAGGTCTTGTAAACTCGGTTTTTGGTATTTGTAGATTTTAGACTGAGTATAAATTCCTGCAAGTTGGGATAGGGTTAGCCTAATTTTCGATTAAAGTTACACCTATAACAATAAACAGATATGTTTGCATGCGTTTCTTGTTTTCCAAAGAGACGGCTGCATTTTTTCCACGACCATTTAATGAAATTTGCATTTTTTTTAGCCTTTTGATTAAATTTGCGTTTTCTGATGAAATTCACATTTTTTTGTGATTGTTCAATGAAATTTGCATTTTTTTAAGCAGCCCATGGGTGCAAGTTTGAAATTTTGCCAAGACTGAAAATATTTTGACACCCCCCCCCTCCCACTAAGTGAGAACATAAGCATGTAACTCGTGTTTTTTCCACGATCACATGACGAAATTAGTTTTTTCCCTGATGTTTCGACAAAATTTGCACCTTTCTATGATATTTTGCCAAAATTTGTGTTTTTTCTAAGATTTTAAACCGAAACTTGCGATTTTCAACTATTTTTCACCGAAATTTGCGATTTTTCTACGGTTTTTAGTCAAAATTTGCGTTTTATCTACAGTTTTCAGCAGAAATCTGCGATTTTTCGATGAAATCCAAGTATTGTATACGATCTTTTGACGAAATTCGCGTCTTTTTCGCGATCCTTTGACAGAAATCGCGTCTTTTTCTCGATCTTCTGGCAAAATTCGCGTCTTTTCTACGATTCTTCGATTAAATTCACATCTTTATTGCGATCCTTTGACAAAAATGGTACCTATTTTGTATTCTTTGACCGGAAATAGCGTCTTTTTCGCAATTACTCGACGGAAATAGCGTCTTTTTCGCGATCTTTTAACAGAAATCGGGTCTTTTCACGATGCTTTGACAAAATTCGCATCTTTTTCACGATTCTTTGACAAAAATCGCGTTTTTCCTGCAATCATTTGATGAAAAGCGTGGAAGTTTTTGCGATTATTTGACGGAAATCGCATCTTTTTTCTTTATCCTTTGGCAAAATTCACGTCTTTTCCGCGATCCTTTGACGAAATTCACGTCTTTTCCACGATCCTTCGATTAAATTCACGTCTTTTTTGCTATCCTTTGACAAAAATTGCATCTATTTAGTATTCCTTGACCGGAAATAGCATCTTTTTCGTGATTCTTCGACGGAAATAGCGTCATTTTCGCGATTCTCCGACAAGAATTTTGTTTTTTCTGTAACCTTTTGACAGAAAACTCATCTTTTTTGGGATCCTTTGACAGAGACCGTGTCTATTTCGCATTCTCTGACCGAGGTCTTTTCCGCGTTCTTTTAATAGGAATCTCGTTTTCTTCCCAAGCTTTTGACAAAAATCGCGCCTTTTTTTGCAATTCTTTGATGATATTGGAGTGTTTTTCATGATCTTTCGACAGAAATAGCATGTTTTTCACGATCCTTCGTCAAGAATCGCGTTTTTTCCCGAAAGCTCTTGACGGCAAACGCACCTTTTTTTGCAATTCTTTGACAGAAATAGAACTTTTTTCCGCGATTATTTCACGAAAATCATGTTTTTTTTCTGCAATCCTTTGACGAAAATCTTTTTTCCCCGCGATCCTTTGACGATAAGCGCGTGTTTTTCGCGATCTGCTTCCGTCTTCGGAGATTTTTCCATCTCGCTTCCGTCCTCGGGAATTTTTAAAAGACGGACTTCCGTCTCACGGCGGAAGAACTTGCACCCATGAAGCAGCCCTTTGACTAAAGTAGCGTTATTAACAACCCTTTGACAATATTCACATTTTTTCCCACAATGCATTGTCGAGATTTGTATATTTTTCGTGATTCTGTGACATAGTTTGCTTTTATAAAGCGATACTTTGATAATTTTTGTATTTATTAAGCGATTCAGGGATGATTCTGTTCTGTATTTTCTGAAAATTTAAGGTATTTTATGCTGAAAAAAAAAAAGTCATCAATCTGGAAATTCAGTGAAAAAACATACAATGAATTTCAACAAATGGTTGCCCAAACAAAATCAATTTCATAAATTTGAAAAAAAAAATCGAGAATATTGTCAGAGGTTTGCGAGAAAAACGTGAATTTTGCCAGGTAAACACACAAAAAAAAAAATTAAATTTCATCAAAAGTTTATCAAAGGGAATGCAAATTTCGTCAAAAAAAATAGTGCAAAAAATCCGCAAATTTCATCAGATTCACAGAAGAATGCTAATTTTGGCCAGGGATACTAGTAAAAAACGCAAATTGTGGAGAAAAAAAAAATCGCAGGAAAAAGGTAAATTACTAAAAACTTCCAAATTTCATCTAATGATCACGAAAAACGTGCATATTTCGACATAAAGTGTCGAAAAACTCCCATATATCATCTAAGAATCGCAAAAACCTCACAAATTTTGTCAAAAAACAGCGAATTTTTACAAGAAATGTAAAAAATCTGCAAATTTCGTAAAAAAAGGCAAATTTCATCAAAAAATACAATAATTTCACCAAAAGATTGCGAAAAATCAGTAATTTTCGTCAAATTGTTGCAGAAAAAATACAGTGACAAAAGTACATTTCCCTCTTATCCTCACACACTCTGCTGTAACTTTTCAGAAAATTTGCTGTGAATAAAAAAAAAAAAAAAAAAAAAACAATTACTCAGAATCACCCATGAAAAACCCTTTGACAAAATTTGCATTTATCCGCACTCTTTTAACAAAATTTTTGTTTCTTTTACCATCTTTTAATGAAATGCATGTTTATTTTCATATCTTTTTATGAAATTTGTAAATTTTAAGTGGAATTTTGGTAAATTTGGGTTTATATGGCGATCCTTTCACAAAATTCACATTTATTCCGTGATGCTTTCACGAAATTCATGTGTACTCTGCGATCTTTCTAAGAAATTCACATTTTATCTCTATCTTTTGAGGAAGGCCAACCTTTTTTTCCTGCTATTCTTTGAGAAAATGTTTTTTTCACAATGCTTCGACAAAATTTCTATCGTGATCCTCTAGCAAAATTGATTGTGAAAATATGCGATTCAGCTCAGTTCAAAACTTATACCAAATCGGTTAACAGCCGACGACGATTCAAACATAATTTCCAGGCAGATAACTGATGTTTCATAATTTTTGGAATCAAATGTGTTAATTTTTAAGAAAATTCGGAACGAAATGACTCCGTTCTTGCAGCAGAAAATAGCAAGAAACTTGTGTTAATCGATAGCTGGAAAAAAGATTGTGAAACAGTTTTTAGAAAAAAAAATCTTTAATTTAAATGATTTTTTGCAGCAAAAAACTTACAAAATATGTCATTCAGTTGCACGAACATATAAAATTCGCAAAAAGGTCGGGAGTTGATCATAGTTTCAAAATGCAAAAAATTTCAGAAAATTTTTGAATTTTTTTTCTTGGGGGGGGGGGGGGGGGCTCTTGTCCACGATATTTTTTTGGGTATAAGTTATCGATTTTTAGAATGCTTAATTATACTGATTTGATATTATAATTTAATTATTCAGAGAACATGTGTGTAAGAACTCAGGTTTATATTTTATGTTTGTGTTCAAAAACAAACATTTTTGGAATCATTAAAATTAAGCTAACTTTCCTTGTAGTCATTGAATAGTCAAACCAATTTAGCTTTGCATAAGCTTTTTTTACGCATAAAATCATATTGCTTTATATATATTCTAAAAACAGACTGAACATACAACAGCAAAAAAATATAAATAGTACTTTCAAAAAGCATTAAACAGTATTTTGAATATTTTTAGCTATTTTTCAAAGCATGAGAATTGACTTAAAAATAATTATACTCGCAACTTAAAAATAATTTATATAACATAAATTATCATTTCAACAGTTTTTAGCTTGATTTAATAACACTAATGATGGCTTAAAAAATGTGCATAAGGTTTTAGACACTTTGCAACAATTTTTGACATGTCATGTCAAAAAACACTTCTTGGCATCAAAAACCCAACAATGCTTGAAATTTAATTTTTCTTGGGAGGAGAGCGACTCTCCTAACATTTATAAATGGAAGGAGACTTTAAATATTTAAGGGGAAAGTTTTTCTTAATTCACTATTATCAAGTGTGTTTTTTAAAAAATTAACTTTAATATACATAGCAATATGCTATTGAAGTAATTTAAATGTAACTCAGAATACTTATTATATTTACGTAACGTATAGATTAAAATAAAAAAAGGTAAGTTTTAATCCGGTTTCTGTTTTTCAATTTTCACCAAATATTGGATCTTAAACAACAAAATTGAATTAATTTCTAAGCTGGATTTGGTTTTATTTGATTTTGCGTGCTAATACATGTTCACAAACTAAATTTGTGATGGGCAGCATACAAGCAATATTCATAAACTTGAAAATTGTACAAAACATATGGTTATATTCACTAATGTGAAAACGGAAAACAGTGAAATTCTTTAAATGGGAATGCCTACAATTTTTTGGACAAGATTTTAAAATTTTTGGTATAAATTCCACTATGAAATTCAAGCTTCGCATTCAGTATATGTTGTATTAAGGTCACAAATATATTATTTTGTATGGTAAATAGTGTCCATTCTAGGCCATTTTTGAAGGGTGCAGCACCCTGACCCTTTTCAAATTTACAAAATGAACCCTGCCCTTTTTAAAAGTAGTAAAATGCACCACTGGTTTTATCCAAAGATTTTTAATAAATATTTTTTTTTATTCTGTAGTGTTTCTAAATTTGTGTGCCCAAAATGATAGATTTTTTCCATTTCTTTAAGAAAAAGAACATGAAACTATTGA
Organism: Maratus speculifer; assembly: GCA_964019185.1. Classification (NCBI taxonomy): domain Eukaryota; kingdom Metazoa; phylum Arthropoda; class Arachnida; order Araneae; family Salticidae; genus Maratus; species Maratus speculifer. Next base: position 286,270,230 of record OZ025299.1, read on the forward strand.
ATCATGTTTTAATTGTATTTTTAATTTTTATATCATAAAATCATTCAAAATTAATGTTACTTGATTTATCATATTTAAAAATTATGTGTTTCATTGCTTTCTTTTTTCCCCTTCTAAAGGTAATAAAAAAAAAATTTCTGGCAAAAGTGCCCTTTTCTGCTGCAGTAGTGCCTTTTGTAGTGAATAGCACCATGCCCTTTTTATTTCTAGAACACTACCCATAACCAACATACAAAGAGATGATTGAGAAAAAAATAAGTACAAAACAAAAGAGAGATTATATAGATATTGTTTTGCAGCATAAAGATAAAGTTTTGTTTTGTTGTTGAGTCAACATTGCAATGAAACATTTGAATGATTTCATTGTCAATAAAATAAAACTATGTTCATCAATACAGCCTAAATCTTAAATTTTAAAACTGATCCTCTTTAAGCATAGATCAATTAATTTAAAATTACAGGGCAAAAGCTAAAAGTTTCCATGACTAATGAACATTTAAATAAAATAACACAAATAACATGTTTACTGGCAAGTATTGGAGAATATTCAAAATATTTCACTGATATAATACAAGAAAATAACTTTTTCCCTACTTAAAACTTATTTTTTTAAAAAGCATTTATATTTTTATCAATAAACGTATAATCGTAAAAACTGCCAAGTATGTATTACATCTTAAAACATTATGCAAGCACAATATTCCTGTTTTATAATAATTTTCACGTATATTTAGCTTAAAGTTAGCTTAAAAGTGCAACCAGATTTAACAATTGCATATTAGAGATCAATCTAGGATAATTTTTTTGTGAATATTTAATTTTTTTTTTTTTTTTTACTTTGTACTTTGTACTTTAATTTTAAGCATAAAACTTATTTAAATATACAAAAATAATTGATAATATCAGTAAAAAAGCTCTTTAATTCCAAAATTAAATGGTAAAAGAAAGAAAATATCGTTGCGATTAAGCTTAAACACACTTAAAATAAAAATTTTAAAAGAGCCAAATTTTTTCATTTCTATTCAGAAACAAAACATTCGTAACGAACATTCGTTCATCGTAAAAGATGTCGTTTACAAGCGATATATGAATTTGTTTACACGAGATATATGTTTACGAAATGAATATGTTTACAAAAAATATATGAAACTGCATACTTACTTTTCTTTGTAAAGGTTTTATTTTTATTTTTGTCGTGTCACATCTTCATGAAAACAATGCTGCCGCGTTCTTTGAAATTCCAAATAATCACAGCGTTGCCAAACGATGAATTGCAAGATACAAAATGTCTTCGATATTCCCAACGCCACCTAGGGTAAGGATTACAGCAGAAATACTGCAAAAGTTCGTGCGGTTCCATGGCGTGGTGGGCCAGCGCATGGTCGATCAGTGGAGGTCGATCAGAATTTTATCTGATGGTTTTAAACAGCAAAGTTGACTGCAGTTGTCCAGCAGTGGTCATGCAATGGTTGGCCATTAGCCATCACTTCCCCATCATTGCCAGCACCTATGTTGCTGCTGGCCAGCATTTTTCTCTTTGCTGGGTTTCTTCTATTTTCGGCAAAAAAATTTCGTTTATATCTTTAGTTTATATAAAACTTCAAATATCCTTTAATTGTTTTGAGCAGTGTAGTTTAAATCATAGTCCGGTTCAGTCGCAAATTTCTACATAGTTTTTTAATTCAGCGTCGGAAAAAAATGTTTCATATGGAGGAGTTCTGACCAAAATTTTTTTTTATAGCTTTCCGTTTTTTATATTTATACTTTTTATTATTAAAGAAGCGCCAAAGGCTGTAATATATTTATTTTATCAATGAATCTCTATTTATATGTAAATGTTTCACTTATATTTTAATATTGTTAATCCATATCCCATGCGTTGGAGACTCTGAAAAATGTTATACACTAAAACTTTTTAAGACGGAATCACATGGGAAAGAAAAAATACGCTATAGACAGATGCTCTCCCTAGAAGATGTAATTGGAGCTTATTTTCTTTTCAGGTACTATTGCATTTATTTTGCATGGATCAACATATTTTCCGTTTAAGACAGAATTCCGTCATAGGCAGATTTTTCTTCACTGATTTTATTGTATTTAATTTTTTTGGCCTTTGAATAATCTATTTAAAAAAAGTGAATTTTAAAGGTTTTACTTTATTTATTTTATTTTTTGTAAAATAAAGATTTTAAAACCTATATTTTTTTCGTAAAAAATTCGATTGAGCCGAATTTTATTTACAGTGGTGGCCAAAAGTGTGGACATTTTTTGAAAGTTTCATGTTTTAGCCTATCAGAGCAGATGTTTTTCTAGTAATTCCCACAGCAACATTGAGATGTATAAAGGTTCTTTTTACAACCAATCAGCAAGAATACGTTTGCTGAAGCTAAACAACATATTCATCGATCTCTTTATCATTCCAGTTATCGAAAAGTTTGTTTTATATTAACTTGCAGAACAGAATTTGAAAACTACTCAAAACAGATAGGCATGCATTTCCTTTTGATGAGTTTATATATCAAATTGAAGGCAATTTAATGTAGAATTTAATAACAAAAACAGTATTACAATATCTGTATTACAAAAAAAGTTATGCAACTAATAGTAAGATCTATCTTAGATTTGCATTTTTTTAAAGTGATACTTACACAATCAATACTTCGTAGGATAACCCTTATTTTTTAAGACAGCTTCACAACGTCTTTTCATCGAGTAAACGAGTGTTTGCAATTCATGTTTCGTAATCACATGGTGCCAAGAATCAATTATAGATTCAATAAGTTGTCTTTTATTGGATGGACGTTTTTCTCGTACAAGAATTTTCAAACGTCGCCACAAATTTTCAATTGGATTGAGATCAGGGCTGTTTCCTGGCCATGGTAATATATCTATGCCTTTATTTTGAAACCATGCTTTGCATACTTTTGCTGTGTGGCATGGAGCTGAATCCTGCTGAAAAATAAATGGTGCTTTGTTGGGGAAGAGATCCCTGATGGAAGGTATCAATTTTGGTTCCAGGACAGTTTCTATGTATTTTTTGCCATTCAGGATGCCATCAATCACTTGAATTCGGCCTACACCATCTGCAGACATACATGCCCAAATCATGACACTTGTCGGGTTTTTTGTAGTTGCTTCAATGCAATCAGGATGAAGTGCTTCACCTACTCTACGTCTCACGTATTTTCTACCATCACTACCAAAGAGCGATATTTTAGTCTCATCGCTCCAGATTACTTGCCTCCATTGATTTTCTGACCATTTAATGTATTTTTTTGCTCACTTAACTCGTTTTTCGCGTTGCTTTTGATTTAAATATGGTTTTTTCCTTGGAATTCTAGCTTGAAGTCCAAATCCTGATAATCTTCTTCTTATCGTTCTTGAACTTACTGCAATACCTGCTGCATTCATTTCACATCTAATAGCGTCTGATGATTTTTTTCTATCTTGAAGGCATAGCCGTTTAATTTTTCTATCGGCAGTAGCATTTGTGCATTTTTTTCTGCCTGATTTGGCCTTATTTTCCACTGATTTCGTTTTTTCATAACGTAAACAGAACTTTCGTACACCAGAACAAGTCACTGAACCGCCAACTTGTCTTGCAATTTCAGCATAAGAGAGGCCATTTTCTCTCAATATGACAATTCGGCTTCTTTTTGTAAGTGTCCAGTCAGTTCTTCTTGTTGGTGACATTGTTTAAAATTAGTTTAATTAAAAAAAAGCACTTAAACTATTCAAAAACAGCAATACTCTATTTAATTGCACTAGTATGCGTCATTCCATAAAATATTTCCACAATAATAACTCCTTTACTATCCAAATAACCTAAACTATAGTTACAGACATTTGATTGGTCCTCAGAACAGTGTTTGTGATTGGCCAGTACGCTTTTATTAGAAAAACCGTCATTATTCAAAACGATTTGTGTTTGTTTGTTCTACTTAAATGAGCATAACTTTTTTTGTAATACAGATATTGTAATACTGTTTTTGTTATTAAATTCTACATTAAATTGCCTTCAATTTGATATATAAACATTTGTATTTAAGTCAAAATTAATATATTCTACCAGCACACAAAGTTGAAAAACATGAAACTTTCAAAAAATGTCCACACTTTTGGCCACCACTGTATTTTATGCACTATTTAAGTCAGTCAGAGACACTGATTTTAATACAGACTTTGTCGAGACCGGGTTTGAAAATTTCATCCAGAGTGCAATTAAGTTGAAGGAAGTAGTCCCCTCCTTTTTTAAAAGTACGCTAGGCCCGGCCTGGCGTGTCTCCAGAAAAAAGTAACATCTCGGTCCTAGCCCTACCTGGGCCCAGAATACAGATTTTTTAACATCCTCTGGAGGACGATAAAAAGCCTGAAGTTGTCAGAGGTAAATTTAAAAAGAAAAAAAGACTTAATTTGCATCTTAGAAAAAGCATTTTTTTAAATAACTGACGGACATTTAAACAATACACTTCGTTTTTCTGCATAATGAATTTTTTGTCCTCTATTTCATGTCTTTAAATTATTAAATGTTAAGAATTTTTAAAAGAAAAAATAACTTGAAACACGTCATTTTTGATTTTTTACATTAGTTTTCTTTCGGCAAATTTGAAAATGTGATTTTTTTTAAAGTTATATTACTTTTTCAATAAACATTGTTAATAGTTTAAAAAAAAAAAAAAAAAAAAAAAAACTTGGAACAAAACTAAAATCAGATTTTCATCTTTAATTAAATGGAAAGAAATTGAAATCCGATAAATAATGTTACGAGTTATAAGGATTTTTGCTTGTCCCATTTAAACCAGTACTAACTACATGAAACTTTTATAAATTGTACGAATTTTAGAATGTGATTTTCTTAGCAAATTATAAGGCTAACCATCACAAAAAAAGAAAAAAACAAAATTGTAACTCAAGAAATAGTTTTTTTACGCTTTTTCTAGAACTGTTAAAGAAACAGTCTTTTTAGCTCACAGGCTATCATAGCCTGAGAGCTTATGTGCCCGCCCGTTCTGTATGTATGTTCGTTCGTGCGTAACGCGATAACTCATGATAAAAATATCCGATCCATTTAAAATTTTGTATATAGGTATATCCTGATAAGGCGCTTCCCTGATTAGTTTTTGGAGTTCATTCGATATGTATAAGAGGGGGAACGGGGGGCTCATGCACCTCCCCTTAATTGATATAAATGGGTTTTTCATGCAGAATTAACAGTTTTCGTTAAAAATTTGATATAGGATCATTCTGATGAGGGGATTCCGTGACTGTTATTAGGTGTTCATTGAATAAATATAAACAGGGGGAACAGGGGTTCTAATGCCCCTCCCCTTAAGTTCTTTGTTTTTCAAGCAGAATTGTTAGATTTCGTTCAAATCTCTGAATAGTTTTGGAAGTTTAATGGTTAAGTATAAAAGAGAAGGATAACTCCTCTTAAATTATATAAATGCTAAATGGGTTTTTATTGAGAATTATCCGATTTGTTCTGAATTTTGGATATAGATTTTTTATATGATAAAGCATGTCCTTGATAGTTTAGGAGGATCAATGATTAAGTATAAAAAAGGGGAAAGGGGAGAGCTATTTCCCCTTCTTAATTTTTTTTTCGAACGGAGTTAACCCTTGAAAATATAAGTCTGTAATGTACAATTAATATGCGTAGCCTGTGAGCTCAATGCCATCAGTTTAACTGGGCAACATTCTTTTTTTTTATTTGAATTGCGCGCATTTCAGTTTGTGTCTAATCCCTTAAAACCTGATGAATTTTTTAAACGGCTATAACTTTGCGAATTTTGGAGCTATGAAGATGCAACTTTTTGTGTCTTATTCAGGACTGAATAAGGAAAGTTTTCCGAATTGGAATTTCTGTCCTACGTGGGCCGTATAAAAATTTAATTTACGTAACTTTTCAACCAGACCCCCCCCCCCCCCATGGAGTCGCAATTTATCTTATCAAAAATTTCACATTTTTTTATGAATTTTTGCAATTGGAAGTATGGATCTAAGGGCAACATTTAAGGCGATAGCCTATTGTTTCGATATTTATGATTTGTTTCTGACAAAATTTTTGTGGGCGCTGTGATGTAACACATATTCTATTATATATATTTCTATTAATTTTTTCAAATGTTAGTTCCCCCCCCCCCTCTTTTAAAATTTAATTTTTAAAAGAAAAGCATTTTTTAATACGTATTTTTATTGTGTGTTCGCCTCCAAGTGCATATAAAATAATATAATAAATAAAAAAAACAAGTAACAAATTTGTTTTAAAATATCATTCCTTTTCTAGATTTTTCTTTCTTGTTCTTCAGTTGATTAAATATCAAACGACTGTTTTAAATAACTGCTATTTTTTATTTCCCAATCATTTCATTTTGTCTTGTATAAAGAACTTAATTTGTTACCTGTTGTGTAATTTCGTTAGGGTTGCCGAGTGTTGTACATTCTCGGATCGCGCGATAAATGCTATATTCTTGACAACACTCATTTTTAAAATTTCCCCTTTGCTTATCACGTAACGGTCCTTTTTACCTGTACATTTTTTTACTCGGATTGGGAATCTATTCTATGCCAAAAGACTTTTTTGGCGTTTGTGAAATCTGAAATTTTTGTCAGTTTTTGCGTTTGTCACGGCTATGGAAGGACGCACGCTCGTTGTGGTCCAAGATGACTAATAATTCTTAATTACTTTCGAGAACAGTTATGTTAGGGTGCTACATGCTTATGTGAAAATATATTTAGATTTGTATTTTTGTCACTCACAATTCATCATGTACAAGTTGTGGTCGTTACGAACTCAAGACGTTCTTTCTAGTACGAGTGCACATTTGAATAAATATGCTGTATTCTGGATGTTTGAAAATGCGCATATTTCAAGTCTTCAGCAAAATAAAGCCAATTGAGTCCAGATTTTGTGAATTGAGTTTTCTTCATCAAAATAATGCCTTAAACACTTCGTTCCAGAAATAAAAAGTAAAACATGAACTTGGGTATCTCTACGATATTTGCAATACGATCCGGCCAATCTCAAAAGGTCGGCTTTATTCTCACACTTTCCCTTTACAGAACTATGGCGCCGTGAAGAAGGGTTTTTTTGTTTCTGGAGAAGTTGTCCAAGTGTAAACAAAGTGATGAGACGAAAATGTGATTTGTGCGTACACCGCATTTTGCTTGGAATTCTGGATATTACGTTTAAGAAGTGTTTTCGAAGAAATGATGATTTCGACCTTTATAATATCTACGTGTGCTAATTCAAATGTGTCAGAAGGTGAAATATGCTAGTTCGATGATAACAAAATTAGACATACAACCTTGTAATATTTCAAATGGAATTTGAGTCTTACAAAGTGTTATTCTACAAAGTGATTTTTCGTCGGTTTTTTTTCTGTTCTGTGTGGGAGCATCTAATTTAATTGTGCTTAATGTGGACACCCCCCCCCTCGGAAATAACGAATTTAAGAACGCTGGACAAAAAAAAAAAAAAAAAAAAAAAAGGCAACTTAGCGGCAACAACTTATGATTTAAATAATAGTCTCAGAAAGAAACATTTTTTTTTTGTTTCTCGTTATTTTTTTCCATTAAAAAAAAGTGAAATGTATTTATCTTTTCTTATAATGTTGTTTTCAGCTTAGAAGAAAGGTAATGTACAGATTCTTTTTCTTTATTTTCTTTTAGTGTTTCATATTATATATTTGCTTTTATGTTATTATTATTTGTAACTGATTATGATATGTTTGAACAAGCTTAAGTATTTATATTTTTGAATATGACATCATCAAAAAATAATTTTAACATTTCTGTACCCTTCTATGAAGGGGATCCAACCACTTTGGATTTTTTCTTTGATGTAGTTAGTAATTATGCAAAAATACAAAAATGGACAGATGATCAGGAGGTCTTGTTTCTCAAAACAAAATTAGCAGGACCTGCCCTAAAATTTTTTCTTGAAAATGACAAAATTAGAAATTCAAATAGTGTGAAACTAATTAAACAGGAACTTTCATGATTTTTCTCTAAAGAATCTCAAACAATTATAGATATCGAATTTGATAACATAAAACTCTTACCTAATGAAAGTATCAGTAATTTTTCCCATAGATTGAACACTTTGGCCAATAAGGCTTTTAAAACGAAAGATCCTGAATTTCTTAACGAAATAAAATATAAGAAACTTTTGCAGTGTTTATCAACTGATATTCGAATCAAAATTAAGGAGGAAAAAATTGATGACTATGACAAAGCAGTAGAAAGAGCAGAGTTTTTGCAAAGTATTTTGTCAAATGAAAAACTTATTAATATTCATATTGAATATTCTAATCATATTGATTTTTCTAAACAGATATCTGAATTATCAGAGAAAATAAATGCTTTGTCATTTGTAAACAATACACAGAAAGATGACACTAAACAAACCCAAACACGTCCTAGTTTTAAGAAGGACACTCGTGAGTTGTACAAATCAAAGAACTCTAGAAATTTTGATTTTAAGTTTCAAAATAAAAATAACAGAAAGGTAAATATTTGTCATATTTGTTCTAAGCGAGGTCATTTGGCCCTCCAGTGTTTTAAATATAAGAATTTGTGTAAGAGAAAGGAATCGTATGGTCAGAATTATTATAGACAATACAGAAATACTAATTTTGATAATTCTGGTTATAACCAATTTCAGCCTTTAAACGACCAGTGAGACGCAGTACAGCTGATGAGCTGTTGTCTCAAAACTGTCTTGGGTCATCAGCAAGTAAATTTAAACTGTCTGATGAAAGACAAGTTAAATCCACTTAGTCACAAACTTCTAAGGAAATTCAGATTTGCAACAATCAGTCAACACAGACTGATGAAAAAGTAGTCATTTATAATGTATATGATAAGTGTTCGTTTTTACCTATTATTTCCAGTAAGTTTGGCAAATTTGAGGCATTTTTATTACTTGATACAGGAAGTTCAATTTCAAGTTTATCACTTAATTTCTTTAATGAAATAAAAAAAAATATTTCTTACAAACATTTAGCTTCTTCAGTAACTATTTCAACTGTTAATTCTGCAGTTAAATTCTCTTCTTGCATTTCTGTATCTATCAAAATTAGTAAAATATTCTTTCGGCATACCTTTTATATTGTTGAAATTGCAAATTCTTCAGAATTTGTTGGAATTTTAGGCTATGATTTTATTGTGAAAAATAATATTGTTATTAATCCCAGTGATAATACTGCCTCAATAAATGGTGTTGAAGTACCATTAAAAAATAAATGTAGAAAAAGTCAAATAAATGCAATGTGTATTGATGAAAATTCTGAAAGTGAGGTAAATAATAATAACAGTAGTTCAAGTGATATTGTGCATAAAGTTAACAGTAATGAATCACATGATCAGATCTGTGCATATCTTGCACACAAAGTTAACTTAAATCCTTATGAACACAAATTTGTAAAAATTAAAACTGACATCTCACCAGATCAAGATGAGATGCTATTTTGTAGTAATATTTCCTCTAATAATGTGTTATGTCATGATGCACTTATAAAATTAGATTCTAAAGTTCAAAATATCTCATATCCCAAAATCATGCATGTTTACATTGAAAATTTATCTGATCATGTTGTTCATTTAAATAAAAATATGGAAGTAGGTTATCTGTGTATACCAGATGAAATTGTTGATCAAAATGAACTGGAAAGTAATTTAAATCCTTCAATAAATGAAAATTATTGTAATTCTATTACTGCATCTGATCAGGTACTTGCTCAAAGAAAAAAAGATCTTTCTATAAATGATTTTAAATTGGATCATTTAGAAGCAAATGAAAAGAAGGAAATCTCTGATCTTCTCTTAAAATATTATTCTGCTTTTTCAAAATCTCTTAAGACACTTGGTCATACTGATCGCATTGTACCTAATATCAAATTTATTAATGACTTCCCAATAAAAACTTTACCATTTAGCATTCCCCAAGCACTTCAGGCAGATGCTAAAGAGCAAATAGATAATCTTGTTGAAGCAGGAATAATAGAGAGGCATTGCTCTGAATGGTCTTGCCCTAGCTTAATTGTAAAGAAAAAGTCTGACGGTTCAGGTAAACAAAAATATCGTTTAGCGTTGGATTTACGAATGCTTAATTCAGTTATTCAGGGATCGTCTTATCCTCTTCCCAAAATTCAAAATATTATTGCTAACTTATCCTCTTATAAATATTTCACTAGCTTAGATTTAAAACAAGCTTACCATCAAATTGACTTACCACCAGAATTGCAAGATAAATTGACATTTACATCTGAGTATGGCTCTTATAAGTATAGACGTTTAGTTTTTGGCTTAAAAAATTCTGCCTCAGTGTTTCAAGCACTAATGGACATGATTTTAGATGAAATAAATTTGGAAGGTATATTTACATATCAAGATGATTTTACATTTGGTTCAAACACATTTCAAGAAACATTACAAAAACTTGAGAAAATTTTACAGGTTTTATCAAAGTATAACTTGACTCTTGCCCCCAACAAATGTACTTTTCATCAGATTTCCACAAACTATCTAGGTTTTCACGTTGAAAATCATGCAATAAGTCCCATTCAAAGTAATATTTTGCGAATAACATCTTTTCCTGTACCAACAACTAAACGCCAACTAAAAGGTTTTATTGGTTTAGCGACCTTTTATAGAAGTTTAATACCCAAATTTTCTGAAATCATACATCCATTAATTCAGCTTACCAGGCCTAAAGAAAAATTTCGCTGGACTTCTGAACACGACAAAATTTTTAATAATATTCAAAAAATGTTTTTTTCTGAACCAATTGTTCATTTACCAGATTGGGACAAGCCATTTTTCTTAAATACAGATGCGTCAAAAATTGCTATTTCAGCTGTCTTACTTCAAGAATTTGATAATAACTTACTACCAGTTGCATATTTTTCTAAAGCATTATCCCCTTCTGAAAAAAAATACCCTGCGATTAAGCTAGAATTAATGGCTATTTACAAAGCAGTTGTTGCTTTTAAATATTATCTTTATAACAGAAATTTTACTATTTTGCCTGACAGTGCTCCATTAAAACACTATAAGAAAGTTAGTAACCCTGCGGATATCATAACTAGATGGCTCACCGAGTTATCTGAATATTCATTCAACTTTCAACACATTCCAGGTTCGTCAAACGTACTTGCTGACTATCTTTCTAGAAATAATTTCAAAAATAATCAACAAACATTAGACACACACCCTAAGTTAATATATGATACTACCCATATTCTCCCTATCATTGAGAATGATGAGCATGAAAAGACTATCCCTGAGTCACATTCAATTAATTATTTGACTGTTGGTAATTCAGAAAATCATAAAGACCCTTTGCTTGAAATATCAAACCAGACATTTGTTAATGAACAGTTAAAAGATACAGAATTATCTGTTATATGTAATGAAATATTAAACAATGGTAGTTCAGATAAATATGACATGTACTTTATTCATCCTGATACTAAAGTGTTGATGTTTAAAAAAAACATGCCACACGACTCAACATTTCCTTATCATATTGTGGTACCACACTCATTAAAAGCTAAGGTTTTAGCAATTTCACATCTTTCACATTTCGGTCTAAAGAAAACCTATGAATTTGTAAGTAAAAGATATTTTTGGAAGGGTATTTACACAGACACATTAAATTATGTTGCGTCATGTATTAAATGTTTGCAACATAAACATCACAAAACACAGCCTGCACCTTTGCAAGCAACGTACACTCCAAAACAAGCAGGTCATACTGTAGCAACTGACATTGTAGGTCCTTTTAGAAATGGTTATTCAGTATTAACAGTAACAGATCACTTTTCTAGACACATGGAATTGTTTCCTTTAAAGGAGACTTCTGCTAATAAAGTTGTTGAATCACTGTTTAAATATTTCACATGCTTTGGGAGACCTTGCGTAATTTTGTCTGATCTAGGTTCCCAATTTATTTCCAGTGTTTACTACATTTTTAATGAAACATTAGGTATAAAAATATCTCATTCTTCAGTCTCACACCCCCAATCGAACTCGATTGCTGAAAGAATCAATTCTTCAATTAAAACCTTTGTTAATACTTTATTACTTGAAGGTCACTCGTTTGAACATGCGTTGTTGATTCACAAATGCTTATACAATGGCTCCACACACTCATCTACAAAATTCTCACCAAATCTTTTACATTTTGGGCGTGAGTTATCATTAATATTTGATACATATGACACTCATGCAAATCAACCATTTCTTGATAATGTTGACACTTATAAATTATTAAAAGAACTGGATGCAATGTACCAAAAAGCTTATGAAAACATTGTGTCTGCTCAAGAGCAAAGAAACTTAAAATTTTCACAATTTGCAAAACTACGTCCATTAACTGTCCATGATATTGTTTATCTAAAATCTCGAGATAAATATAAACCAAAATATACTGGTCCTTATGAAATTATTATGAAACATTCACCTGTTTCATTTACTATAAGGAAATATCAGTATTCACATGCTCCTTCTTTTAGAGTGCATATAGATAGACTTTTACTTGCTCCACCTAGAAATGCATACCTTAATTCTAACTTTAATAAAAATACAAGCTCTAATATTAATAACAACAATAATAATTATCAGCAGTACAATAGCAATAGCTCTCCTCAAAACATTATTTCAAGATATAATCTCAGACCAAGAAAATAAATGTAATGCCACATGTTTTGTGTTAACTGGCCAGGACACAGAATTATGTTTAGTTGTGTACTATGTACTGAATCTTTTACTGGTCTACTGCTGGTTCAGTTCATTGTGTATTAGATTCTCTATGCAGTGTACAATTTGGTTTTATATTTTATTTTCATACTACTATTTTGATATTTGTGTACTTTAATATTTTGACAAATTTATTTCATAAGGTACTTAAGTAAATTTGCTCTACACTCTATTGGAATGGCACTTTACATTTCCAAATTTTTTTTTAATACTGATCAGTGTTGATTTTTTTTTATTTACATATTATGCATATTTTGATTCTTACATTTTAATAAAGGTATTATATTTGTGTAAATTTAATTCAACTATAAACATTGTATTAAGTCCGTATTTAGAATTTTTTTTATAAAAAAAAAAAATCTTTTTCAGCATTTATATAAATGTGTGTTTTAAACAGTGTATGTAAACTGTTATGATAATTGATTTAACAAGTTGCAAGTATCTTCAAGCAACAGCAACATAAAAGACAATTTCTACAAATAAAAATGTCATTTATAAATTTGCTTTTACAGCAGAACTGTTTTATGTAAGCGCTTACACTTGAATAATGAAACGAAGAATATAAAAAAATAGGTTGTGTATACACATCAAATTGCTAGATATTAAAAGCAATGACTAGCATATATGCATGTATATAAAGACCTAGCCATAAGTTGAAGTTTATTTATTTATTTTTTTTTTGGTAACATTTTGTATATCGTATTGTGTTTTATATATATCATATATAACTTGTAATTTTTATAAACATATAGTTATTCTTATTTTATAAGTGTATTTTTGCTAGTGCTTTGTACATAGATTCCCAACACTTTACTTTTTTATAAGAAAAAATATTTTTTTTCCTTCGCCAAAAAAAATATTTTTTGGTGGTCCTTGAAGTGATGATATGTGATGTAACACATATTCTATTATATATATTTCTATTAATTTTTTCAAATATTAGTTCCCCCCCCCCCTCTTTTAAAATTTAATTTTTAAAAGAAAAGCATTTTTTAATACGTATTTTTATTGTGTGTTCGCCTCCAAGTGCATATAAAATAATAATAATAAATAAAAAAAAACAAGTAACAAATTAGTTTTAAAATATCATTCCATTTCTAGATTTTTCTTTCTTGTTCTTCAGTTGATTAAATATCAAACGACTGTTTTAAATAACTGCTATTTTTTATTTCCCAATCATTTCATTTTGTCTTGTATAAAGAACTTAATTTGTTACCTGTTATGTAATTTCGTTAGGGTTGCCGAGTGTTGTACATTCTCGCCTCGCGCGATAAATGCTATATTCTTGACAACACTCATTTTTAAAATTTCCCCTTTGCTTATCACGTAACGGTCCTTTTTACCTGTACATTTTTTACTCGGATTGGGAATCTATTCTATGCCAAAAGACTTTTTTGGCGTTTGTGAAATCTGAAATTTTTGTCAGTTTTTGCGTTTGTCACGGCTATGGAAGGACGCACGCTCGTTGTGGTCCAAGACGACTAATAATTCTTAATTACTTTCGAGTACAGTTATGTTAGCGTGCTACATGCTTATGTGAAAATATATTTAGATTTGTATTTTTGTCACTGACAATTCATCATGTACAAGTTGTGGTCGTTACGAACTCAAGACGTTCTTTCTAGTACGAGTGCACATTTGAATAAATATGCTGTATTCTGGATGTTTGAAAATGCTCATATTTCAAGTCTTCAGCAAAATAAAGCCAATTGAGTCCAGATTTTGTGAATTGAGTTTTCTTCATCAAAATAATGCTTTAAACACTTCGTTCCAGAAATAAAAAGTAAAACATGAACTTGGGTATCTCTACGATATTTGCAATACGATCCGGGCAATCTCAAAAGGTCGGCTTTATTCTCACACTTTCCTTTTATTCTCAAGAACTAATGCTTGGACTCTCTTGAAACTTTAGATTCAGCTGGACTTTCATATAAATTGGTGCTGATTATTTATGACGAAAATCGCTTAACAGGTGGCACTACTATGTTATATTTTTCATGATTACTGCAAGATCGCTATCTCAAGAACTAATGCACGAATTTTTACCAAAATTCAGATTCGGTTTGACATTGACGTAACTTGATGATTAATTTTTGATTTAAATCTATCGGCAGGAGGCGCTGCTATGCTGCATTTTCCCCAATTTTTGTAATAGCTGTATCTCAAGAACTAATCCAGAAAAATTCATTAAGCTTCACATTCAATTAGACGTTATAATAAGTTTGGTGCTTATTAGGTTTCAGTGTAAATAACTCTACAGGGAGCGTTGGTATGTTGCTTTTATCAGCAGTGTTGATTTCAGACAATTTTTTTTCCGGGAGGGATTTTTGCGTCTCCTTGGAGGGGCATTCTAGACTTCAGAGAAGAGAGGTGACTTTTGTACACGAAACTTCAATCTTTTGGATAGACATTTCAATATTCCGGGACGGAGATGTTCCTCTTCGGGCTAACCCTAAGTATTTCTCCGGAAACGATTTTTACGTCTCCTTTGAGGGGCATTCTAGACTTCAGAGAAGAGAGGTGACTTTTGTACATGAAGCTTCGTTTTTTGGAGAGACATTTCAATGTTCCTGGACGGAGATGTTCCTCTTCGGGCTAACCCCTGAATTCAACCGTTTTTCGGGATATACAAGATTTTATTGATCATATTTCAAGAACTAATGAACGGAATTTCACCAAACTTAAGGCCCCTGTCCTCGCTCGAGGAAACGCTCGCGGGCTAATGCTATTTCTATGGGGAAGCATTTTTCTAATAACTCTTTCGCATTTAAACATTTTTGAATAATTTTTGTTGCATTTGATAGCTGAGGTGCATGCTGACAGCGCACCTTTTTTACTTTTTCGATTTTGGTTGCAGATATTTTTTTAAAAAGCACTTTCAGTTTCGAAACCGATTTTGAAAGTGAAACTAACTTTGTAAAAAATGTCTGAAACCAAAATCGAAAAAATAAAAAAGGTGCACTGTTGGCATGCATCTCAGCTATCCAAAGCCAAAAAAATTATTCAAAAAGGTCAAAATGCGAAAGAATTATTAGAAAAATGCTTCCCCATAGGAATAGCATTAGCTCGCGAGCGTTTCCTCGAGCGAGGACAGGGGCCTTAATATTCTGTTTTACATTGCCATAAGTTGTTCCTGATTGGGTTTTCGTGTAAATCATATGACAGATTAAATTGGTATGCTATTTTTTTCAACAGTGTTGAATTCAAACATTTTTCTTCGGGAGGAATTTCTGTTGTTCTGGAGAGAAACAGTCTAGATTTCTGTGTGTGTGTGTGGAGGGGGGGATGGATTTTTGTTCATTAAGCATAAAATCTGAAATCTTCTTGGGGTACAGTTCAATGTTCCAGACGGAGGATGTCCTCCGGTACTACTCCCTCAAACTTTATATTCTGTTAGATTTGTCATATGTTGTTCCTGATTAGGTTTTCGTCTAAGTTATATAACACTGCTCTGTTATACTGCATTTTTCACGATATTAATTATATCTATATCTCAGAAATTATGCATGGAATATAATCAAACTTCATATTCTGTTAAACTTTCACATAAACAGATTGATTCTTAAAAGGTTTGAGCGTATACTTCACAACACGTGTCGCTTTGGTGCTCTTTAGATTGCAAATTTCGGTTACAGACCTCTAAGAGGTGGTGGATCGAAATTCAGCGATTTGTTTGGAAAATGCAATGTTTATATTTTATTTAAAATGCTCATACTTCAACCTATAGATTTTGAATCTTCATGATGGTTATAAGTTATCATTTAGATTTGACACTGACACTGTAATAGAGCATTTAAAAGTTTTAGAATGTGTGAGATAGAAGAAATTTTGGGATTGACATATTGTCTTTGCTGGTGTATCTTATGATGTATCGAAGAATACTTTAAACATCATTTTATAAGTTTATATTAGTTTAATGAAAAGTTAGATATAAGATAAAATACATGATCGTAGCCAATATGCAACGACACAGCTTACAGTAACAACATCGTTCAAAATACAGTTAGGTTACAGTTAAAATATAAAATGAGGCATCACCTGTTATTAAGTAACAGTGACTTCTGACATCCCCCCCTTAAGTTAATTAAATTATATTACACAGTTAAAAGAGTACATTTCATTACAATACAAATAAATATGCAATTACAGTAAACAATTTTCATTATTAATTATTCAATTGTAATACCTTATATAGTTAAGTAATCATTTAAATACTGAGGTCTTTTAATAGTTCTCAAAGGTCTAACTCTAATATTTTGGGAATTTTGATTTGTATTATTATAGTTAATGTTAAATTCGTATTATCTGTATTTTCTTTTGGACTTTCTACATCAAAATCATAATCATAGTTTTGAGATATTTTCACAGAACTTTTTGTTTGTCTAAGATGTTTTCTATTTCTAATCAATGATTCCCCTTTGCTACTTTTAATAATATATGCTCTAGGATTTTTATGTTTTGAGATAACTTTGGCTGGTTCCCAAGTTTTCGTTACAAAATTAAATGTTAATATGTCTTCCCCTGGCATTAATGGCTTAAGATTAGAAGATCCTCTATCATAATAAAACTTTCGCTTTTCTTGCCTAATTTTGAATTTTTGTTTTAAATTTGAAAATATTTCAGGGTTTAACAATTTTGATGTAATAGGTAATTTCGTTCTTAATCTGCGACTAAAAAGTAACTGTGCTGGTGATAAATTCAAGCCAGCAATAGGAGTGTTCCTATATTCCATTAACCCGGTTATCCAATCTTTATTACCCTCAAAAGCTTTTCGAAAAATTGTTTTTATAATTCCTACTGCCCTCTCAGCTAAACCATTACTTTGTGGAAATCTAGGACTAACAAATTTAGGTTCAAAATCCCAGTCTTTACCAAATACTCTGTATTCGTAGCTATTAAAGGGTGAATTATCACTTATTACCTCAGATGGAATCCCATATCTAGAAAAACAGACTTTAAGCTTTTGTTTAATTTCAGAAATTGTTTTAGTTTTTAATTTTTCAACTTCAATCCACTTTGAGTAATAGTCTATAATTATCAAATAATTCGAATTTCTGAATTCCATAATATCTATCCCAATTTTCTCAAATGGTCGCATTGGAATGCTATGTGATAAAAGAGGTTCTTTAACATTAGCTCTTTTAAATTTATCACAAATTTCACATTTATTCCCGATGGATTCAATATTTTCAGCCATTCTGGGCCAATACATTATTTCCCGTGCCCTTGCTTTACATTTTTCTACCCCAAAGTGTCCTTCATGAATTAATTGTAACATATTTGTCCTCAAACTATGGGAAACAACTATCTTTTCATTTAGAAATAAAAACCCATCAGTACTATGAAGATCATTTTTAATTTTATAATATGGTTTCACATTACTTTCTACATTTTTGTAAGATTTAGGCCATCCCTCCTTAATATATTTTAAGATAGTTTTCAATTCTGAATCTGATTCAGTTTCTTTCTTAAATTGAGCAATTCTGTTTTCACTCATTGGTAAATATCTTGAAATAGTATGTACAATATTTAACATTTCAGGGTCATCTTCAATAGTTTCATTGGTAGGGAATGCACGTCATAAGGTATCAGTTAGAAACATTTCTTTACCTGGTACATAGTTTATTTCAAAATCATATTTGAGTAATTTAAAAGCATTCTTTGCATTCTAGAAGATATTTTATGCATTGGTTTCTTAACAATTGACAATAAGGGCTTGTGGTCACTTTGAACTATTACTTTCCTACCATAAACAAAATTGTGATATTTTTCGAATGAAAAAACCACCGCTAGCAATTCTTTTTCTATGATAAAAAGTTAATTAAATCCAATTGATTTTTTAAATCATCAGATTTTAAAATATTCACCTTTTATATAAACATTTTAATAACAATTTTAATTTTTCTTAAGAAAGGTGTTATAGTAAAAATAAAATACATTGACATGTTTCGGAACCGTCAAATAAGTTCCATAGTCATAATATAAATAAAACAAAATTTCAAAATATTTCTCGGACAATACAAATGACACGCGACAATGAGATATAAATAACAAAAAAAACACGCGCTCTATTGCAAAAAATTAAATTAAAATATAGACCATGATCTAAAACTTAACTAAAAATAAAAATATCAAACTATTTCACGGTCAATACAAATGACACGCGACAAAGAGATATATAAAAAACACCAAAAAACACGCGCGCTATTGTAAAAAATTAAATAAAAATAAAAATAGACCATGATCAAAAGAAATTCCAACTTGGTTCATCCCATTCAAGCCCTCACGAGGAATTTATTCATTAATTCTAACCATAACTTAGGAATACTAAAAGAAACGATATCATTGCAAACCAGATTATTACGCGTATAAATTTCAATGGACTCTCTTATAATAGATTTACGATTACAATTAGATGTGAAACATAATTTACTTTGATTAAACAATATTTTTATCTCCTCATTTAAATATGTTCTTGATAAGGCAGTGTTAGTACGTCCAAATTTAATATCAGATTCGTGCTCCCCTTTTCTAATTCCAAACTTTCTCCCAGTCATGCCTATGTAACAATTTAAGTCACCATTTTCAGTAATATAAGGTATTTCATAAACTCCAGCAAGATCATCATGTCCAATAGGATCCACTTGCTTATTAAGTAAACATCTTAATTTTGGTGGAGGAGTTGCAATTAAATCAATATTAAACTTTTTTAATTTAAATTTTAATTTCTCAAAACTGTCTTTCAGATATGGAAAAGAAACTCTTTTAAAATTTTTAGAATCACCCCCTTTATTGAATCTTTCAGTTAACCCTGGATATTGTTGTTTAAGCTTCCCTTTTCTATAATAATTAATTAATTTATTGATGCTACTTATTTTATACCCATTAGAACCTGCAATCTCACGGATCTTACGCAACTCTTCGTTTAAAAATTCATCAGAACAGACTTTAAACGCTCTATCAACCATGAAACGGAAAGTAGAGAATTTATAACAAAAAGGTGAACAAGCGGAATTTGGAATAATGTGTTGGCTATTAATTTTCTTTCTATAAATTGATCTTTTCAAAGAATCACCCTCCCTAATTAAAAAAATGTCTAAAAACGGTAAACTACAATTCGCTTCTAATTCATAGGTAAATTGAATATTTTTATCTAATTTATTAACTTTATCAACAAAATTAAGATAGATCAAAATCTACCTCCCATTACCAAACCAAAAAAACATCATCAACATACCTTTTCCAAAACATAGGAACTTTGTCAAAATTTTCAAAAATTCTTTTTTCATAAGGTCTCATTTTGAATTCCGCGAGGAAACCCGAAATGGGAGAACCAGTTGGAGCCCCAACTTTTGCTCATAAATTTTTTCATTAAACATAAAGAAATTATTATTTGTGATTAACTGTAAGCCAATTTTCAGTGTCTTTTTTATGTTATCACTATACTTTTCTGAACTATCTATCAAATCACTAATATAAGAATTAACTTCACTAATGTCTATTGATGGAAACAACGACTTGACATCCATACTTGCCAAAATACAATCATGAGGAATCTTAAGTATTTTGATATGTTCAACAAATTCTGCTGTGGAATTAACAACCAAGTCCGAAGGAGGTAATAAGTCTTTCAACAATAAGACAAATGCTTTTTCCAAAAAATATGTTGGCGCTTGACATCTCATTACTATGGGGCGCAATGGATATCCTTCTTTATGATCTTTTACTCTACCAACAAGACGTGGAATGACACCTTGCTTATTAATTCTTAATTTTACTTTCATATTATCTGGCCAGTAGCCTTTCTCTATAATATCTTTAAACTTACTGTTAATTTTATTCAATGGGCATTTCATGATTAAAGTACATTTCATCTCACCAATAGCTTTAAGCATTTTACCACAATAATCCTTACGATCCATTACTGCAATCCTGTTAGATTTATCCGTCTGTACGAACAGAATATCATTTTCTTTTTTTCAGCTTTTTAACTATTTTTAAATCATTATTGATAATTATTATTGATTATTGCAGTAATGGATCGTAAGGATTATTGTGGTAAAATGCTTAAAGCTATTGGTGAGATGAAATGTACTTTAATCATGAAATGTCCATTGAATAAAATTAACAGTAAGTTAAAAGATATTATAGAGAAAGGCTACTGGCCAGATAATATGAAAGTAAAATTAAGAATTAATAAGCAAGGTGTCATTCCACGTCTTGTTGGTAGAGTAAAAGATCATAAAGAAGGATATCCATTGCGCCCCATAGTAATGAGATGTCAAGCGCCAACATATTTTTTTGGAAAAAGCATTTGTCTTATTGTTGAAAGACTTATTACCTCCTTCGGACTTGGTTGTTAATTCCACAGCAGAATTTGTTGAACATATCAAAATACTTAAGATTCCTCATGATTGTATTTTGGCAAGTATGGATGTCAAGTCGTTGTTTCCATCAATAGACATTAGTGAAGTTAATTCTTATATTAGTGATTTGATAGATAGTTCAGAAAAGTATAGTGATAACATAAAAAAGACACTGAAAATTGGCTTACAGTTAATCACAAATAATAATTTCTTTATGTTTAATGAAAAAATTTATGAGCAAAAGTTGGGGGCTCCAATTGGTTCTCCCATTTCGGGTTTCCTCGCGGAATTCAAAATGAGACCTTATGAAAAAAGAATTTTTAAAAATTTTGACAAAATTCCTATGTTTTGGAAAAGGTATGTTGATGATGTTTTTTTGGTTTGGTAATGGGAGGTAGATTTTGATCTATCTTAATTTTGTTGATAAAGTTAATAAATTAGATAAAAATATTCAATTTACCTATGAATTAGAAGCGAATTGTAGTTTACCGTTTTTAGACATTTTTTTAATTAGGGAGGGTGATTCTTTGAAAAGATCAATTTATAGAAAGAAAATTAATAGCCAACACATTATTCCAAATTCCGCTTGTTCACCTTTTTGTTATAAATTCTCTACTTTCCGTTTCATGGTTGATAGAACGTTTAAAGTCTGTTCTGATGAATTTTTAAACGAAGAGTTGCGCAGAGCCTGATTACTAACGGGGCACTCTCTCACCAGAAAAAATTTATAGAAATTTTCATCTTCTTTAAACGCCCTTTTCGTACAAGATTACTGTCATGAATAAGGAAAAATTCTTTATTTCTTTTTCCTGGTGGGAGAGTGCCCCGTTAGTAATCAGGCCCTGGAGTTGCGTAAGATCCGTGAGATTGCAGGTTCTAATGGGTATAAAATAAGTAGCATCAATAAATTAATTAATTATTATAGAAAAGGGAAGCCTAAACAACAATATCCAGGGTTAACTGAAAGATTCAATAAAGGGGGTGATTCTAAAAATTTTAAAAGAGTTTCTTTTCCATATCTGAAAGGCAGTTTTGAGAAATTAAAATTTAAATTAAAAAAGTTTAATATTGATTTAATTGCAACTCCTCCACCAAAATTAAGATGTTTACTTAATAAGCAAGTGGATCCTATTGGACATGATGATCTTGCTGGAGTTTATGAAATACCTTATATTACTGAAAATGGTGACTTAAATTGTTACATAGGCATGACTGGGAGAAAGTTTGGAATTAGAAAAGGGGAGCACGAATCTGATATTAAATTTGGACGTACTAACACTACCTTATCAAGAACATATTTAAATGAGGAGATAAAATTATTGTTTAATCAAAGTAAATTATGTTTCATATCTAATTGTAATCGTAAATCTATTATAAGAGAGTCCATTGAAATTTATACGCGTAATAATCTGGTTTGCAATGATACCGTTTCTTTTATTATTCCTAAGTTATGGTTAGAATTAATGAATAAATTCCTCGTGAGGGCTTGAATGGGATGAACCAAGTTGGAATTTCTTTTGATCATGGTCTATTTTTATTTTAATTTAATTTTTTACAATAGCGCGCGTGTTTTTTGGTGTTTTTTTATATATCTCTTTGTCGCGTGTCATTTGTATTGACCGTGAAATAGTTTGATATTTTTATTTTTAGTTAAGTTTTAGATCATGGTCTATATTTTAATTTAATTTTTTGCAATAGAGCGCGTGTTTTTTTGTTATTTATATCTCATTGTCGCGTGTCATTTGTATTGTCCGAGAAATATTTTGAAATTTTGTTTTATTTATATTATGACTATGGAACTTATTTGACGGTTCCGAAACATGTCAATGTATTTTATTTTTACTATAACACCTTTCTTAAGAAAAATTAAAATTGTTATTGAAAAAATTCTTTTTCTATTTGTGCATAATTTTTTCACTATTAGTTAAACTACGTGACACAAAAGATACAGGTTGGCTTTTCTGGATTAAACATGATCCAAGACCATCTTTTGAACTGTCACACTGTATTATTATTTCATCTTTTGAACTGAAAACTTTCAAAACTGGGGCCCTAGTTAACAATTCTTTAATTTTAGTAAACGATTCTTCCTGTTCTTTTCCCCAATTGAATTCTACATTTTCATGAATTGTTTCTCTTAATGGTGCAGTGACTTTTGATACATTAGGTATAAACTTTGATAGAAAATTTATCATTCCTAATAGTCTCCTAATTTCAGTTTTTGATTTTGGCGTTGGCATATCTACAATTCCTTTGATATGATTTGGATCAGCTTTAATACCTGATTCCGATATGATCTGACCTACATATTTTACCTCTGGTACTCTATACTGCAATTTATCAGGATTAAATTTAATATTTAATGATCTTGCTCTTTCAAGAACTTTCGACATAATTAAGTCATGTGTGGCCTCATCATTTCCTGCAATAATTATGTCATCAAAATAAACCTCAACACCTTCAATATCTCCAAAAAGCTTTTGATTTCTCTTTTGAAATATCTCAGGTGCCGATGAAATTCCGAATGGCATTTTATTAAATTTGTATCTACCAAATGGTGTATTAAATGTACAAATTTCGCTACTAATTTCATCTAAAGGAACATGCCAAAACCCATCTTTTAAATCTACGACTGAAAATATTTTTTTACCTTCTAGCCTACTTATTATGTCCTCTGCCGAAGGAATTTGATAATGCTCCCTTTTTATAACTTTATTTAGATCCCTAGGATCCAAACACAATCTGAGACTCCCATTCGGTTTTTCGACTATTACCAAACTCTGCACCCAATCTGTCGGTTTGTTCACCTTAGATACAATCCCATCTTTTTCTAATTTATCTAATGTATCTTTTGATTTTGGCTGTAATGCCTGAGGAACACGTCTAGGAGGGTGAATAACTGGTATAGCATTATCTTTTAAAGTAATATGGTATGGTTCATCTGGAAATTCTCCAGTACCAGTGAAAACATCTTTATACAGAGATATCAATTTATTTTTAGAAGTAATTTCTACCTTATCTATTCTTTGAATTAGTTTTAACAATATACAAGCATTTAACCCTAAAATAGGCTTAGATTCAACATCAACAATTATGAAATTTAACTTAATGTCTTTACACTGCTCTGTTGAGCATGATATACTTACCTCACCTTCTGGTTTTAATTTATGATTACCAAATGATATTAATACAATATTTGTAGGATTTAAATTAGATACAAGATTAGACTTTAAATTATTAAATAAACACAATGGTAATATGTTAGCTTCAGCACCGGTGTCCAGTTTGAAATTTATTAGTTTGTCATTAACTAAAATGTCTTTACACCACACAGTCTCATTTGTACTATATGCAACAGAATGAATGTAAAGGCTCGATAATTCTTGCACACACTCTGAAGTACCCTGTATTTCACTTACTTCTCGGGATTTTTTTAATTTGGTTGGCCTTCGTGAATTACACATAGCAGCGAAGTGATGCTTTCCTTTGCATAGGTTACACAATTTATTAAATGCAGGGCATTCTTTTCTTTTGTGTGATTTTCCACACTTTCCACAATTATAAACACTTGTTTTGGAATGTTGGGCTGAAGCACTACTTGCACTAGACCGATAATTTTTTTTAACACGCACTGCATCAATATCAGAATTTATTTGAGGATCCTGGATCGTTTTTATCTGTTCCCGGCTGGCTTCAGAAGCTCGAACAAACTCGACAGCTTTCGCGAGGGATAACTGAGACTCTCGTAGAAGTCTTTCTTGAAGGGATTTATCCTTTAGTCCCAGCACAATTCTGTCACGGATCAGCGACTCCTCCTGCTCTCCGAATTCGCACGATGAAGCCAAAGTTTTCAGCTGCGTCAGATATACGTCTACTGCTTGCCCCTCTGATTGCACGCAAGTAAAAAATTTGTATCTTTCAAATACGATGTTCTTTCGAGGAACGCAATGATTTTCAAATTTTAGCACTATTTCGTCAAATTTATTCTTGTCGTCTTCTTTTTCAAATTTGAAGGTATTAAAAATTGAAACACCTTCATCACCCAGCAGATTTAGTAGAATAGCTATTTTTGTACCGTCCGGTTTTTCAGCTTTCTCTGTGGCTATCATGAAATTTGTGAACTTTTGATACCACTTTGACCAGTTTTCTGCTACGTTACCTGATGAAAAGTTCATTTCTCCAGGAGATTTGAAGACTTCCATGCCGATTTTTATTTTTAGGAAACACAAACAGTTTCAAGTGGCGAACACGTAGTTCCGTCGATGAACACGCTAGTTCCGTCGATTGCGCTATCTTTATACATCGGCGCGTTTAATCACTCGTGACACCATGTCTTCGCTGGTGTATCTTATGATGTATCGAAGAATACTTTAAACATCATTTTATAAGTTTATATTAGTTTAATGAAAAGTTAGATATAAGATAAAATACATGATCGTAGCCAATATGCAACGACACAGCTTACAGTAATAACATCGTTCAGAATACAGTTAGGTTACAGTTAAAATATAAAATGAGGCATCACCTGTTATTAAGTAACAGTGACTTCTGACACATATCCGACTACTTTATCTTCAACTTTTGAAGCAAAATGAAAATGATATTATCTTCTGAGAAATCGATTAAAATTTTTATAGTATCGATTAAATCGAGTTGGTCATTAAGTCGATTATAAAAATCGAAATCGCCCATCACTAATACCAACATTTAACTAGCTATCATTTTTTCACGATTTAAATTTGGAAAGTTCATTATCTGTTATTGGTATTTCTTATTAAAATTGTATTCTGCTGTCACTAATTTTATAAACAGAAACAACTGCAATGAGAAATATTTTATTTCATCCAACCATAATTGTATGAAGTAATCTTTTACATTGTCATTATTTATCCATAAACTCGTGTTATCTGCATATTTTTTAAATCTTAAACCATGTGCTTTTGTATATCTATCAACTGTTTCATGCTCTAGGTCGTTTAACTCGTAATTGGGTGTAAACACAGAAATAATTTCACATATTCTTAGTTTTAAATGAACCCAACTTATTTCTCTGGCTGTAGTTGTAGATGGAAATATAAAACCTTGAACATCGCCAATGTATATGATAATGCCGATGTATTACCGACCCTGCTCTGAAGCTCTTGCAAGCCCTTACAGCTCTTTCAACGCGGGTCTCGTAGGGTGGGCCCAATGAATTACCATACGTAGACACCACATCGGTAACCTTTTCTTAGGCCGGGATGTTTTCCTTCCGTCACGCGACGGAGGGCAGATTTAGCGCACCAAACCGGTTTTTCTCCTGCCAAAATCTCCTCGGAATTTTTTCACCGCATTCGCGCTGAAACTCCCGCCTCTATTTTCGCTTCTATGTTTACATTTATTTTACTGCGAGAATGAAATTTAAATGTCCAATAAAGCGATCACCGCCAAAAAACGGCATCTTTTTGCCAAAGATAATGGATTCGAAATCATACCGAGAGAACAATGGGATGTGGCGTCTACGTATATGATAGGTCATTGGGTGGGCCCTTTCGCAAACTGCTACGCGGCAACTACTAGGGGATTCGCCCCGTCCTCCCGCGCCGATCGAAGCTATCAGGTCTAACGATACTGACCACCGAAAGACACAGCAGCCGCCGCACACAAGAGTTATACGTACGATCAAAGCTCTCTCCACCTACACTCGAGGAGTACCGAGTAATTCCTTCTCTTGGTTCCCCCTCCGAAGGCCCGAGACGAGTCGCCGGACAACGACGCCTATGAAGACGCCCAGACCCACGACCCATATGCCGTGGACGTCCCGAAGGGAGTTGCTGTTCGGACTAGCCCCCAAGATCAAATCCTATGTGGAAAGACAATTGTTGGAGCCAGCCGGAAGGTGGAAGGAGCCCCTAGCAGACCTATGGGAGACGGGGAAAGCTTCCCTGCCCGCATAGTCATGGACTCGCTCATGAGTTTTGCGCCCCCACCGATTTACGAACAACTCTTAGGTTGCACCTGCTACGTACCGTACAGAAGCGTTAGCTAGATGCTCGTATTAGATTAATTTTAAATACGATTATTCAATCGGTAAATTAATTATAACAAATGTAAATAATTATATTGGGTCCCTTTTTTTCTTTTATACTGCTACAGATCATAATTTTAATTAATAAAAATAATTCCATTCAATAAAATTGTTTTTTCATATAAGCATTGCTATATAAACAATAATTTCTACACCTTATTTCTCAATTAGTTCAAATATTTCATCTACTTTACCAATGAGTTAACTGAGATCAGGACTAGATTACCTTCTATATGAATCTTGTTGTAATTTAAGATAATCAAAACAAGAGGAGATTTCATAAGGGTCATTACTATGAGATAACATAAGTTAAGTTAAGAAATTACAGAAATAAGAAAGGTTACCAAGATAAATCAAAATGAATTAAAAAAATATACATTCATTAAGTTTCTATAAATATTAATGATTGCTAATAAATAATAATGATAACACAACAAAATTCTCAATCTGTCTAGATCTCATATGTAGCATATATGGATCTGTAGCAGTGAACCCAATTTTTACCAATGTTGTTTTATGGGATATCAGACTCGAATAGATAACCTAAAAGCTCAAGATCTTTATTAAAATTTCAAAAGATAGAAGAAAGACACTGGAATCTCCCATCTATTTGTGGGGAGCAAAGAAAGAAAATTTTTTTAAAGCAATAAGATTCCTACAATATAAACACAAGCATCCCATAATACAACAATGATATTGTGGCCAGAAAAGGTATAGTGTTAGTACATCTATTTCAATTTCTCCATTTTTTTTTTATTCATAAGATAAATTAAATTGTTTTAAATCATGTGAACTCCTCAAAAGTTTTGCTTTAAGAATTTCTACTACTTAGTTAAATATCTTTACTCAACTTTAAGATAAAAGTATGTTAATTAATCAATACATATATGATTTCCATTCTGATAAGTTACTTTAAATTCTGAATAAAAAAGGTAAGGGTTGAGATTATTTTACTTTTAAACATTCAGAGAAACTACTTTAATTTCACGATATTACAGATTTTAGTATAGTTATTTTGGCACTATTGAGATTAAAATTCAATTAAACTAATATCAAGGTAGGATAAAAAAAAAAAAAAAAAAAAAAAAAAAAAAAAAAAAAAAAAACTACAGAACTATACTTGAGTATATCCTTGTTTAATATACATTTTTTTTAATATAAATTTTAAACAGAATACTTACTTTGCATTAAAATAGATTAAACTTCCTTTTTTTTATAATTAAAATAAAGGATATATCAAAGCAAAATCATCAATCTTGAAATTCTATTAACCCTTTGGTGGTTATAAGCGCGCACACGCGCCCAGAATAGTCCCTTTCTAAATGGTTATGGGCGTCGACACACGCTCAAAGTATTCCGCTTCTAAATGGTTATAAGCGCGTTTAGACGGTTAGCTTTTCTTACACTGAAATGGTTATAAGCGCTTGTACGCGGTTGTGCTTTCCCCTGTTGTTCCTGTCCTGCGCTAAAGAAGGCGTTTCTTCAAATACTCCTTCTTTCCACAGCACAATAGGCGTACTTTGGTAAACTATTTGTCAAGAACCTTATTGTAGTCGAATGCTAAAATGCTTAGGGAATGACATTTTCTGTAAATGGATAAGAATAGCCATTATACTGAAAATAAATACTAATGTGAAACTAAATGATGATACTAATGTGCAAATTTCTTTAGATGAACATTGACAAATTCATAGAATATTAATGTTTACTTATTTTACTTTATTATTCTTTTCCATAAGATTATCCATATTTTGAATAGTATTATAATGAAATGTTTCAAAATATTAAAATAACTTTTATTATATTAATATTTTCAAACATCTGCATTCATTTAATTTACTATTTGGAAGGATACATAATTTAATCTCTTTTAATTTTTTTAAAAGTATTTCGATATTTTTCATTTAACTATAATATTAAATGTTTAAAACTGATATTATTATTATTATTATTATTATTATTATTATTATTATTATTATTATTATTATTATTATTATCTTTATTATCATTATTATTATTATTATTATCATTTTGTATTACTTTTGCTGTGTAATAATACCCAAAATAATGTCACGAGTTTTCTGATAACGAAAAAAAAATATTTTCTTTAATTTATTACTATTGATCAATTTTTATTTAAATCATCGTGAAGTTTCAAATTATATTGTGAAACCTGTCTATACCGATTCTTAAGGGATTAGAAAAAATATAGATATAAACAGATTATCATTAGAGGTTGGTTCAAACTGGGAATTGAACTGTTAAACAGATTTCAGTCTGTTTCTCGCCATATAACGCAACATTTATAAATCATTAAACGAAAAAAAAAAAAAAATGTTTATAATAATGCGAAGGGAGAAAAGTAAGGTGGCAGGGAAATGAAAAATGGTTAAGTGCATACAGGAAAGGATATTATACTCAAGGAAATAATGATTAATATATATTTTAATTTTGAAAAGAGGGAACCAGAAAAGAAATTAATAAAATTCCATTCCAAATAAAAATTTTAACTATTTCAAACAAAATATAATGTTTAAATAGAAATGTTTTTAAATATTTTAATTAATATATGACCAATCAATATACGACATATTCCTGAATTCAGTTTTTTTTTTTTTTTTTTTTTTTCATAATAGAATTGCCAGGTGCTCTTGTTCGGAAACAATGAAGTCCAATAATTTTTACCATTTTTTGATGATATCGGCATGCTTTTTTAAATACTATTAGAATTGTCATTTACAATGGAATCTCTGCACGCGATAGTCTGATAAAGCTCAATATGAGAAAACAATAGCTTATTACTCAAGACCTAAATTATTTGTCGAAAAATGAATGTATTCAGATTTTAGAGCAAACATAATTGTATAGCATTTTTAAAGCCAAAAGACATGATATATATATAACCATATATATCACAATATAATAAAAGAAGATATTCTCTTAAAAATTCTTCCAATGCATTCCTCTGCAAGATCTCCCTTGAGCCAGTTAACCGTAACAAATTAAGGGATGCAAGCAAAAAAGAAATTAAATCACCAAAATATTTCAGCTTTGTTTAACCACATGCTTTCGAAATAAGATCAAGTAAAGTATCTATAACTCATTCTAAACTTCATTAGTCCTAATCGATATATTAAATGAAATTTATAAGCAGTTATTTTAATGGTACTGTCGGGGTATAAAGTGTTATGGTATTGTTCAATTGCCAAGTGGCATTTCTATGTTCAATGATGCAAGTATGAAATATCTTCTACTCCTATATGTAAGAAACATTTTTAGAACTTTTTCTCCATAAGTTTCCAAAGAAATGACCACAAGCAGTAATTTTCCTTTGATCTTGGAGTTAAAGCATATTACAACTTTTATATAGCTTTTTCTCGACTGTTTATAAAATAACATCCCCCCCCCTCCCTCCGGAAAAAAAAAAGCTTGCAATACAACATCAAATTTTCTGGCACATTACGGACAAACTTAAATGTATAAAACCTGGTATTTGCAAATATAACTGCTGATTTTTTTTTTTTTTTTTTTTTTAATTTATCGATAGATGAATTAAATCTTTAGTAATAAACGATTGTTTTCTCAGGGTGGCAATTTTTTTTTCTTTTTTAGTCCTGTTTCAAAGGATTAATTTCGACAGAGTTCTCCGAAAAATATTCTACTTACACATAAAAAAGGAAAAAAATGTTTGACTTCATAGTTTTTATTAAAAGCATCTGCCCATTTTCCATCAGCTGCCCTTTTTCGTCCTGGATTTTACTCATTTAAACAAAATAATGGTTGAATATAATATCTTCTGGTCTATTTATCTATTTAAATAAATTAAAAAAAAAGGGAGAAAAAGGTGATAAGGAATTGATAAATATTGATTTTTTTTGTATTTAAGTACTAAGAAGTAACGAAATACCAAATATTTGATTTGTATAATTTTCCTAGATGAATATTTCTTTAAAATCGCTCGAATAATCACATACGAGGATGCTCGTTTTTATCAATACTCAATTTTTGGCATTCATAAATTGGTTCCTAGGCGTCATTTTTTGTACCAAAGTCAGAAATAAATAAATAAATTTTTAAATATGGCCTTTATGTCATTAAAAAATAGGATAAAACTTTACTATCTCTGTTACATATTCTAAATTCCACAAGCAAAACTTTATCTTTTCTGTTATGTATATTATTAAATAAATGCGATATTTCTCTTTTTTGGGAGTATGTGTGTGTGTGTGTGTGTGGGGGGGGGTGCGCTTTTATCCATTATTCTAGTATCTTATACACTGTAAAACATTTGTGGAAACGTTACTCCATACAATTGGTGTAAAAATGTGGTTAAATGCTGCCTCCAATTTCATGGAGTAATTTTTTTCACACATGCAATGGTGTAATTTAAACATATATTACTGGTGTAACATGACAATATTACACCGGTTTTAACGGTTAAAATGCTCCATAAAATTAAAGGCAGCAATGCTGCCAACAATTTTACGGAGTAACGTTTCCACAAATGTTTCTCAGTGTAGGAGTGTTTATTTTATTTCATATTTTAATATTTAGAATAATATATCTGGAAATTTCATAATCTATAACTAAAAATTTAAAAAAAAAAAAAGATTTCAATAAATTGTTTTTATAACGCTTCAAAAAAAGGGGGGATAACAAACTTTTCTAATTTCCTTATTTTAAATGTTATCTCAACAAAGGCCTTGTTCAGGACTCACCCCCCCCCCCCCCCCAATCACCAATATTTTGAGCCTTTCCTGTAAAAAATTCCAAAGTTACCCAATCAATTTCTGTTCCGAAAATCTAAATGAAATTCTGTTCAAAAACCAACTTAGTTTTTAGGCCCTTTCACAATTTTGCAGAAATACTAAATTGTAACTAAAATAAGCGTTTCAAAACTAGCTCATCCTATTGCACTGACATGATGTTTAATATTGCACTAGTTATACACTCTATTTTTTCATCATCCTCTTCTTTTCTTAGCATAAAATTAAGTTATTACAACACTTGAATAAGAAACATAGTATCTAGAGCATGAATATGCATTAATTTATCTTTCTGCTTCGGAGAGAGAGATAAAGAGAAAATGTGTGCCGCCCCTCCCCCCCTATTATTCCCTTCTAACTAAGGCCTTTAATCTTATTATCATTCTTTTGTCTGTTTGTCCAATTAGCAATTAAAAATACTAATGCTGCTGATCAAAACATAGAAAATTATAAATTTTTAATTTAAGAAGTTTAAAAATTTTTATTATTTTAAAAAATACAATTTTAAGCTAATAAACAAACAATTCAAATAATATTAAGTTTAAAAAAACCCTCATTATTATTTTAATTAATTTCTTTAAAATTATATATACAAATAAATAAAAAATAAACAAAAAATAAATAAATAAGTGCATTTATACACGCACAAGGTAAAAATCAAGTAGTTATGTAAATAGCATTCTCGTATGCAAACATTTGCACAATTTCCAGTTTTCGCATTAGTAGACATTGACTGAAAATAAACATTTCTATTCCCGTAGCTGTGTTATAATGCCTTTAATATGTGTTATAATGCTGAATTAAGTATAAGCATAGCATTTTTTTTTTCTTTCGTGTCTTGTTTTTCCCTTGTCCCCTCTTTTTCGGTCACCTTTTTTATTTCTATTCTTTCCGCCCTTCTTTTTTTCTGTCTTTTTTCCATTTAAATAACACTTTTTTTTTTCAGGTAACCGCGTGTGTTCTCCCCCCCCCCCTGTCCAATTTATTTATAATTATATACGCTAGAGGTCTGCACGGGCCCGGACTTGGACCGCGGGCCGGGCCTATAAAAAACATAAACGGGCTGGGCCGGCAAAAAGTTGAACGGGCCAGACGGACCTGGCCGATAAAAAAAATTTTGGGGCCTGCCGGTCCGTTCTGAAGATTTCAGCACAAACAATAAAATATGAGGTATTTTCAACGAAAATGGTTGTAACGAGAATATGCGTAAATGTGCGTCACGAGCCATACTAGTTTGACTACATCAATATAAAAATGTAGAGTGTAGAGATCGGTATCGGAGAGTTACATTGTGTGTAACCCGTTTTAATATTTTTTTTGCTGACTCATGCCGAGCCGAGATCAAGCTTGCATTACTTTTCTACATATGGACTGGCTGGACCGGAACTCAAAATTGTTTTGAGTTGAATTGGATTGTCCTCAAAATCTGTAGGGCAGAAAACATGATTTGTAAAATTATTAACAGCGATAAAGAACTTATGTTAGCTTAATCTTTGGATATATACCTCTTGATGGTTTCTAAATTAATTTCTCAATAATGCGAAAGTTTGACACATTTTCTGATTAATTTTAAATTGTTAAAGTATAAAAGTGATAAGCCTAACTATTGAAGCGATTTGGAATCGAACAGCGTTTTTCATTTTAAAGTAAATAAAATACATGTATAACCTTGTTGAGATATAATAGTTTCTCAAATGGTTGCAGGTTTTTCTCCCTTCCCATGCTGTCGCTTCCGGAAACTCTATTCAAAATGCTAATTATGACAGTATTTTATTTGCTTGCAGTATTTTTAAAATGCTTGTATCAAAAAATGGATAACGCCATTCGATTATATAACTTCTGAATATAGATACCTGCTAATCTTATGAATTTCTGAAAAAAAAATGAATTCGTAAATGTATCAGAAAGGAGCTTTTTGAATTTAAGAATGAATTTGGATTTAAAATCTTTAATAAAATTATATAGAAATATTTTTATAAATTTTCTTTTACTAAACAGCTTCAAACGTAACGACGTTTTTAGATTTATTTCTTTTTTCTTTTCTTGTAAGCCTTATTAATTTTTTAATGAATCTTCATTCGAATGTTGAAAGCCTAAGAATCTAAGTAATCATTAATGTTGTTAATGTGTACTTCCTGTAAAATATACTGTAAAATCCTTCCATAGATATATATGCAGTATTCTTTAAAGGAATCTTAATTATATGATAAAAATATCAATTTTTTGTCATAGAAATCGTAGAAATTGTAACGGGCCAAAACGGGCCGGACCGGGCCTAAAATTTAAAAATTTAAATGGACCGGGCCAGGCCCGAGCCGAACTTTTGAGTTTTACAACGGGCCGGGCCTGGAAATTCCAGCCCGCGCTGACCTCAAATACACTCATGTGTACATATTATCTTGATATGATGGAAAAAAATAAAATTTTAGATCACTCATTTTTTTGTAAAATTTCCATTCTTGAAATTTAAAATTTAAGATACAATTTCAAACTTTTTTTTTTTGTGTGTGTGTGTGTGTGTGTGTTTTACTTTATATCAGAATTATTTAATTTCAAAGCTTTGTATGAAATTCAAATTTTAAAATTTTACTCCAGGGAAATGCATGAGAAAGTGTGTTCAGTATGTCTCGAATTTGACACCATCGCCCCACCCCTTCTCAACACAAAATCATGTCTGTGCTGCTGTATGCAAAATTCAGTAATTAAAAAAAAAAATCTGCTAAAATTAGTTCAAAGAACACTGCCAGTTGAGTTTCCTTTTCTATAAATACAGAAATATAAATTCTGCCTTTGTCATTTATTAAAATTAAATACTTAATAGAAATATTAGTGTGATTAATTACATTTAATATTAGTAAATTTAAACGTTAAACAAATTTCATAGTAAAGAATGAAATAATCCTTAACTGAAAACTATTTTAAATTTGAGAATTTCTTTATTAAGGTATTTTTTATAAATGTAATTATTTGTAACGTATTGCGATAAGAGAAATTCTACATTCGAAGTATTCCTATAATCCAAGCTTTCTTATAGAACATTTCAAGCAAATATTTGTGTAAAAATATCACACCTTGTTACTTTAAAGGAAATGACTAGTAAAAAATCCTGAATATCATTATAACAGCAGCTAAAATATTCTTCTGCATCAGATGGAAAAAATAGAGTTTGCATTCGCTTAAATTCCTTTATTTTTTGTTTCGGTGAACACAACGCCGGTTTTTTCACCTGATGAAAGGAGCTGTTTTAACTATCCTGGAAACTACATACATGTAAATATTTTTCTTTTTTTTTCTGCAGTATCACGAAGTTTTTTTACACAGTTTATAAGTTCTTAAGTTTTATATTTAATGAAGTTTTGTGTAGAATGGTACCGCTAAAGATAATTTTTATCCCGGCAAAAAAAAAAAAAAAAAAAAAAAAACTTTGTTCTAAAATTTTCTTTCAAATCAAATTTAAAAAAAATATTCCTATATTTTGCGATAAAAAAATTAAAAAAAGTGAATTTATCATTTTAGTATCGATTTCCAAACTTCTGCAAGAGAATAACATTACATCCATTTGTAATCTTAACTAAATCCGATATTATGTTGTAAATTGTAATTAAAAATATTAGTTAATGATTTTTCGTTGGTTATTAGTTCAAACATTTTTCAGTTTATAAATTTTGAAATCTAAAAACACATTCGAAAATCATATTTAATTATTATCTAATATTGTTATATTCTTTATCTGATATTTTTACCGACAAAACAGTATAAGGTTTTCTTTCGTTGTTTTGTTATTTTCTATTTTTCATAGAATTTTTTAAAGCATGAGTTTCTTTAGAAAATTTATCTATAGCGCCTCATCTAGTTCAAAGATCTATTCTTTAGAGGTTTGATTTAGTAAAGAAGTGAAACCATATATGAATTTAAATATGAAGTTAAAAAATCATTTTATCTTATAAGTTTATAATAGATCTGAATCAATATTTAAAAAATTTAAATTAATTTTGCTACATTCTTGGGTTTGGATAAAATATTCTTGAAATCCTGCTTTTCCTTTTTAACCCTCTCATGCATAAATTATTTTTTATTATTTTGCATTATTGACTAAAAATTATTTTTTCAGATAAATGAAAACCCATTATACAATAATTTTATTATTGCACTATATGCTAGCTATTATCTATCAACAAATCGGATCTTTATAAATGGATGCTCAAAAGTTTTTTGCATAATACTGCAATAATTATCTGTCCTCATATGAGGCCCGTATGCATGAGAGGGTTAATAATTATATATTTTTTAACCTCCTAAAATTATATTTTGTAGAAAGTCTTTAATATAAGGTATCTTGTATGAAGAATAATTCCTAATAATTTTGTGTAATTAAAAAAATTAATAAGTTATATCTGAATTTAACTGCGTGTTATATCAAATAAAAAAAATCTGCTTGGTTAGGTTATTAAAAGTGATGTTTTTTAGCTAATTAAAGTTAATTTACTTATATTTGTAAAAAGCATAGCAATGTTTAATTATATCTTTTTACTACAGTAAAAAATTAAAACTATATTAAGTCGATTAAAAATTAAACTATAATAATTATATTAGCTGTAGCTAATATATATAAAGAAATATGCATCAAGAAATTTATGAAATAGTTTGTAAGCTATTTCCTTGATAGCTTTTAAAATCAGTGCGGAAATATGTTTTCTATGAGTCTCTTTTTTTTCTTTTTCTTTACTCCAATGCGACTTACCTGTTTTCAAAAATGTATGCAATCAACATCCCAGTTCTTCTAAAAGGGATTACAGAGATAAGTTAGTACATGTGTCCAAGGGGTTGGGACAAAGCTGTCAGGGGAAGAAAAAGTTGAGTTTCTTCCCCGACACAGACACTCACAAATCTGGTCTTGAATAGATTATTGATTACCCGCAAACATTGCAAAGGGGGAAAAGCACTTTTTTCAAAAACACGTTTAAAGCATTATTATTCTCAGACTTCGAAAATGTATAGTGACACAAAATATTTTCTATGTGAACCGTTTTCAAACGAATAAAATGAAATGGCCTAACGTCCAAAGGGTTAAATACATTCTCTTTTATTTAATTCAACAAAAAAAAAACCATCAGAATTCACTAACATGAATTTTGTTGCAAACCTTAGGAAATATCATCTCACAACAAGAATATTTAATAGGATAAAAAAATAATTTAAGAGCAAATACAATATAAATTTCTTACCTACAGCTTATTATATCTATCTCCCATTTAGAGACACTTTCATTTTTAGGATTAACTTGGCTCAAAATCTTCCCTGCATTATAATACATTTCACTATTTCATGACGGATCTTATACACAAATTAGACTTGGAGTTCTATTCGGATAGAGTCTCTACGCTGACTTCCTTTCATTTGAAACTGTAAACAGGGCTATGATAGCTTCATGAAGGTCTGCGACATAATCGATTAGCATCCCTCAGCGACACAAATCATGAGAATTTCACCATACTGGAGTTGAGATTTTTCGCCTTTGGGTTTCAACATCTTACCCGGAGATGCATTTGAAACAAAAATTAATCTTGGATAAGCATCGACGCAAGCTAACAGCCATTTGCCGCCAAGGACAATCTACTATGCTGTGTTCGGAAAAAGTCTCCGTTAAGCGGGTATCTAAATAACCCTCTGGAGTGCAGGAGCTTAGGAAGTCAACTGGAAATCCAGCATACTTAGCCGCGACATGTAGGGTGTTGCTATCTAAGTCGAGGGGCTTCGACCCTTTTTTATCTAGACAAATAGTTTGAACGGATCATTCTTCTCCAGCAAACTCTCAGCTATCTGCGGCAGACCAAACTTCTTAAACCAACTCTTAGCGTATTTTATTTTCAGACTAACCCGAATGTCGTAGAATTCTTTAGGCCTCCCCTCTCCCAGAAATAAAACAGGGGAGGGGGGGACAGAACTTTCACACCTCTTCAACCAGATGCTCTCCGTTCGACTGCTATCACCAGGACTGACTTTTTTCTCAAAAAACCAATTGCGCGTAAGCCTCTAACATACGGGGGTATTTTTCTGAGAACACGGACGCATCCCCCTTTTCCCCAACCAAAAGGGTGACTTCTCGTTGGTCAGCGCGCAAGTACCATATCCAATGTCCATATAAGGAAATGTTTCTATCTCTCAATCACGTGACTTACATGAGGTCCTGCACAAGCAGGTGTTTTTTCAACTCCCGTTCCCATGAAATCTACAGCTGGGATTCCAAGTATTGCACATAATGGAAGTAACAGGCATGGGGATATTTTTATGGGCGAAAATGTATCTTGCTCTCTCTCTGAAATGACACTATACAATTTTTTATGGGTCATTAAAAAAAGGTGTACTTTTAGCAATTTTCACAGGGCTTAGAAAACTCTGTGTGTGGCCAATTATATAATGTACGCTATTTATTGTCCGAAAACTCATAGCATGGGAAGCACACACATCTTTAATCTTAACAAAAGGGCTTTTAGCAATTATCGCATTTCTCTGCCGAGCAGGGATTTTATGCGAGTCTTAAGGGGAGGGGGTGTGTTTTCTTTCTAACATTCACAAACGCTTGTGAAAGCGTGGGAAAGGAAAAAGGAAATAACAAAAGTATTAAGGGGCTGTGTGTATATAAAAAAAAGGAAAGAGGGATTTTGAATTTTGAATAATTAAAATTTTAAAGAAAGGCAGTAATCAATAAAAAAAACTGTAACAATTACATCTGTTATAGATGCTCCTAGCCTGAACCTCGAGGGACCGAGAAAGTCCCCTCGCGACGGCATAGATACCACCCAGCTTCTTCTTTACTTCCCATCGTCGGGAAGATCTTGGACAAGCTATGCGCAACTCGACTGATGGCCTTCCTCGAGTCTAACGGCGTACTCGATGGTAGACAATATGGTTTCAGACGAAATCGGTCGACCATTGATGCGCTCCATGAGGTGGTCAGGTACATTTCGCAGAGTAAGAGAACAGGCCATTTCACCTGTCTCGTTAGCCTCGACATCAAAAATGCCTTCAACAGCGCTCGGCGGAATGACTTGCTTCGCCTTCTGGTGGAGTACGGAGTCCCTCAAGAGCTCCTGGGCTTGATCGCTTCTTTTCTTTGGAATAGATCGGTCATTTCGAACGCAGAAGAGCATTATTTCAATGTTGGTGTGCCGCAGGGTTCGTGTCTCGGGCCGGTCCTGTGGCTGGTGTTAATCAATAGCTTGTTGAAACGGCTTGGGATTGAGGAGGCTTGGACTGTACTTGTCTTCGCCGACGATATACTCATCCTTGCACGTTCCGTGGCTGTCTACAGGTTCGCTGACATAGTCCAGCGGGTTCTCGCAGAGATTCTCGCGTGGACTGTAGGATGCAGCCTGGAGTTCAGTTACGACAAGTGCTTGTACACTATCATACTACATAAGGGAAAGATGGATTACGAACCCTCATTGCGCATCCGGATGGGTGGACATAGGGTGAAGTTTTCTAAACAAATCAAGTACCTAGGCGTGGTCATAGATAGGGACTACAGCTGGATGCCTCACTTGGACCTCGTCCGAGAGAAGGCGACCAGAGTCCAGTACAAGCTCACCAGATTGGCAACAGCTACGTGGGGGCTCAAGCCCGATGTTCGAAAGGCAGTGTACTCGGTGGTGGCCGAGCGCATAGCCTTGTATGCGGCCCCTATCTGGTACTCCAGCAAAGTGGCTCTTCGTCAGAGACTGCTGAGTATTCAGCGAGGTCTCTTGCTGTGCGTCACCAAGTGTTACAGTACGGTGTCAACCGCTGCGTTGAACGTCTTGTCCGGGGTGATTCCCCTGGACCTCCGTGATCGTATCGAACGCGACTTCGAGGCCCTCACGAAATGGGGCGAAAGCGTTGATAGACCAGACCTCTCGCCAGAAATGGTAGAGGTTTGGAAGTACCGACCCCAACGACGCTATCCGGCACGAATACCTTGGACGCCGGAGCTCAGCCGGAAGTCTCCGTATACTTACTATACGGACGGTTCCAAGCTGGTGGATGAGATGGTGGGCTGTGCCTACCACCTCGCCACTAGGAATGGTGTTGTTGCGGAGGGAAGGTTCCGTCTCTCTGATGGGTCGACTGTCTTCGCGGCCGAGGTCCATGCGATCAAGGAAGCGATTGCGGACACCCTTCGGAGGGGTCTCAGTGAACTCGATATCTACTCTGATTCGAGATCGGCGCTTCAAGCTCTTTACGCTTTGGTGCCTCGGCACAAAGCAGCAGCTGAGATCAGGAACTTGGTTGAAAATACAGGAGTCAGGGTCCATATGCGCTGGATTAAGGCTCATGTCGGGTACGCCTTTAACGAGCTGGCCGATTCCCTTGCGAAGGAAGCTGCGTGTCGACCGTCGGTCGACATACTTGTTCTTCTCTCAGGACGTCAAGTCAAGAGGAAGCTCCTTGGTGAGGTTCTTTTGGATTGGCAGCAATGGTGGGACCGATCTGAGGACGGCCGGTCGACGTATGCGATCTTCCCGAAGGTCTCCACTCGGAGAATACAGGGTGATTTCTTTCTCAACCAAGTCCTAACGGGACATGGTGCCTTTGGCGACCATCAAGCCCGCTTCTTTAAAGGCAACCCTGCGTGCTTTTGCGGGAACGGGGTGAGTACGATTAGACATTGTGTCTATGAGTGCCCCCTGTGGAAGTCCATCAGGAAAAAGTGCTTCCCGTCTAACTTCCACACTCGAACGCTGACCGATCTTGTCCTTGACAATTACAGCAGGAAAGGTATTGTCGACATCGTTGGCGACCTTCTGACAAGGACATTGGATCGGGTTGGTCGTCGGGCCAATTGAGCTCTCGACTGTCTCGACCGAAGTCTTCGAACGCATGATGATTTACCAGATCATTCGAACGCAACACTCGTTCAAGAGGAGTCCGAGGCCTCTCGTAGGCGCGATTCGGACGAAGCGACTATACAAGGTTTTCCGGGTTTTCCTTGTACGTAACGAGAATTCGAGTCGCTTTCCTGTAAGTCCTCCCGGAAGGCTGGGCCTATAGATCAGCGTTTGTTCAGGCAGCTTGTGCTACGGCACAAAGCATGGTTGCTCCAATCGGCGTGTTGGGCGCGGGCGGTGCCGTGTCTGTGGCTGCGGATGGTGAGCGGCCGAGGCCGCGACGCTGAGTCCATGTTCCGTGGGCCGGGTGTCCTCGCTTGTCTTCCTGGCCGGCAGCGGGCGCTGTCGTGAAGCCGGACGTCACTTGGTGCCTCCTCATTGGAGGTCTCGTGACCTCCCTGCGTGGACCGCATGGAGCCACTCGGCTCTGGATCGGGAAACTCACTGTTTATACCACCCAGCCTAGGCTGTGGCGCCCACACTGTAAAAAAAGGGGTCGATCTACTAAAAAAATTTAGTGATCCATGCAATTACTAAAAAAATTTTAGTAATCTTACTCGGTTACAAGAAAATCTGTAAGAATTACTAGAAAAAAGCTAGCAACGAGTAGATTTAATAGTTTTATATTTTTAATAGCTATTACTAAAACTCACTTGGTGTGGCCGTGATAGCCTAGTGGTCATAGCACCGAACTCCAGGTTGAAAGGTCCCGGGTTCGATGCTGGACACCACCAAATACGCACCGAATGTATGCAGTGTAAGTACTCGTTAAATAAAGGGATTATGGAAATCCTGTTGGAGCAGGTAGCAATGTTTGGTGCTGCCATCTATTGCGGCTTAGCCGAAAATCTTCCGCTTCAGAAGTCTGTCTTTTTACCCACTGGATGCAGCTCGAAGGAAACTCCTGGCCTTCGGGCACATGTACTGGTTATTAAAAATAATTTTAAAGCTATTACTAAAATTTTTTTGGTGGCTCATACTAAAAAGTTTTAAGTTAGTTATACAAAAAATTCTTTTGTTCAGATTACAAAAGAAATGTTTGTTTCACTTGCAAAAAAAAGTTTGTAATGGTTACTAAAAAAATCTGTGGAATACAAAATTACTAAATTTTTTTTAGTAACCTCTTGAATTTTTTTACAGTGCAAAACTCCCCCAGCTCCCTTGAAACTGAGTTCCAAGGGGGGAGGGGGGTTCCGGAGTCACGGACCAGATGCCGGTAGCGATCCCAGGCAGGCCCGGTAAACTCCACCTAGACGGCATAGACATCGGTTCGCTAAGGGGTTAGTGTGAACGGGACCCCGCGGGCACCTCACCATCCCCCCGCTCTCCGGCCGGAGAACCGAGCGAGGTTCAAACAGAGTCCTGCAACGCACTACCGTTACCTCAGGGCCCTCGTTGGTTCCTGAACACGAAAGTCCTTCCCCCATGTAATGAGGACCCCTACCCAGTGGCGTAGCTATGTTTTTTGGCGCCTGGGGCAAGAAGAAATTTTGCGCCTCGACCGTTCTAAATTTTAAAAAAGTCGCATTTTTTTTCTTAAAAATGTCTTTTTATCTTATACTGAAAGGGAAAGGCAGTTTCACTCTTCCTTTACTTTACGGAATTCAGCTAATTTTACTGAAATTTTACTCACACATGAGATTGGGAATTAAAACGGCCTATAGAGTCGCTGCTCGCAGCCTTCGGTACGGAAAAATTGGCCCATTAATTTCCCTTTAACTAATGCTATGGTGCCTTTGAAATAATTCTTTATTGTAAATGAATTTCAAAGTTTGATATTCAAAGTTGGGATACATTTTACTTTCTCATATAAGACAGAACACAAATGTCACAGGAAATTTGAAATTGCGCAAAAGAATAATCATTCTAAATGAATTTTAAATACATGTAATGTAATGCGCTTGCACGGCACTATCTTGAAGGGAGAAGTTAATCTTTTCTCTACCAGATAGCATATTCAGGCGCTTGAATCGCCAATACTGGAACCCGATTACAGAAGCTTCCTAGTTTTCGTGAATACTAAATTTGAATGGGGATTTTTAAAACTTAGCGGGATGTTCACGGATATGAGTGTTGTTTTAAGAGTATAGTAATAGCAGCAATAAAAAAATTATAAAAAAACATTTGCCAAAACTCCTACATTAAGCATGATTTAAAAAAAAAAAAATCTTTGTTTAAAACGGTAGCCATGCAAATTTCTCAACCCATCAATTTTTAAGATAGAGGGGAAATAAAAAATGTTCTTGAATATTTCAATCAAAAGCTAATGTTTATGCAAAATGTAAAATTATAATTTCTTTACATATGTATTTTTTCAGTTTGAAATTTAAATTCTTTTAAAGTTCAAAATTTCAATTAAATTTCAAAAATTGATATTAAAATCCATAAATTCTTTTTCCCAATTTTAAAATTTATATCTGAAATCCGCTTTACCCTTTGTAACTTTGTTTCTCAGTATAACATTTACTACGTCTACCATTAAAGTTAGTTACTTATAGACCGGGAGGCGACAGCACAGACAATCTCCTCATCGAGTGTTAACTAATTCTGAAACTTCGACCTCCAACTCGATGAGTTGATTGTCTGTGCTGCCTCCTCCCAGTCTATTAAGATAGACAATTCTGACATTTGGATAAACTTCCATCGTTTGTTTTGAAAACCTTGTACGACACAATTCCCGGGAATGTGCAAATCTTGAACACAGATCAATTGAGAGCTAATTAACCAATTAAACTAAATGTTCCTCCAAATTGATTCTTTCCCCCCCTGCTGGAAAATATTACAATTCCCAACTTATTAGCAAGAATATGCGAGAAAAATATTAGATTTTGCCCATTCGAGGTGCCTGCACAATAGAGTGGGCGGTAAAAATAAAAAAAATTTTTTTTGAAGTCGTAATACCTCGAAAAAGTTGCGAATTTGGGATTCTAAAAATTGGGTAAAAAAAGAAATAAAATCGGTTTATATCTTCCGGTCTCGCATGACTTGTAAAGTTTGCCGAAATGTGAGATATATTCACATTGTTACAAAAAAAAAAAAAAAATTAAATTAGCTTTTTTACGAATGTAATAACCGAAATTCTTGTGTATTGGAATAACAAAACATAAAATCCACGAACATCTTCTGGACGTGCATGTATTCTAAAAGATGGCAAGAATCGCATTTTTACAATAATCCTTTATCTTACTTAGCTTGTCAATATTTAAGTGCAATAGCTCATTACAATTTGGTGGATTTAAATAATATTTCAACACTATGTTTTGTTATTTTAATACATAATTTTTTCTATTACATTCGTGAAGAGGCTAATTTAGAAAATTTTGTAATGATGTAAGTTTTTCCACATTTCGGCAAACCTTACATCACATTCACATGCGCGACTTTTTTACCCAATTGGCAGTCTCTCAAATTAGCAATTATTCCGCAGTATTACGACTTTAAAAACAATTCTTGATTTTTTTCGACCCTCTCTACTGCACAACCTACAACGATGTAAACCCCGAAATTGACGTAAATGGCTCAAGAACATCCAACCGAACTTGCGAAGATGATTATAAAAAGCAGAGACGAAATAAACCGAGTTCAATTTACAAAATGGTTCTCGAGTCAAATTCTTTTCTCTCATTTACCTCCCAGTTAATCCTTCCATAGTTATAGATATGGCTTTCTCTAATGCATATATGCATTGAATTTAAGTGTATATGTGATATAAAATATATTTAATTTTTAAAACGATGAAAACAACCAATTGTACTTATCGTACTAGGAAGTCTGAAAAGTCCTGCTTTGTCTTTTATAGGGTCTAAGAAGAGAAAATTTTGGGTAGGTCGCATATATCTTATTATTTTTCTTTTCTCAATACCAGTTCGACTAAGAATAGAAATTCCAACAGAAAATAAATGATATATTTTACTTGTTCTTCCAGCTAAATCGGTTTTGCATTAATTCACAAAAGCTCCCATTACTGGAAAATATTCATATGAAATGCCAAGAAACAGTGTGAAAACCAAACTATGCGTATGAGGAAATGACTAGAAATATTTACCACTCGAGTAAATCTGAAAATATGGGTGAGAGTAGT
Source organism: Maratus speculifer (assembly GCA_964019185.1). Lineage (NCBI taxonomy): Eukaryota > Metazoa > Arthropoda > Arachnida > Araneae > Salticidae > Maratus > Maratus speculifer. The sequence continues at coordinate 286,315,136 of OZ025299.1, forward strand.
CCAAGGTGGATCCTAATGTACATGAAGTTCATATTTCTGATTTTTTGGTACTTACCTGAGAATATTAATTAAAAAGTCATCAAAAACGTGATTTTTTTCTTTGCAAAATGGGAAAATCGCACATACATCTAAACCTAATTACACAGTTATAATGAAAGAAATCAAGAATTTTTACTAAGATTTTATTAAAAAAAACGAATTAAGATATCGATTTGAAATTTTCAGAGCACATGCAGAAAAATATTTTAGACTTGTGCATAAAATTTTTGGATCGGTATTTCTTTTCTTTAATTTTTTTCAAAAAATTGATAGCGACATTACAAAAGTTTGGAGAAAGAACCATTCAGGGACGAACATAAATTAAAAACCGAAGTAGAGTTCTTTTCGTCCGTCCTCTCCATTTATTTCACAAAATCGATGGATCGAAGTTTATATGACATGTAGACAACTGACTTAATTATTAAACGTTGCCAAATGCTAAAAACATAAAAGCATTTTATCAATTTAATCGAAGATTATTAATGTTTACTGTGGCAAGAGTCCCGTGATATGAATTAAGAGGTTAAGAGTTCGACTACAAGAGTTTTCCCTTTTTATTTACATGTAAAGGTAAGTTTTCCAAAATTTAGATTTTTTTATCACAATTTTCGAACATTAACAGCGTATTCTTTTCACGGATTCTATGGATAGGTTTCAACGGAAACTGATTCATCCAATTTAGTTTAGTTTTTAGTTCCATCTTCCTTCAAGGGGGCGTATTCTTAACTCGGATTCTATCGATCCAATTTTAGTAGGTTTTGCTCTTTCAACTTGGTTTTCGATTGTTTTACAGTGTTCCCATCGCCAGGGGCATTTTTATCTAAGGTTTTGTGGGCCTGATTTTTTTTTCTTTCACTGCGAATTATTTTCTCCTTCCATCTGATATTACGATTCTTTTCAGATTTTCCGGCGCGTGCGCAGGTAGCGGACTGGAGATTCATTCTGAGACATATAAATTTAAAAGTAGATTTTTAGTAGGCGTAGCAGGTGGACAAACCGGTATATGCAGCCAAAGATACTGGGCACCTGACCTAGAGGTTATTTTGGAAAGATTCGTTACTTTTTAAAAATTTTAATATGAATAGAGGTTTTAATCATTCGACGTTCGTTTGGAAAAAATGACGGAATGGTCAACGACTATACAAAAAAAACGTTGTTCTTTTCATACCAGAAATATGAATTCAAGTCGCCAACAGGCATTTTGATTTATAAACTGGAGTCTAGACAGTTAAAAACTTCTATCGCGATTAACAATTATGAATCTCTCTTCTTCATCTATCGTCACCGAATTTCTTCAAAACATTCACACAAGAACAAGAACAAGAACAAGACACCCAGCCGGGACGCCAACCGTTAGGTTTATGGACTAAATGTCCCGGCGGGAAAAACCCTATCCACGAACCAGCACCACCACCTCTCCCGGGGCAAGCCCGGCGGGGGCCCCCACCCGCCGTCCGATGTCTACGGTCAATGACCAACGCACGTCACGACGTTGGTCACACTGTTCTACTTGGAATTCCCTCCCGAGGTCTTCGACGAGCTACCGGGCAACAACGCCCATGGGGAAGCTGAGGCCGGCAACCCATGTGTTTAGAATTCCAGGAGGGGTTTTGTTTTGCGACTAACCCCCAAGATCAAATCCTATGAATGAGGAAAGACATTTGTTGGGGCCAGACGAGAAAGGTAGGTACCCCTTGCAAGAAACCACGGGGGATGGGGAAAGCCCCCTTGACTGTATAGACGCAGCCTCACTTATGGGTTTTCGCCCCCACTCTCACACTTGCGTGCGAGAGATACGGATTAGGTGCTTCGTAGCTGTACCCAGAGACCCAGAGGAAGTTCCCTCTCAGCGGCATAGACGCCACCCAGCTTAGGTGTTCATATGCATAGCACTACAACATAAAATACACTAATGCATATATTCAAAACTATTTATAAACGGAAAACAATTCATGTATTACCTAGAAGGTTCACGATATTTGTCTCGAACCTTGGAATCATGTACCACCACCACCAGTGCCGCGAGTGCGATGAACTTGTCGATTCGCGTTCGAAAGCGGTATTTGACCGCGAGGAGCTCTGGTACGGAGACCCGACCTTTGGCGACCAAGGTTCCGATCTAAAGTCTGAATGAGAAGGTCGTGGACTATTGCCCTGACTCCCTTTCGGCTATAGCCGTCCATACATAGACCGAGAAGCGTTCGATTGTGATAGTCTCGGGGAAAGAACCGTTGCCGCAGGTAGTTATATTTGGTACAAGTATAGAGACAATGTCTCCGTGTGCTCGTCGCCATCCCGCAGAAACATGTGGGATCTTTCTGGAGAACCGAGACTGGTGGTCACCAAAAGCCCCTTGTCCCGTAAGTACTTGATTCAAGTAGAAGTCTCCGTGCAATCGCCCAAGGCGAATTTGTGGGAACAGTTCATGCGACCTTAGGCGCGGCGCACATTGAGACGCAGTTGAAGCGACATTGCTCAGGAAAAAACAACGGGAGGCAGGGTGTGCGCATATTACGACTGAGTTTTTCGTCACGTTCGCTTGCACGTGTGAAATAAGTTTTCTTTTGCATTTTATATACAAGAAACAATTAGTTCTTCCTTAGGATTTTTAAATGTTATGTTGTGAATTGTTACCTTCAATACAATTTTTAATTCTAAAATTATACGTAAAGTGTAATTTACCCTTCTTTGATATAATAATTTTCTTTTAAAGTATTAAAAATGTATTCATCAGTTATTCTCATACTGAAAAATATGAAACTATTCATGATAGATTAAATAACAAATATTAAATATGTTATTAATGGATCCCTTCAAAATTTTTAGTTTATAAAAAAATACCCAATAAAAATTCAGCTTTTATTTATTTATTTATTTATTTTCATAAAACTCTTTTGTATGTTTCACATAGAAAATAATGTTTCACAGCATTACTTTTTTCGTTGAAAATTTTAATAAATGAGCTAAATTGCTGGTTTACTTAATTTATGTCTTCTTTATTTTCTTGCAAAAAATGCTTGTTTTGATTTTGATCTGCTGCAAAATAACAAAATTTTATTTTTTTAATTTTTACCATAATGCGTTAAGAACATTAAAAAAAATAGCTAGTTATAATTTACTTTATGTGAGTAATAAAATATTTAATATTAAACCAGATTTTTTTTATCATTACTCTGAAAAATGGAATATAAAACTTAATTTCATATAATAAAAGCCATGTAAAATTTTGTTTAATTTTAAAGTTTTAAAACGAGTTTCCATTACTGGAATGTTGGTCAACTTTCAGTAATGTTTATAGTACTCAAAATTGATTTAACTGATATGATGAGTAATAAAATTTAATATTTTAATCATACTTATCATAATGTATTAAAAACATTTTTTTAGGTATTTTTTTTCTATTAGCCAGGTTCCAGTTATATAAACATATACATATCACTGGCACCCAGGTAACCGTAAAGTACTGCCCCCCCCCCCTCCCTAAAGTTAGTTATTTTCAATAAATTTCACGTTATTCCTAAATTTTATATTGAACAATATTTTTAAAAATAATTATTACTCTAAAAAATTTTTTTAGAATAATTTTTTTTAAATTTTTTAAATTTTTTTTATTATTTTTTTAAAGCATTGATCCAGTTATACAGGGTGTTTCGCTACCAGACCGACAAACTTTGAGGGATGATAGTACACATGAAGACAAACATTATTAAATAGGAAACCATGGGGCGCAAACGTCTTCTGTAGGAGCTAGGGACCATTAAAGTTTAGGGTCCAAATTTTCAAACGATGATAGAAAAAGAAAAAAAGGGTCGATTTGTTTGCGGATTTCACTATAATCTTTCTTTTTATTACGATTTTTTTAGAAAAAAATTTTAAAAGTTACGTTCAAAAATTGTCGATAGAGGGCGCGTTTGACTTTAGAGTAACGAACAACTCTTTTTTACCGTTATTTTGTGCATGTGGTTGAAATTATTCTAAAGTTTAGACTTTAACTTAAATTTTAAGTCCATAATCGGAAACATTGGGATCGGTTAACTGGCGAAATTGTAACTGTGAACAGAGGGAGAAATTTTAAATGCTCATAAATATTGGACAAACAAATCGATTTTGTTCCGGTTTGTGTGTAAGACATTCCCTTGGTAATTATTTTATTCAAAATGACGTACAGCATTGGTGTCCCCATTTTTTGATAGAGGGCGCTTTCAACACACCTCCGAAATTTCAATGGTATTACACCTGTATGTTTTACTACCAGACCAAGATACTTCCAGGAAGTGTTAGGGATGCAAAGCGACTCGGAATCACATAGGAATGTAACGTTGAAAATGCCTTTTTAGCGAGTTGTGGTTAAAAGAAGAAGTGAAAAAAGCAACAGAAACAGGTAGTGAAACAGCAACACGTTAATGTGGAAGAAAACAATTTAGTTAGGGGTTTTACTACAAAAGGTATCCGAAATTACGACCAGAAGTAGTCGGACATGCTTGACAGCAGCGATGCATGCAATTCCTCTCACTTTGAAAAATTCCTGGCATCTCGGACAGCTTTCTGGCAGCTACAGAAATTCGAGCTGAGAGAGAGGTCTTTCACTGACGATACGAGAGTCTTATACATTCAACTTTTCATTTGACCCCAGCAGAAGAAGTCCATACAGATTCAGATTCAGATTGAGCCAGGTGGGGGGGGGGGCTACCAATTGGTTTGAGCTCAACTAGCCCTACCCAGCAACGTTCATTAAAAAAAATACAGAAAAATTATACACTAATAAAATAAAGGTGGGTAAAAAAAAGTAATTGATGTAATGAAGTAAATGCGACGATCTGGCAGGCCAACGAACCGGGCCACCACTACCTATCCACCGCTGTCCATATGTTATGTTGGGGTGTCTGCGAACATCATTGGTAAAATGTGGAGGAGCTCCATCATGCTATAGAGTGGTGCAACGAAAGAGGAACATGTGCTTTTGCCAGAAGTTCCGACAGAACGTGTTGTAGAATTATCAAGTTGCTTTTTTCTCTGCTTTTTTTAACCCTAACTCGTAAAAAAGGCATTTTTGACGTTACATTATAATATGATTCCGAGTCATCTTTGCATCCCTAACACTTCCTGGAAGTATCTTGGTCTGGTAGTAAAACGTACAGGAGTAATACCATTGAAATTTCGGAGATGTGTCGAAAGCGCCCTCTATCAAAAAATGGGGACACCAATGCTGTACGTCATTTTGAATAAAATAATTACCAAGGGAATGTCTTACACGCAAACCGGAACAAAATCGATTTGTTTGTCCAGTATTTATGAGCATTTAAAATTTCTCCCTCTGTTCACAGTTAAATTTTCGCCAGTTAACCGATCCCAATGTTTCAGATTATGGGCTTAAAATTTAAGTTAAAGTCTAAAGTTTAGAATAATTTCAATCACATGCACAAAATAACGGTAAAAAGTAGTTGTTCGTTACTCTAAAGTCAAAAGCGCCCTCTATCGAGAATTTTTGAACGTAACTTTTAAAATTTTTTTCTAAAAAAATCGTAATAAAAAGAAAGATTATAGTGAAAACCGCAAACAAATCGACCCTTTTTTCCTTTTTCTATCGTCGTTTGAAAATTTGGACCCTAAACTTTAATGGTCCCTAGCTCCTACAGAAGACGTTTGCGCCCCATGGTTTCCTATTTAATAATGTTTGTCTTCATGTGTACTATCATCCCTCAAAGTTTGTCGGTCTGGTAGCGAAACACCCTGTATAAACATATACATATCACTGGCACCCAGGTAAAACCGTAAAGTACTCCCCCCCCCCTCCCTATAGTTAGTTATTTTCAATAAATTTCACGTTATTCCTAAATTTTATATTGAACAATATTTTTAAAAATAATTATTACTCAAAAAAAAAAAAAAAAACAGAAAATTTAATTTTATATAATAATAGCCATTTACAAGCTTTCATGGTATTTTTCTGTTAGCGAATCTCAAATGATATACAATATATACCACTGGTACTCGGATAAATGAAAAGTACTCCCCCCCCCCTCCTCTATAAATAGCTATTTTTAATAAATTTCTTGTTATCCATACAATTTCTTTTATATTGAACAAGATTTTTTGAAATAATTTTTGAAAATTTTTTGAATAATTTTTTGAAAAAAAAAAAAAAAAAAAAAAAAAAAAAAAACGTAATTTTATATAATATTAGCCATTTACAAAATTTGGCCCTAAAATAATCTGCATGTCTGGTATCATATAAAACGGGATAAGTGCGAACAGCTTCAATAATTTTTTCTTCCATTTTCATCAAACACGTGAGACACTCGCACTCGAAATGCTAGAAACTGTGTTCGAAATACAAGTGGCACACAGGACCTGCGTCAGAAAAACTGCGCGTGACTCAATATGCGCTCTTCCATTCATTTCAATGCTTTACAAAATCGCGTGACGTGGGAACCTGCCCCGCGCGTGTTGGCTGCGTCTCAATGTGCGCCTTGGTTTAGACCTTTCTCATCTGAGTTCCAACGATTTTGCCAGATGTTGATGGCACGGGCCAAGAGTTGTCTCTTGGCCTGGTGGAGAGTGACCTTCACCTCCACGTCGACCGTAGGTCGGGTCGTGGCAGCTTTAACCAGCTTATTCGTCCTTTCGTGGAGTATGTGACCCACATGAGCCCTGATCCAATGCATATGAACCTGAACTTCACTTCGTTTAATCAAGTCCTTAATCTCAGCAACTGCCTTGTGTTGAGACACTAGGCTGTTGAGAGCCTGAAGCGCCGATCTCGAATCTGAGTAGATATCGAGCTCACTGAGATCTCTCTCTGATGCGCATCAATGATCGCTACTTTGATCCCATAGATCACAGCTGCAAAAACTTCTGCACCATCAGTGAGACAGAACTAGTTTTTCGAGGCGATTTGTCCTTCGGCCACAGCGGTAAATCACACCAGACTGTGTTGTTTTACTGCTTGGATCCGTCCGTGTAATAGGAACACGTCGTCCGCGGAGTGAGGTCCGTGGTCCACGGGATCCGACCGAGGTCTTCACGTCGATAGGAAGGGCGCCAGAGATCGAATGTCCCAGGGTCTAGCCCGGTACCGTCAACGCCCCTACGCCACCTGACCAAGGCCGTGAAGTCCCTGTTTAGCTGCGATCGTAAGTCCAGAGGTAGAACTCCAAACAAAACTTGCACAGCGGTGGTCGAAGTCGTGCTGTAGCACTTCGTAACGCACAAGAGGAGGCTTCACTGTACGCTAAGTAACCGTTGTGCTTCTGCTACTTTCCCGGTGTACCAGATGGAGGCCGCATACAAGATTATTGGCTCTGCTACTATTGGCTCTGCTGGTAGAGCATCTTGTAGCTGCGGCTTGATCCCCCAATTGGCCGCGGTGAGACGGTCCATTTTATGCAAGAGGTTGTATGCTCGTTTCTGAACTGCGTTCAGGTGTGGCATCCAACTCAGATGCTTGTCGATGGTTACACCTAAATAGACAATGCGATGCTCGAATTTAATCCTATGCCCATTCATACGAATAGGCCTGGATGGAGTATAATTGAGCGTGCCTATCGCAGGGACCACTGTGTAGTTACACTTAGCGTAACTGTATTCAAGTGAGAATTCAAATGCCCATTGTTGAATCAGGTTCAGAACCGGATTCAGGATAACTGGAAAATGATACACAGCCATGCTTCGTGTAGCTACAAAAACGTCATCAGCGAAGGCTTGTAAAAGCTACGCCTCCGTTATATGTGATCGTCTCAACAAGATGTTAATTATGATCAAACAAAGGATCGATCCAAGGTATGAGCCCTAGGGTACACCCACGTTAAAATAATGTTCCCGACGAAGAGAATGATCGAGCGATACCAGAGGTAGTCGTCAATCAAACTTAGCAGGCATGGTTCGATACCCAACTCCGCGAGATATCGTAAGATGTCCGCTCTGCGTACGCTATTAAAGGCGCTTTTGATGTCGAAGGTCAGGAGACATATAAATGCACCTGCACTTTTGGAGTCGGCTATGTAGTCAAACACACTGCGTAGCGCGTCGACTGTACTTCTATTCCTTCGAAAGCCGTACTGCCTTGCGTCTAGCAGACCATTGATCTCTAGGTAGAGAGTCAGTTGCGCACAATTTATCCAATACCTTCCCGAGGGCCGGCAAATCGGGCGGTAGGAAGCTGGGTCACTGCGACCCTTTCCCGGTTTCGGGAAGTAAACCGCTACCGCGGGCTTCCCAGTTCGCGGGAAACTAGATGCTTCGAGGCAATGATTATGAAGGGCCTGTAACCACTGTGGGGTAGAACTGGAGGATTTTTCGAACGATCTTCAGACTGATTCCATCGTGGCCGGGGGCCTTGCCTGTTGGCAGTGATTTCACCGCCAACTCCAGCTCTTCGAGTGTAAACCAATCCGGCTCGTTAGTCCTGCTGTGTGCGACCTGCGAAGCTTCAGTGGCCTGCAGGATGTGATATCTCGCAAGTTCGTCCTGGATATCTTCCCAGGTGGATACCTCCTCGCCGGTGGGGAGTACCAGGTAAACTGGTGTCTCTCTTCTCCACTTGCCTCGTACCGCCTCGACTGCTTGACCTAGCTTATCCGTGACCAACTCCTCAGAAATGAATCTTCGGAATGATGCACGTTTTCTGTGCAGGATCGCCTTATAAATTGCCCGTTTACGTCTGAAGACCACCTAGCCTCTCCCTGTGAGGTGAGACTGATCTTTGATGCAGTCGCCTCATCAAAGATGAATTAACTAATGTCTTTGTATCTTTGCGTATAAGTACAATATAGCCCAGAAAAGAACATAGGCTATGTTTTATTAATTTTATTCAAATATTTTCCTTAATAATTCAAAATTTCATTTTTTTACATACAAAATCAATAGGGATTTTTTAGATAAAATTTAACCAATTTCCTTTATTGTTGCCAAAATATCAAAATCTGGAATAATAATTTTTCAACGGCAATAAGTTTGAGTTGAGCAGTTTCCATTCGGAAAATTAAACTAAGAAAAAATAAATAAATATGACGTCAGAATTAAAATAAAAATAGATATAGTACTCTTTGTTAAATAGTAAACACGGATATTTGTTTCGTTATTAAGAATTTTTCTGACAAAAACGGGGACATAATTGGAAGTAAAAGAAATAAAAAAGAATTATATTTTTAACAAATATTTCACTTGGTAAAATATGACGTCATAATTGAAATAAAACAGGTACCGTCGTTAAAAATACAAGGAACATTGATATCAATAACTCATGAATAATGACGTCATTGCCGAAACGTCAGTGAAGGCATCCCACATAGCATGCATGGTCACAGTGACGTCACTGTGGTCACGTAACATCTGTGACCAAAATGCCACCCCTCAGTGACGTCACATTGTGACTGAAATGTGACTTCACACCTATGACCAAAATGCCACCCCTCAGTGACGTCACATTGTGACTGAAATGTGACCTTCTTAGAAAATTAAAAAATATATACAAAAATTCTTCAAAAAATGTTATTTAATGGAAAAAATATTTTTCTGTCAATTGAAAAAGTTTTTGTGACGTCACTGTACCAAAAGGCCACCACTCAGTGAAGTCACATTGTGACTGAAATGTGACCTTCTTAGATAATTAAAAAAATACAAAAATTCTTCAAAAGATGTTATTTAATGGAAAAAATATTTTTCTGTCAATTGAAAAAGTTTTTGTGACGTCACTGTAATGCCACTGCAAATAACACCCTCATAGCATGCATGGTCACAGTGGTCACGTCACACCTGTGACCAAAATGCAACCACTTAGTGACGTCACATTGTGACTGAGTGGTGACCTTCTTAGTAAACTTCCAAAATCTGTTATTTATTGTAAAATTATACTTTTTTGACAATTAAAAAATATATTGTGACATCATTGCTATGTCACTGCATGTAATGCACGTCATGTCACATTTGTGACAAAAAAACACCATATTGTAAAGCTGTAGTGTAACAAAAATATGAACTTAAAAAATCTCAATAATCTTAAAAAATTTCAACATATAAAGAGAGAAATAATTTGAACTGTAATTTAAATAGGCCGTGTAAATGTATTTCGAGCTTGAATGAGATTGATAATCTTACAAGTCATGTCACATTTGTGACAAAAAAACACCATATTGTAAAGCTGTAGTGTAACAAAAATATGAACTTAAAAAATCTCAATAATCTTAAAAAATTTCAACATATAAAGAGAGAAATAATTTGAACTGTAATTTAAATAGGCCGTGTAAATGTATTTCGAGCTTGAATGAGATTGATAATCTTACAAATTTTTTTATTTAATATTTAGTAATTTATTTTTCGACATTTTGGAAAATGATTAAATTTTTTCCTGTAATAACAAAACTACAAAGAATCACTTACGCAAGGGCAATTATCCATTTTCCATACCAAATATGCAAAACTTGTTTTTCTTGTCACAGATCTTGTAAAAATCGGGCTATGAAATGTCATTAAAATATGCAGTTATATATTACATAACGTTTTTATCATTTCAAAACATTTAAATATTTTTAAACATTAATGTATGAATGTGTATCTAACATTTCAAATCAAATGAGTAATTTGTTATCCTTGACAGTGAAAATGTGTGCGTAAATATAGAAAAATATTTGTATTAAAAAATGGATGTATTACACATAATTATTAATTAGGATAGACTGAAAAAAAGATTTTTAGACCGAAATCGAATCGAAAGACACAAATAAAAAGCTTTTATCCTCTATAACCCCCCTTTTTTGTATTAAGAAGATACTATGTATTTTCACATGTGATACAAACTTTATTTTAAAACAAGTTTTTTTATTATTAGCGTTAAATCTATTATTTTAAATCTTTAAAAACCTAAACAAAATTTTATCTAATAAACTTTAATTTTGATTATTATTAACTATTATTTACAAAAAAAAAAAAAGAAAAAAATGATTTTACAATTCATTTTAACTTGAATTGTTTTGAAACTAATAAAAATAAAAAATAAAAATACATTAAAAAAATTTTCAAATAATAAAAAAAAATTGATAAAAATCACTCTCATAAAATTATTGCGTATTTAAACTCCAAAATATTGCATAAGAAAAGAAAAAAACAAAACGGTCATTCGCATGGAAAGTGAAAATCGTCTGCAAGACAAGACTCTAGCGGGAGTCCGTGCAGTCTACTCTCGTAACCAGAGATTAAACAGCTCCGGTTAAGAAAAATAAAACCATATGAGAAATGACGTAACAGGAATGTCACATGCGAGAAATTTTTTTAAATTTATTTTTATTTTTCGTTTGTTTATTTATTTGTTTATTTTGTTAAACATTTTTTTAACATGTAATTTTGATACTTTATTATTTTTTAACACCTTTTAAGAAATTTTACCGAAATGAACAACCTACACTTCTGTTTACTATCACAACAAAGTTGACTAGCGCAAAGCACACTGGGAAAATAAAATATCGCTGATGTTGACAAACCCTGGTAACGAGAGTGCCTTGCACGATAGTTAGGACTCTCGCTAGAGTCTATAGTCTGCAAGCGAAAGAATAAATAAACGTAAACAAAAATATTTTAAATTGATGACAGAAGACGCGAGAAGTTAGTTGACTGGAATTTATGGCAGATGTGACTTGTGAGCAGATGCGTATTGACACGGATTTACAATTTAAACAAGAATGTCCACTACAACTCTTCGAAGCGGCAAAACATAAGTCCGAGAAAATTAAGGGGGCTTTGACTGTTAAAATGATTTTGTCTTTGCCACTTTAATTATTATCGGATTTAGTTTGTGCGGCAAAAAGAATAACTAGACGAATGAATTCGATGGAAAAAAGGTATGGAAAAATATTATTTTTCATGGTTGCATTTATTATTATTATTATTCTGAGAAGGATTTTAATTACCTTCTCAAAAACATGCTATAAAACATTGATGCTTTATTAACTTAATAAAGTCTAATACATCCATTATTTATTTTGTTGACATAAAAAACTTGATTATTAATAATTTGGATTAGGTTGTCAAAGGTAGTGATTTTAATTGCATTTTAATCTGCGTTGTTTCCTTTTTTAAAATAATTGGTTAAAATGTTTCCATAAACATAAAATCATATGAAAATATATTATAATAAATTGTTAATATAATTATCAAACATTTAAAGATAATTATATTTTGTAATAAAGAAGCTTTTTTATAGAATAAAATTATTAACAAACATCCTTTTTTAATTTTTGTATTAAGTAATCTTCGGAAACATTGCATAATGTTATTTTTAAAAATGCATCCGCTCAGAAGAGTAATTTATAAGAGAACGAGAAGAACTATTAAAAGAAATCGTAGATGTTTGATATTTAAAAAAAAAATAACGTTAATGACTGTTTAATGTATTTTTTAACCTGTGAAATGTTATAAAAAATTTTAATAGAAAGTCATTGTGGGTGAAAACGTTTCAGTTGTCAATATTCTTATTGGAATGTTTTCAGAGAGAATTTGGAAGTTAAGACAATCAATAAGAATTTAAACATGATTGTATTTAAAACAAATAACGTAAATACTTGAACGGTATGAAGCTAAAAAGTAATAACTGTATTTTATTATTAATTTTTCATTCCAGACACTTTTATTATTTCCTTTAATGAATCATTTTACAGAGGCAAATTTCAAAATATCCATTATATGTAGTATTAGTATACATCGTGATTAAAGTGGTATTATAAATACTCTCTAATATTATAAATAAAATATTAATAATTATAATTAACGTATTTGTTGTTCTATTTTATGTTTATCGTCGGAATTTTTATTAGGTAGATGTGTCTATGATGGACAGCCTTCCAGTTATGAAGGCTGGAAGGCATTAAGGAGATATAATCTCCTTAATGTTTTTTTTTGTTGTTTATTAATATACTAAGGTACCCTGGGGTAATAACGCCACGTTAAGATTCTACCAATTTTCACGGCTTAGTTTTAGATTGTATTTTTGAAACAAATATAGGATCTGATACAGCAACTCATCGACTATCTATATAAAATAAAATAATTTAACAGATATGTATTCATAAAATGTAATGGAGTTTTTTCTTGACCAATGCTATTTGGTGTTAATACCCACCTATATGGGTAATAACGCCAGGGGCGTATTTAAGTAGAATTCATTAGGGGGGCGTAAATAACGATTTTGCCGACTAACTTAAAATATATATGTTTATATTTTTAAAAGTATGTTTCTGTATTTGTATACACTATATTGCCATTGATTATGGGACACTTGCGATTTTAGACATTTTACTAAATATCTAGAAAAATACATGAGGAATCATCTCGAAACTCTTAGTGTATAAATATAATAGTATACGTCATACATCTCCGTGAAGATTTTTTACCGAAACTCCATAGGGGACCGTCAACAAATTAAAAAAGAATGAATATCTTTTGAATAACCCTGTCAAAACTAATGTAGCAAAAGCGCTCAAACTCTAGATTATGATTGAATGCCTTATTGTAATACACTGTGTTCATTTTTATGCAAATAGCATGCATACTCGCAGAGTAATTAAGGTTTTTATAAAAATGGTCCCAAATTTTTCCAAGTTTTTTCCTTATAATTTTCAGAGTTCTTAATATAAAATAATCTTTTTTTCAGAAAATATGACAAACAACATTGCACACAGTACCCTGTAATCAGAATTAAAAAATAATGAAAATTGTATACAAAATGAGTTGGTTTACTAAATAATTTTTTACTGCGCATGCGTCAACGATATCAAAATTTCATTTGCATATTATGTTAGCTAAATGTATAGAGCAACTTTTGTGAAAGTCGCAAAATCATAACTTGAAAATTCTGAAAATAATCGTCAATTGAATAAGTTGAAAATCCGTCATTCACAAAATGACCTAAAAACAAGAGGGGTTGTATTCATATATTCATTAATTAGTGTCAATATAGAATACACAATATAGGACATACTACTAAATTTGGATAAAATCCCTCATTTTTTTGCTTCATTTTGGAAACAGCGGATTTTGTCCTTTTTCTATAGACGATTACTTTCAGAATTTTCAAGCTATAATTTTGAGACTTTTACAAAAGTTGCTCTATACATTTAGCTAACATAATATGCAAATGAAATTTCGATATCTTTGACGCATGCGCAGTAAAAAATTATTTAGTAAACCAACTCATTTTGTATACAATTTTCATTATGTTTTAATTCTGATTACAGGGTACTGTGTGCAATGTTGTTTGTCATATTTTCTGAAAAAAAATATTATTTTATATTAAGAACTCTGAAAATTATAAGGAAAAAACTTGGAAAAATTTGGGACCATTTTTATAAAAACCTTAATTACTCTGCGAGTATGCATGCTATTTGCATAAAAATGAACACAGTGTATTACAATAAGGCATTCAATCATAATCTAGAGTTTGAGCGCTTTTGCTACATTAGTTTTGACAGGGTTATTCAAAAGATATTCATTCTTTTTTAATTTGTTGACGGTCTCCTATGGAGTTTCGGTAAAAAATCTTCACGGAGATGTATGACGTATACTATTATATTTATACACCAAAAGTTTCGAGATGATTCCTCATGTATTTTTCTAGATATTTAGTAAAATGTCTAAAATCGCAAGTGTCCCATAATCAATGGCAATATAGTGTATATGCATCTACCGGATGTCCTAAAATTGACTGACTGATTTTAAAACTCAGTAACTTGCAAATTGTGGTAGCTGTAAAATTAAATTCCTACAAGAGTGTTATGTAAGAATGTAAGATAGCAAGAGCTTTTTACCGCGATTCTCGATTTTAATTTAAAATAGCGGGGATAGATGGTACTGTTAGCAACAGGCGCTAAATCTGAGCCCTCTTTTCTCAATTCTGGTGTGAAAGAAAATGATTAAATATATGCAGTGGACTCTCAATAACAAAATTACATTGGTAACTGAGAGTCATTTCCTATATTTAATCTCCTTTTGTCGCAACAAGACTGAGAGTGAAGAGAAACAAAATATCGGCCCCCAATTTAACAACCTTTGCTAGCAATGTCATGTATTTCTTCTATTTTAAACTTAAGTCGAGAAACGCTGTAAAAAACATTTCTCACATCTTACCTAACCCTTCTGCAAATATTTTTTAAATAGCTGCGACCATTTGTAAGTTATTGAATTTTTAAATCAGTTAATTCATTTTAAGACACCCTGTATGTTCTATAAAAAATTCAACATTATTAACCCACCGAGATTAACTCATTAGTGCCTAGCGTCCCTTTTTAGGGACAATTACAAAAAAGACAAAAAAGCACTTTTCACACCAGTAAATAGAAAGATAAATAAGTACTATTTTTTAAGAGACCTCAATAAATTAAGATCAAAGTTATTCTTCTTTTAAAAGTGGTGGGAAGCCCGAAAATTTCATTTTTATTGAAGAAAATAATTTGGGCATTAATGGGTTAAATTTTTCACTTTAAAACATCGAATATTTTACACTTATTGAGGAGACTATAAGATAGATTTAAAGATGGACATTCTATACTACCCCTTACGTTATATTGCTATAAATATTCCAGTTGCGTATTTTCATATTAATGAAAATTTGTTTATTTTATTGCTGATAGTACAGCAGGAAATTCGAATCCAAATTAATTAAACAAGTTTAAATTTTTAGTAAGAAGTTACTTGGAATTTATTTGCAGTAAACTTATTTATATTAAAAAGGATTAAATCAAAATTTATTTCATTACTCTTCCTAGGTCGGGCTGGGATAGGGACTTACTTTTTTCCTGAAAGATCGGATCAGGCCGGGCCTAATTTATTTTTTTCCGTACCGAGCCGGGACTGATTTCATTCTTCTTAGTCTTCACGGGCCAAAATATTTTGTCCCAGTTTTGAGCCAGCCTATATGAAAATCATTGTCTCGGAGTAGCCAGGTCTGTTAAAAGATCAGTAAAATTTGGCCTGAGCCAAAAATTTTTTGCAAAAAAAGCATACAGTTTAAAATCGCCTTTATTCTTCAATTAAATATAAAAATTTATTCTTTTTAAAGAATCGTAGATTTCTAAGCTCATTAAAATGTAGTAAAATGTATAAAAAAGTATTTGCCTATGGCGGAATAATGTTTTAAATTGAAAATTGCGTTTCATCCATACAAAATTAATGCAATAATATCTGAGGGTAAAATATAACATATTTTTATACCTGCTAAGAAGGAAACATGTCTATAACGATTTTTTTCTTTCCTCTGCGATTCCGTTTTAGAAGATTTTACTGTATACCATTTTTAAGATATTTATATCTCCAATACATGGAATACGGATTAATAGTATTAAGGATAACTGAAACATTTACATACAACAAACAGCGGTTCATTTTAAACATAAACTACGTCATTTCTATATAAATGAAGATCATAAACGTTAGAAAAATTCTAAGGTATTTTTTTTAATCAGAACTTCCCCATACAAGTAAAAATCACTATTTAGTAGAAATTCAATCGGACTGAGTTAGAATTTTGCGGGCCGGTTTCGGGTGAAATTCCAACTTCTTTTTAGGGCCGGGCTAAGATATTTTTCAAACAGGTCGAGCCTGAAAATTATGGCCCATGTGGATCTCTATCTCTAGTCTCTAAAAGGGATAAAAAAACATTTTATTCAACAGACAGGTCAATTTTTCAATAATCGCCTTTAGACATAAATAATCGACTAAATGATTCAATTATTACACCCGTTTCATTGAACTTTACCTATGTCACATCAGCTGCGGATATCTAGAAGATAAACAAACACCATCAGACTGAGAATCAGCTGCACGGATCATCACCACATCGAATTGACAGCTGAATTTTCAATATTCGCATGTTAAAATGTAACTGGTCTGCCAAAGTCATTCTTAGTGCCACCTGCAGACCTGATTTTCGTCAATGATCGATAGGTTTATCATCAAATTTTCCTGTATTAGAGCCAGAATTTCACTATGGGCCAGAATTTTCAGGCCCAGTCCCGACTCGAATGATAGTTATCTTGGACCGGCCTATCCAATGTAAAAATTTTAAGTTTGGTCCGTTTATATTTATAGTACACAGCCCCGCCCTGCGCGATCTGGCCCAATTCTATTTCTGTAAAGAAAAAAAAAATCACAATTTTGTCTTAACTACTATTAAGATTCCTTTAACAATATTGTATGCATATTTATATAATAAATTTACAGTATATACAGTATATTACGATGCGTTCGCACGACAGAAAGTACATAAAAGCAACATTAATGACTACTTTTCCTAGACGTTTCAACATTCAAATAAGGATTCATAATAAATAAATAATAAAAATAATAATAATTTATTTTTGAATACTTTTGAAGTTGTCTAATAAAAAGTAGATTTGTGAAAATATTTCTCCGACATTTATTAAAGTTTTCCCAAAACAAAAGGGCTTTTTTTGAACACACTTCTGAATTCATTTATTTTCGGAAATGCATAAGATTGGCAGGTGTTCTCATTAGGAACTATTCAATCGAATGACGTTATTTATTTTTTGGTAAAGGCAATGCATCTTAGATAAAATAGTGTTAAAGAAAGCGTTTTGAAACGAATTTCCAGCTCTGACATCATGAAAAAGGAGAAAAATCTGAAGCCGTAACAAGAATCTTTTATTGTCAACCTGATATATATACAGGGTGATTATAATTAAAGTCCGAGTTTCAAAACGCTCTAAAATGCGAACCACTCGTTAGAATGGCGTCAAAATTTAACAGCGTATTATTGAAGAAGGGGGAAAGAACATGAAACAAAAAAAAGTTCCAAATTTTAGCGACAGATGGCGCTGTAAGCGTCAGAATTTCGACTACAAAGGACAAATCGTAAAACAACGGCTAGGGCGTAAGTTACACGATATAAACCAACTGTATTGTTCAGTGTGCATGACTGTACGCGTGTGATACTGTTAGTTACGTAAGCCCGTCCACCACGGCAAGGTCGTACCACATCGGGTGGGAAAAATCGGTTTTTAATTGTCCTGAGGCCCAAAACCGCATAAAAAGCATCTCTCCAATCGGTTTTTAATTGTCCTGAGGCCAAAAACCGCATAAAAAGCATCCATCTAACCGGTTTTTAATTGTCCTGAGGCCAAAAACCGCATAAAAAGCATCCATCCAATCGGTTTTTAAGTTTGGCGAGACTGGCCCAAAACATGTTCAATATGCTGTCCACCGTTGTGTGCAACAAGATTAAATCGTGAAACAGCATGTTCCACAACCGATCGAAGTGTATCCGGGGTCAAGTTCAGAATGTGTTGCGCAATGCGTGTCTTTAATTCAGCTACGTTGGCAATCGGAGTACTGAACACAATATCTTTCACATAACCCCACAGCCAGAAATCACACGGATTAAGATCAGGTGATCGGGCCGGCCAGGCTGTAGGGAAATGACGACTGATAATTCTAGCATTTCCGAAATGCCGCCTCAACAATTGCTTCACTCGATTTGCAAGGTGCGGAGGAGCGCCATCTTGCATAAAAATGATACTATCCAGACATTCACGCTGTTGCAGAGCTGGAATGACGTCATTACGCAAAAGAGACTCATAGCGCTGACCATTGACAGTAACGGTAACAGGACCTAAAGCACCCGTCTCCTCGAAAAAATACGGCCCTGTGATAAACGATGCCGTAAATCCGCACCACACAGTGACCTTTGCAGGATGAAGTGGTACTGGGTTCGTTGCGAGTGGATTTTCTGTTGCCCATATTCGGCAATTCTGTGTATTGACATATCCCGTCAGGTGGAAATGGGCTTCGTCTGTCCACAGAATTTTCCACGGCCAATCATTATCCACTTCCATGCGAGCGAGAAATTCCAAAGCAAAACGCTCTCTTGCTGGCAGGTCAGAAGGGAACAACTCCTGCACATGGCAAATTTTATACGGATAGCATTGCAGGATGTTTCGTAGAATGTTATGTACCGTGCTCACAGGCCTGTTCAATGTTCGGGCAATTCTCCGTGCACTGCATGGTTGCTCACCACCGCTAAACTCTTCCTGAACTGCTGTGGCCATTTCTTCAACTACCGCCGAATCACATCTTTTCCTTCCTCTACCAGACTGCACATCAAACGAACCTGTATTTTCAAATTTTTGCATCATTTTCACCAGACCTCTGACAGTCATCGGTCCAGCGCCTTTTTTCATACCCTTGAGATTCCTGAACTTCTGCAGAGCCACTGGTGCAGAATCACCGTTCTTGTAATAAAGCTTTACAAGCAGAGGACGATCCTTCATTCAGACACTCATGGCCAACGTCTGAGAAGCGAAATGAGGAAACGCCGTTTACCCAACGCTTTTTTAACACCTGAAATTGTCGTGCGCATGCCAGGTATTTTAATTTACATATACTGACGCTTACAGCGCCATCTGTCACTCAAATTTGGTACTTTTTTTTGGTTCATGTTCTTTCCCCCTTTTTCAATAATACGCTGTTAAATTTTAACGCCATTCTAACGAGTGGTTCGCTTTTTAGAGCGTTTTGAAACTCGGACTTTAATTATAATCACCCTGTATATATAAATTACTATTGGATTCAAATCGCTTCAACAGTCAGGCTTGTCAGTTTTAAGCCTTTACAGTTAAAAGTAGTTTTAAAATGTGCTGTTTAGCAATACATTTGACCAACTTACGATATATTTCCAAATATTAGTTTAACAGAACATTATCGTTTTTAATATTTTTACAAAACATGTTGTCTGCGCTATACATCCTGAGAACAATTAAGTACAGTTCCAGCCCCTCTCGACTTCACTGAGAAAAAAAGCAAGCTTGATTTCAGCACTGCACGAGTCTGCTAAAGAAAAAAGAAACTGAGCTCAGACACCATGCCTGATGCCGACTTCTATGGTGGACATGCAACATTTCTGTATTGATTTATCAAACTAGCATCGGTTCATGACGAACATTTACACTTATTCTCCCGAAAATCATATTCATTGAAACTAGCCAATATTTTACCGGTTTTGCTTACTCTTTTAGATCGGGCCGGCAGGCCCACTAATTTTTTTTTTACCGGACTAGCTGGTCCGTTTAATTTATTTGCTGGCATGGCCCGTATTTTTCGTTTTATCAGCCCGTTGATAAAAATGCCTTAATTCTGCCGACCTGACCCGTTTGAAAATTGTCTTTATTTCGACTGGCCGACTGCGGGCCTCGGATCAAGCCCGGGCCCGTGCAAGTCCCTATCTTGTACCCTAAGATATGAAAAACATAGACGACTGGGAGCAGGAAAACACAGTGATAAACCTTCCAATTGACCACTAAAATAGAGTTTTTGACAGTTGTTTCCACCAAGTTATGGCTTTGGCAGATCAGTTGCATTTTAATATGATAATCGAGTTCTGTCCAATCCTAGAATTTTAGCCACAAACTCAATGAGGCATGTATAGTGGTTTTCCTGTCCAATAGGAATGAAGAACATTTTTACTCAACTTTCCTTTCGTCCAATAAACAGTCTTTTTCGGACGGTACATAGTCGCCGAAGTGTGATTGTTGCCACTCCTGGGTTAAGTCCATGCACACGAAATAATATGAATATCTTCACCGAAGTCGTCATCATCTTTAATGCTAGTTAATCTACTAAAGAACTCTACTCATCTACTGCAAATTCTCAGAAAAACTAGTCTTTTTTCCGATTTTTTTTTTTTCAAATTATTTTCAGCAGTCACGAGAAGTCGAAAAATGGTGAGGCAAACTTCGGATTTTCGGAAGAAATCCTTTAGAAAAATACTGAGAATTGATGTTTTTTAGTGTATGTTTTAAGTAAAAACATGTAAAATTGAAAAAAAACGGGTGTTTTACAGTTGTATCGATTGATACTGACTAGAATTTGCCGACTGTCATCGAAGTTGCCGACATTAGGGGGGGCGAGACGCCCCCCTACGCCCCCCCAGTAGCTACGCCCCTAAATAACGCCATGCAAACAAAACTATAAAATAAGATGGAATAATGGCATGTAGATTGCCCAATTCTAAAAATACAAACTCTACAGCTCTAGAAATTGACAAATTGCAATCTAAGCTGTTGAAAATGTACAATTTTTTTTGTGATTCTGAAAGAAAAAGAAAGCTGTGGTGGTGGCGCGGGGGAGGAGGAAAAATAATATCAGATTCTAAGCTACGTTTTGCTTAAAAATCACCATTTAAATAGGATTATTTGAACAATTGCACGGATTATTTGAATCAGTATTTATATTCCCATGTATGCATTCTATGCGATAGAAAACATTGATTTTTTGTGAAAGTGAAAGAAAAAGGAGTGAGGGGGAGCTTCAACAGAATATAACACCCTGTGTCTCTCTTTGCTTAAAAAGTCCCGCTTAAATTTGATTATAAGAAACATTGCATGGTTTTAACCATTCATAATGTAATATTTTAATCATGTGAAGTTTTATAATAACTAGAGTTATATGTAATAAATATTTTTGATAAACCTTAACTGCTGTTAGCGTCTCACATACCTCTGAGTTTTTCAAGTTTCAGAGTTTAGCTTGCAATTTTTAGTTTAACTATAGATACCGGGAAAATTTTGTTTCATTTGAAGTCCTATTACTATCTCTAGAAACTTTTGAATAGCTGAATTTTATTTATAATAGTTCTGTATTTAAGATTCAATACAAAAATAATATTCTAAAAGTTAATTTAACATTTTATTCATCGTTAGATTAAATGGTCTGACAGGCCGCTCACAGTAAGTTATGCGACAATTTTTGTCACAGCGTTTAAGGGTTAATACTGTTATAGTAATCTAGTAAATGGTTTTAACCCATAACTCCACACTAATGCGGATTCTCCAAACCTACAGTTAAATTGTCGACGTTTTAAAGAGCATGCTTTAATAAATTTTTAATAGATAGAATAAAATTTTTGATTAAAAAATATTATCCCAAAGAGATCTCTTATTCAATTTCATACATAATTCATATGGTTATATATCATTATCTCTATATTAGCAACAAAATTAACCTTTAACTGCTGTTAGCAATCTGACTGAACACTGTACCTCTTCCTCTCCAAAAAATAGCGTTTAACTTGTATTTTCCAGTTTAACTATAGTTACAATTGAAATTATCTTTCGTTTGGAGTTCTCGTAATATTGTTAGAAATATTTGAATAGATTAAATTTAATTAGAATTAATTCTGTACAAAAAGTTTAGCGCAGGAACAGTATTCTAAGATTTTTAATCATGGATCGCATTTTAGCCTTTAACTAATGTTACCGGTCTCGTAGACCACTATTTTTCTTTTAATTTTTTAGTTTAACTTGTAATTTTCAGTTTAACTGCAAACACTACCGAAAATTTGTTTCATTTGGAATTTTAGTACTATCACCAGAGACTAAATAGGTGAATATTAAGTATAATACTCTTGTATAAAAAGTTTAGTACAAAAACACAATCCTATGAGTTATTCCCGCCTTTTATTCATCTTTCGATTTTGTGGTCTCACAAACCGCATCACATTCATACGTTACAATTTCTGTCACATCAATTAAAGGTTAAATTTATAAAGTTTTGAAAAACCGAACGCTGCGAAAGCGGACAGTTAAAATTTCGAACTCAATTTAACAATCCAGTGGAAATTTAATAGAAACCTGATTTTGAAGATGTTCGAATTTGAATCTCGAAAACATTTTGATATAGTTTTATTTACAAGAGTTAAAAATTATTTTTTACATTAGTAAAAAAAAATATATATATATAATATAATAAAAAATAAAATATAGAGATTATTTTTAAGTATTGGGCACCCCCCCCCCCCTTAATCTTACCATTTCAACAATGATGATAATGCTGTCCCATATTAATATATAAACCCCCTTCTGATATAGTTCGGCCACTGTTGGGAATCAACCGGGGTAATAACGCCAATCCCTGGCGTTATTACCCCGGGATACTTATTGCGCAGTAAATCCTAAACTACAAATTATCTCGAGAAGATATCCAAAATCTTCTACAACAATTTGAAAGTACATGAAATACACTACAAATTTATGTAATAAACAAAGTACTTCTGGATAAAAAATGTAGTCTTCAGATCAAAAACCTTATCTCGCAAATTTTAGATCAAGCGTTAATTTTAGTTGCTTGTAAAAACAATAAGACCTAAAAATGAAACAAATTAACTTGAAGCTGTTTTTTGCGATTTATATGACTCTAAACCCTTCTGCGCAGAGCACATGGGTGTCATTTACCTAATTATTTCATAATTATGCAAAATATAAGCACTTGGCGTTATTACCCCGCCTGGCGTTATTAACCCAGGGTACCTTAATAAATATTTAGCTTTAATTTTTTTATAATTCCTCTTTGCATGTTTTAATAATATTTTAATATTCATAGAAGACAGTATGTGAAGACAGTTTGCGAATATTTTTTGATTTGTGACAAATTTGTCACTAACTTTGTGACGATGGCAGCATTGTCAATATTGTGAAGTCCCACTGGGACACAATTATACAGTTATTAATATTAATATTGTTATGTAGTGTAAAATCACTTACATCTATAATTTTATTATACTTTGGCGATACATCTCAATTAAAACTTAGGAGCTGCTATAAAAAGAATGTACCAAAAGAAAGTTACTGAATCAAAATGTAATGCTATGCAGACTTTAATCTTTGTTGCATATTTTTTTCTGTTGCAATAAATGAGAATATTTAGGACAATTGAATATTCGATCTATTACAATTATTTCAAATTTAGCAATTTGTTTTTCTAATAAGCATTAAAATTAAAAAGAAACAAACTCTTCCTTTAAGTTACAACACTAGCCACAGAAAAAGACCCGGATGATAATGTAAAGTCTGTGGGAGCGTTCTTTTCAAATATCTCGCTCAAATTTTAATATTTTTACATGATTTTTTTCATAGGATAGCTGAAGGCGATCCACAACCAGCCTAGTTTTTACTTTTTCAATTTTGGTTTCAGATTAAAAAAAAATATTTTAAATTTCAAAACCGGTTTAAACCGGTTCTGATATTGAAACAATAATAATATAAAAAATATATAAGCAAAATTGAAAAAGTAAAAAATAGGCCGGCTGTAGATCGCCCTCAGCTATCCTATGCAAAAAATCATGCAAAAATATTAAAATTTGAGCGAGAAATTTGAAAAGAACGCTCCCACAGACTTTACATTATCATCCGGGTCTTTTTCTGTGACTAGTGACCTTAAAGGAAGTGTTTTTATGATAATTTTAATGCTTATTAGAAAAACAAATTGCTAAATTTCATATTGTGATCAAATTGTATATTTCAAATTGTGATAGATCGAATATTCAATTGTGTTAAATATTCTCATTTATTGCAACAGAAAAAAATGTATCAAAGATTAAAGTCTGCATGGCATTACATTTTGATTCAGTGACTTTGTTTTGGTACATTATTTTTATAGCAGCTCCCAAGTTTTAATTGAGATGTATCGCCAAAGTATAATAAAATTATAGATGTAAGGGATTTTACTCTGTATAACATTGTTCATAACTGTATAATTGTGTCCCAGTGTAACTTCACAACATTGACAATGCTGCCACCGTCACAAAGTTAGTGACAAATTTGTCACAAATCAAAAAAAAATCGCAAGCTGTCTTCACAACCTTGTCACTATCGTCACAGAATAGTCACAGTTTTAATGACAATTTTGTCACAAATGACACATTTTTCACATTTTGGTCACATCGTGACGTCACAAAGTGGTCACAATGTGACGTCACAAACGAGCTCTAAAACGGCCATAACGACTTCACATTTTAGTCACAGTGACTTCACATCGACGGTCACAAAGTCACAATGTGACTTCACAACGACGTCACCGTGACGTCACCATGTCTTACGGGATACTTTGGAGACAGGAAGTTTTTTGTTTTCCGTCTCTCAGTCTGTCCTTCTGTCTGTCTGTTCCGCGATAACTGCCACAAAATGCTTCCGATTAACTTGAAATTAAATGAGTATCTTGGTAAAGTATGCGGATTTAGCTGTATAGTTTTTCGCTATATTTGGTTCATACGTCGGAAAATATAGAGCATTTTATTTTGCGCAATAATTTTTTCCTAACAAGGAAGGTCTCCATACGGGCATACTCAGAAAAATCTCAAAAAATTACAGAATGTTCTTCTCATATAATTATATATGTTTATAAAAAAAATTTCGGCGGAACCTCCTTATAACGTCCGTAAAAAAATAATAAAAATTTCGTTTATTTGGCGATTTATCTCCGGTTGGCGAAAAAACGAAATTTTGAAAAATACGCTTTTAAGCTTCGAATACTTTTTAAAGAAAAAACTTTCTATGTCTAATTTTATTAAATAAGTTTAGTTTAAGTAATTTTAGTTTTGCATTTTCACTTTAAGTGTAATTTGTCATATACGTTTATATGTACTTATAACAAAATGAAATTAATATATTTTATCATTTAAAACACAATTTAAATTGATTAAAATTGTTCCAAATTGAAAAATACACTGTTAAAAATCTGCTGCATTTTGTTGCAACGCACTCCCTTGCTTGTATAGAAAACGGTTACTTGGCCGTGAAATGGAGCTTTCTCATTGGTTGGAATAGAGATATTATATACAAGCGGTGGAGTGCGTTGCAACAAAGTGCAGCAGATTTTTAACAGTGTATGACGCGCTCAATTCACCGTGCTATGGAGCATTCTCATTGGTCAGAAGAGAGATATTCTATAAAAGTAGTGGAGTGACGTTGCAGTAAATGCTGCAGATTTTTAACAGTGAAGTCAATTTAAATCAACTTTCAAATTCGTTAAAATCGTCTGCTTTTGGCGAGGAAATGCACTGCTCGCCAAATCCCGCGTCGCTTTCAGCTTTTCACGCCAATTATTCCAAACTATTTTATTTTTTTACATATCTAATAATGTAATTCCGCCGCTAATTTTCACTGATCCTTTATTACCTACATAAGTAGTTTAATTCGTATTTTTTTCAAAAAATTCTGAGTATGCCCCCAATGGAGACCTTCCTTGTAAGGCAATTCAAGCGATATTTCAATTTTTATTTGTTGAAAGGAAATAGCTCATACGATTGAGGAATTTAAAAGATAATTTATGGATGATGAAATTTTCCAAATAGAATCATACATTATTAATATTATTTTGAAACTTTTTTTATATATTTTTTAGAGTTTTTAAATTCGGTGTGTAATTTATAGAGAGATTTTACATATACATTCCAATAATAAAAGTATTTTCTTTCATAAATTTATTTCTTTTAAATGCGCGTATTCATTGCTTTAATTTTTGTTTCTGTGTTACCCATAGCAACGGAACTACACCTAAAAATATCTTTAATCTGAAAGTATGTGTAATTGTTTGAAGTCAAATTAACATAAATATAAATGAAATAATGTCTTTGCGTCTTTATTTGCACATGGATTTTACTCCAGAAATAAAGACAGGCTATGTTCCATTCAATTTGTTCAAATATTTTTCTTATAAATTAAAAAGCTCATTATTTTTATAAAGAATAAATTGATATTTTTCTATAAAATTTAACCTTTTAGATAAAAATCTAATCTTTCAAGCTTTTTCTTACCGTTGCCAAGAAAATCAAATCTCGAAATAATAATTTATGCTAAACAATTAATTTTGATTTGAAAGATTTTCTGTAAGAGGAAAATGAAATAAAAAATAGACATGAATACATCTTCATAATCGAAATAATACAAAAATACGAAAACGATGTGAATTTGACCTCATATATCAAAAATAAAATTAATATCCTTTGCGATTGAAATAAATGTGCCATGTTTTATTATGTTAATTCTGATTATTTAAAAACAATGTTACCAGTGTTTCACGGTTTATCGTCTGCACACAGCTAACAGAAATCTTTAATTTTTAATCGAAAATTTCAATAAGAAAAAAGGAAATTGAAAAGCAAATGGTTAGTAAATGACAAAATTATACTTCACAAAATGACGTCATTGATTAGGAAATAAATATTTTCATTCGTATAAACCAGGACTGTCCAAAGCGGCGCCCTTTACAGATTTTCTTGGCGCCCTTTTGAAGGTTTAGTGCTACTTGTCCTTTTTTTAAATTAACATTCACTTGTAAAGGATATTTTATTTAAAATCATTGATATTTGCTTGAGAGATGTTTTAAAAATCTCTGCAGGTGTATTTCACGCATCAGCAAGCATCATTTTTCATTTTATGAATAAAGGTTCGTTGATTCCTATGTTTTACTTGGCACTTCTTTTTACAATTGTTATACTTTCTTCTTGGCAATAGTTTATAATAATTGGCTCAAATTTTCACATTTTTATAACTGAGGTATGTCAAGGACATATAAATATAAAATTCCATATTGTCACTGTTGAAGTGTGATGAAGACTTGATTAATTTTTTTAGTTTTCAATTATAAAAATAGGAAATGATTCGCTTATTTTATTCATTTATCTTTTTTTTTAATAATACGGAAATGAAGTCACCGGTAGCAGCTTGTAGTTTGTGTAAAAACCCTTTAATTAATTCATATTACGAAAAATAAAGCAGCAGAGTCAGCTGAGGAAAGTAAAAGATTTTTTTTTATCTTTAATAATTTGATCTGAAACATTGGTTTGCGTTAAATATGAACGGTATTTATAACATTAGGATTTTAATTTTAATTTTGATACTATTTTTATTTTATACCTGGATAGCTATCAGAAAAGCTATTTCATTGCACCAAATCACGTTTCCGGTTTAATTAATTGGCAATGAACAGGATGATGAATAATCGGCTGTTGGCTTTAAAAGTCTTCAAAAATACCTATTTTTAGATGGTCTTAGTGAATTAATTCTATCGAGCAGATTAATATGTATTTAGATAAGATGTTAGATATAAATATTATAGAACAGCAATAAAAAAAATTTCAGAAAAAAAATTGCAAAACTTTAGATTACTGAGTTTACATTTGCAAAAGTTCCTGATACATCAGATTTAAGTATTTGTGGTTGGCAGGCATGTAGAAGTATGAGGATAATCAAAAATGCTTGTCCAAACTGTTACTTATCCTTATAAATCAAAATGTATAAAGAAATGTAAGATATACGATAACCATTAGCACAATTAATAGAAACTTACAAATTTAAATTTAATGAGACTACGGGGGGTTCAGGGGGACCCCGCCCCCCTGAAAAAATCTACTATGTTATAATAATAATAAAAAAAACAGAAATAATAAATCAAAAAATTTCAGATTATCCTAACATAACTAAATTTTTAATTTAACGCTTCCGATATTTGAAACCTTCTTATTCTCATTTTATTCTTATAAATAATTACGTAATTTGAAAATTTTAAATTACAATTTCCAGAAAGTTGAATATTACCCAAAGTGTGTTTTTAAAAAATGATGTGCAAAGCTGACGTTGAGCCTCCTGATCTGCAGATTTACTAGTATAAATTTATTGCTGACTGTAATTTTTTATGCCAAACAATTTTGCTGTTAGAATGTCTTAAAATCTTACGTAAGCAAAGGGCGGGGGGGGGGGGTGTCTAGCATTTGCTTGTTTTCTCTACAAGGGGGAAGGATACAAAATGACTAAAAATATGCTTACGTAATACTCGAACGGTTTCTTATAAAGAAGCTTTTAAGTTTTAGTCAAGCATTTTGTTTATTTTCACCAATTAATTTTCAGCACTTTAATCGTCATCCGAACTGCCCCCCGCCGGACATATTATTTGACTGTTTTGGGGATGATTTCTGTTTAAGTGTGAAAAGTTTATGAATGCCGCTGCAATGCCCACAAAATTCAAAGAAACTTTATATTTATTAATATAAAAGTAATTAATATATTAGTAATATAAAGGTATTAGTTATAAAGGTAATTAGTAAACCCAGGTTAATGATTTGTGATTTGTCAGATACTTATTCAAGGTTTTTATGGTTCAGTGAAAACCTGGAATACAGGGAATTTTAAAATTTATACAAAAAATACAAATTTAATATTTGAAGTGGTCTGAGAAATATCAGGGAATTTTTTATTACTACTTTCAGTCAGAATCTCGATTATCGTCGTAAATAATAAATAATAATAACAATAAATAATACTAAAAATAAAAATAATTAATTCTTCCCCCAATCTAAAATTTTTATATAAAATTTATGCAAATAACAGTAACATAGTAAGAAAAATAATTAAAAATCAGGAATTCATACAGCGCATACATTTTTTAGCATTTATCTAGATTATAAATTTGTCTATTGTTGGGAGTTTTACAACAATATATAAGCCGAATTTTTACTGAAAAAATCCGGAATATTTTTGAAAAAGATTAGGGAATACCTAAAAAAGTCAGGACATTATTTTACCAGAATTGTGTAGGAATCCTGTTGATGGATTTTAATAGTAATATAGAAGAAAAAGTAATTCATGTCAGGGATGAAGAAGTTTTCGAAGTAAAATGGAATTCCTGAGGTCCTTGATATTTCGTATGATTTCAAATTCAATATTAAAACATGTTATTGAAATAGATATGAAATTGAAGAGTTTACGACTTAATTTAAATGTAGAGATAAAATTTTCATGTCAATACTCACCAGGTAACTATTTCGTTTCAGGATTTTGAAATAGAAGGAAATTTACAATTTAGCACTGCATCATATAAAGAACAAAGAAAATAGCAATAGTACAATAAAATTAACAGTAAAATAAGATACTGCAATTAAGCCTCCGTAACAGACACTCCCGAATAGTGGACGCATCTATTTAACGAACAATTTTCTAATCTCTGCTCCCAAAACTTAAATTTTTGAATGTTTGACCTCTGAATAACAATCCGGGAATAACACGGAATATCTCAGTTTCATTTGCATATTGTGTTAGCTAAATGCATAGAGCAACTATTGTGAAAATATCAAAAACATAGCTTGAAAATTCTAAAAGTAATCGCCAATAAAATAAACTCAAAATCCGTTATTCCGAAAATGAAGCGAAAAGATGAGGGTCTGTATCCATTTAAACATTGATTATTGTCAATTTAGAATACTCAATAATGCACGTACTACTATATTTGGATACAAACCCTCATATATTTGTTTCATTTTGGGAATAATTGATTTTAAACTTATTCTATCGACGGACACTTCCAGAATTTTCAAGCTATTGTTTTTGAGACTTTCACAAAAGTTGCTCCATATATTTAGCTATCGCAATATGCAAATGCTATTTTGATAGCCTTCACGTATGTGCAATGAAAAATCATTTACTAAACCTTCTCACTTTTCATATAATTTTTATTTTTTTTAATTCTGATTACAGGATACAATGCTATTAGTCATATTTTCAGAAAAGAACATTACCCACATAGCATGCATGTTCACAGTGACGTCACAGTGACGTCGCTGTGAGTCACTGTGGTCACGTCACATCTGTGACCAAAATGCCACCCCTTAGTGACGTCACATTGTGACTGAAATGTGACGTCACATCTGTGACCAAAATGCCACCCCTCAGTGACGTCACATTGTGACTGAAATGTGACGTCACATCTGTGACCAAAATGCCACCCCTCAGTGACGTCACATTGTGACTGAAATGTGACCTTCTTAAAATTTATTATTAGTTTTATTATTAGTTATTATTTATTTATTATTTTTTTTATTTCTATAACTCCCCTCCCCTCCCGCTCCTTTTTTTTTTTAAAAGATACTATGTATGTTTGCGTTTGATACAAGTAATGGTAATGATTAAAAAAAATTATATTACCATTAAAGCTATTATTTTTACTTTATTAAAACCTAAACAATGTTTTATCCAATAATATCTAATTATGAATTTTATTATTATTATTTAACAATTTGCTTTAACTTGAATTGTTTTGAAACTAATAAAAATAAAAAGTAAAAATACACTTAAAAAAAGACATTCTCATAAAACTATTCGTATTTAACTTCCGAAGCTGTTGCGCAGAAAAAGAAAAAACTAAACGGTCATGCGCATAGGAAATGAAAATCGTTTGCAAACGAAAGAATAAATAAACGTAAACAGAAATATTTTAAATTGATGATAGACGCAAGAAGTTAGTTAGCTGGAATTTATGGCAGTTGTGAGTAGTTGCATATTGACACAGATTTAACAATTTAAAGAAGAATGTCCACTACAGGTCTTCCAAGCGGCAAAATATAAGTCCGAGAAAATTAATGGGGCTTTGACTGTTAAAATAATTTGGTCTTTGCCACTTTAATTATTATCGGATTTAGTTAGTGCAGCAAGAATAACTAGAACGAATGACTTCGATGGAAAAAAGGTATGGAAAATATTATTTTTAATGGTTGCTTTTTTATTATTATTGTTCTGAGAACGATTTTAATTACATTGTCAAAAACATGCTATAAAACATCAATGCTTCATTAACTTAATAAAGTCTAATGCATTCATTATTTATTTTGTTGTCATAAAGAACTTGATTTTTAATAATTTGAATTAGGTTGTTACAGGTAGTGATTTTAATTGCATTCTAATCTGCGTTGTTTCCTTTTTTTAAAATATCTGGTTAAAATAATGTGTTTCCATAAACATAAAATCATATGATAGTAAATTATAATAAATCGATAATATAATTATTAAACATTTAAAGATAATTATATTTTGTAATAAAGAAGCTTTTTTATGGAATAAAATTATTTACAAACATCCTTTTTTAATTTTTGTATTAAGTAATCTTCTGAAACATTTCATAATTTTATTTAAAAAAATTGTATCTGCTCAGAAGAGGAATTTATAAGAGAACGAGAAGAACTATTAAAAGAAATCGTAGATGTTTGATATTAAAAAAAAACAATTATGTTAATGATTGTTTAATGTATTTTTCAACTTGTGAAATGTTATAAAATTTCTGAATGGATAGTCATCGTGGGTGAAAACGTTTCAGTTGTAAATATTCTTATTGGAATGTTTTCAGAAAGAACTAGAAGTTTGGATGAAAATTTGGAAGTTACGCAATCGATAAGAATTTAAATATGATTGAATTTAAAACAAATGACGCAAATACTTGAGTGGTATGAAGCTAAAAAGTAATAACTGTATTTTATTATTAACTTTTCATTTCAGAAACTTTTATTATTTCCTTTCCTGAATAATTTTACAGAGGTAAATTTCAGAATATCCATTATATGTAGTTGAAGTGAACATCGTGATTAAAGTGGGTATTATAAATACTCTCTAATACTATAAATAAAATATTAATAATTATGATTAACGTATTTGTTGTTCTAATTTATGTTTATCGTCGGAATTTTTATTAGATAGATGTGTCTGTGATGGATAGCCTTGCAGTAATGGATAGCCCCTTAATGTTTTTTGTTTATTAATATACTAATAAATATTTAGCTTTAATTTTTTCCACAATTACTCTTTGCATGTTTTAATAATATTTTAATATTCATAGAAGACAGTATATGAAGACAGTTTGTGATTATTTTTTTATTTGTGACAAATTTGTCACTTTGTGACGGTGACAGCATTACTAATGTTGTGAAGTCACACTGGGACACAAATATACAGTTATGAACATTGTTATGTAGTGTAAAATCACATCTATAATTTTATTATACTTTGGCAATACATCTCAATTAAAACTTGGGAGCTGCTATAAAAAGTATGTACCAAAAGAAAGTTACCGAATCAAAATGCCATGCAAACTTTAATCTTTGTTACATATTTTTTTTCTGTGGCAATAAATGAGAATATTTAAGACAACTGAATATTCGATCTATTAAAATTATTTCAAATTTAGCAATTTGTTTTTCTAATAAGCATTAAAATTATCAAAGAAACACTTCCTTTAAGGTGCAACACTAGTCATAGAAAAAGACCCGGATGATAATATAAAGTCCGTGGCAGCGTTCTTTTCAAATATCTCGCTCACATTTTAATATTTTTACATGAATTTTTTTGCATAGCATAGCTGAAGACGATCTATAAGCGGCCTAGTTTTTACTTTTTTGATTTTGGTTTCAGTTTTAAAAAAAAATATTTAAATTTCAAAACCGGTTTAAACCGGTACTGATATTGAAACTATCAAAATATAAAATATATGCAAGTAAAATCGAAAAAGTAAAAACTAGGCCCGTAGTAGATCGTTCTCAGCTTCCTATGCAAAAAAAAACATGCAAAAATATTAAAATTTGAGCGAGATATTTGAAACGAACGCTGCCACGGACTTTATATTATCATCCGGCTCTTTTTCTGTGACTAGTGTTGCATCTTTAAGGAAGTGTTTCTTTGATAATTTTAATGCTTATTAGAATAAAAAATTGCTAAATTTGAAATAATTGTGATAGATCGAATATTCAATTGTCTTAAATATTTTTATTTATTGAACCAGAAAAAAAATGTATCAAAGATTAAAGTCTGCATGGCATTACATTTTGATCCAGTAACTTTCTCTTCGAACATTC
The DNA here is from genome assembly GCA_964019185.1 of Maratus speculifer. Lineage (NCBI taxonomy): Eukaryota > Metazoa > Arthropoda > Arachnida > Araneae > Salticidae > Maratus > Maratus speculifer. The sequence continues at coordinate 286,348,614 of OZ025299.1, forward strand.
TTTTTATAGCAGCTCCCAAGTTTTAATTGAGATGTATCGCCAAAGTATAATAAAATTATTGATGTAAGTGATTTTACACTAAATAACATTGTTCATAACTGTATAATTGTGTCCCAGTATGACTTCGCAACATTGACAATGCTGCTACCGTCACAAAGTTAGTGACAAAATTTGTCACAAATCAAAATATAATCGCAAACTGTCTTCACAACCTTGTCACTATCGTCACAGAATAGTCACAGTTTTAATGACAATTTTGTCACAAATGACACATTTTTCACATTTTGGTCACATCGTGACGTCACAAAGTGGTCACAATGTGACGTCACAAACGAGCTCTAAAACGGCCATAACGACTTCACATTTGAGTCACTCTGACTTCACATCGACGTCACGTGACGTCACATCGACGGTCACAAAGTCACAATGTGACTTCACTACGACGTCACCGTGACGTCACCATGTCTTACGGGTATTGTATATTAACAATTCTGCAAATTCTAAGCAAAAAAATCAAATGAAAAAAATTGGGACGGTTTTTATAAAAACTTCAATTTCTCTACGAATATACATGTTATCCGTATAAAAATGAACACAGTTTATTACAGTAAATTACTTAATCATAATCTAAAGTTTTATCCTTTTTACTACATTAGTTTTGACTGGGTTACCCAAAAGATATTCGTTCTTTTTCAATTTGTTGACAGTTCCCTATGGAGTTTTGGGAAAAAATCTTCACGGAAATGTATGACCTCTACTATTATGTTTACACACTTAAAGTTTCAGGATAATTCCCCATGTATTTTCTAGATATTTAACAAAATGTCTAAAATTGCAAGTGGCCGGTCACCTTTGGCTACACCTTTGGCCACCTTTGGCACCTGGGGGCTGATGAATGGGCCTATTACATTCGGAAAAAGGAATTTTCCAATTAAAAAATAGCACTGTATCATTCACATCTTATTGTTAAATCTGTGTCTAATTTCTCAGCGGTTTGTTCACCCAAAATTAGTTTTAACTATGAAAATGGGTCGTGCCTGTAACGAAATCCTTCTTTATGCAGAAAAACTATTATACTCTAGTACGAAAAAAAGCACACAGTAACACTTGCTAAAATAAAAATTGCATAAAATACAATTTGTTTCCTATCTCATGTTTTTCCTCTTTATAAAAAGCAAACTATTCGAGAGGACTAAATCAAATCTTACCAAAAAAAAAATCTCTTTAAATCAGAATCGAGCTTTAAAAGAAATAAAATTCATTGTTATGAGAAAATAAATTCCACACAATCATACCTCCTTAAACGGAAAACTGTTTAAAACGGAAATTTCTTACGATGCCTTCTTTACAAGATCAAGTTAGAATTTTCATATCTTGCAATTGGTTTATATTTTAAAAAATTATGACAAAACCAAAATCTGGGGGGGGGGCTTAAGCCCCACCTTGCGCCCCCCATATGGGCGCCCATGATCATACTTGGCGTAGCGATAGACGCTTCCGTCGAGTTTGATTTCCTTCCGAACCGAGTACGAAGTAAACCGAATACAAAGTAAAAAGTTGTGTGTAAAAACTTTTAAAGAGTACAGCTTTCAGTAAGACACGTTCCATCCAATCCAATGCTGCAAGAGATAAGTTACTTTGTACTCTGTTCGGAAGGAAATCAAACTCCTCGACGGAAGCATCTATCGCTACGCCAAGTATGATTATCGCCAAGTTACATGAAAACAGTGCCGAGAGCAACAACCAATCAGAGTGCGAGCTTGGGCTTGGAACGACGAAGGTGGTTGGGAAAAAAAAATTACGCTTGCTGTGAGCGTTACACAGGCTTTGGTCGTGTGCTCTGAGCGTTACAGAGGCTTTCGCGCTGCGAGTGTTTCGGAGGCTTTGGATGCTGGGGGTGTTTTCAGTGCTGCCATCTGTTGGTCTAGAGCGAAGGTGGTGAAGTGCGTGTTCGTTTGTCCAAGGTCACCAATGCAGGTGACGGTGCCCAGGCAGTGTTCGAACTGGAGATCCCACGGTCAGAAAGCAAGCGTCTTATCCGCGAGCAAAAGGCTAGCTCAATCGCTTCCTGCGAGAAACTCGTTTTACTGACCGCGCAAGATGGCCGCCACAAAATAATTTACACAACTTAGTTATTGGCCTTTTTAATTCATGTTATGTACGTAAGTATGTTTAACGTTTAACTGTAACCTATTGTGTTTAATCGTAATCGTATATTAAGTTTTTACCAGTAACTGCTCCAGCCTTATATTAACTATGTATCCTGTTATATGATCTACGCGCCAAAGTGCCATGTACTGCATCAACTATTTTAATAAACCTCAAGTTATAATAGGGTGTTAGAAGTTAATCGGCACGCCTAAACAGCTATTTTTAAAACTTCATTTTCGCTCTTCATCTATAGAATTACAATGATGGCACACAATTTTTTACTCACCGAACCGTTTTTTCCCGGCGACAACCCAGCAGAGGCATGGTCGGATTGGAGACGCAGGTACGAACTTTTTGAAACAGCGGTGAAGTATAATAAGGAAGATCACGAAACTAGAATAGCATTGTTGCTTAGTGTGATTGGTAAAACATCGTATAAAGATCATCTGACTTTTAAATTTCCACCTGTTTACCACCACCAAGAACAGTGAAGATGTGTTGGATAAATTTGACGAACACCATAAGCCTTATCGCAACGTGACGCTAGCGACATTTGTTTTCAACAAACTTTTGCAAAAAGAAGGCACTCATTTATCACTGAAATTAAATTACAAGCTGACCAGTGCGACTTCAGCGCTGCATACGAGCATACGACCGTAATATTAAAGATCGGATAATTCAGGACCTTTGCGACGACGTTTTTCGGGAACGATTACTTCGTGAACCTGAACTGACTCTAAAGAAAACACTAGAATTGTGCAAATCAGCAGAACTTTCTAGAATGCATTCCCTTGCAATGTCGCAAACTTCAGCAACTGTTCCTGCTCAGGTTGATGCCGTAAGTAAAAATAAAATAAATAAATTTAATAATAATCATCCTAAGAACTAGCAAAAGCCATGCTTTGTTTGGATTCGCGAAGCATTATTTTATAAAACAGATATTTGAAAGTAACAATATATTTTTTTTTCATCTTTATTAAACAAAAACGTTATTTTATGTTTTGGTGCATTTTAATTTTTTATTTATGATGTAAAACTGGCATAATAAGTTATTTTCGAAGCAAACTTTTACAAATTTTTTTTTAATTTTCAACTAAAAGCTCTTTTAAAGATGTTTTTACAATTTCAAGTAGCCACTGGTATTTTTTAATTGTTTGAAATATGCATGTTTCCAATCTTTGTAATCAACATCCGATAATCTTTGATAGCTATTTTAGAATAATATATTTGAAGAAAGCTTGAAGAAAGTTACTTCTTCAAAATCCTACTTTCTGGAAAAAACATTTGAAATCTGCTTTCGTTGATACTATGAATTTTTAACTGTAAAACATTTTATTTTAATTTCTTCGTTTTTATACAAGTTAGCGTATGAGAATTGCTGTAATTCTCTCCGCGTGGGAGAACTTTTTACTTTCTGCGAATGGCAACTCAATTAATGGAATTACCTTTTAACGAAGCGCTCTCTCATTCTCGCAGTGACGTTTTAACGAATAATTATTGTTGTGTTTGCGAACTTATTAAAGTCTTATTTTTCTATAAAATCCTTCTGATTAATGAGTCGATATTATTTAGCCACAATACGACCTTCGCAAAAATATTTATAAAGAGCTTGAACCAACAACTTCACGCAGATCTTTTAATTTTTCATTTATATAACAAATTTAAGAATTAATTTTATTTGTTTACAATTATTGTGTTGCCAGTTTACAAAAAAAAAAAAAAATCCATAATACAATTCTTTTAAAATGTTTAAGTGTCATCTGTGCAAACGATTTTGCGAGATAATGAAAACATGTTTTATTTAATAAATTAATCTTGATTCTATCTATAATTATTTACTCCATGATTTAAACTTTTTTTTCTGAAAATATACGCGTTTCATTTTTTATTTATTTGCTAAAATGCGTCCGTATTGGAAATGCATGTAAAATAAATTAATTAAAATAATAATTTTTTTAACGTTTTACTGTAAAAAAAATTATATTCTGCAAATCTACAGATCATAATTTATTTTTGTGTTTAATTTGAAGTTAAAATATTGAATAGTTTTTTTGTAAAGCGTACGACAAATTGTAATTTGAGTGGACTAGTAGAGGATTCGCTTCGCTCATCCTAATAATCTTGGCAAAAGCAATAAAAATCAGTTAAATAAAAGACCATGTTCATGCTGCGGATTACAACATCAACCTAGACATTGTCCAGCTTATGGTAAATCTTGCAACAAATGCCATATGCTCAACCATTTTGCCAGTGTTTGCAGACAACCCAAAAGGCAATTACCAAAACAACAACATCAACAAGTCTCTTCAATTGTTTGTGACCCAGATATAGCTTATATTGGTGGTATTACAACTCCTGAGGAAAGTGATTGGATTCAAAAAATCCACATTGATAATCGTCCCATCTTGTTCAAGCTCGAGTTCCATCTTGTTCAAGTGCTTCCTTTATCCGTGTTTCAAAAATTGTATTGTCGAACTATTCATCCAAGTACCCTCAAAGTGTGTACTTACACTGGTGATGCTTTACCAGTTGTAGGGGAAAGTATTCTTAAGTGTGTTGTGAATAATAATTCGATTATTTAAAATTTATTTAAAATTTAAAATTATTTAAAATTTATTATTGCAAATCTTAATGTACAACCAGTGTTAAGTGCAGCTGCATGCACAGCTTTAAATCTCATACAGCGAATGGATTCCTCTGTGCAAGTAAGTGGGAAAAGTAGTGTTAACTGTGTAAATACAAATTCTTGCTTGAGTTCCAAATCTAATGTAAATAATGACTCAATAAGTGTCACTTCACATTCTCTTTCATCTACTAGTACTCATTCTAACCGATCTAATAATGTAAATTCTCATCCATCTAAATTACTACAAATTTTGAATGAATATAATGATATATATGAAGGTGTAGGTCGTTTACCTGGTAAACACAAAATTATTTTGCATGAAAATGCAATACCTGTTATAGTAGCTTCTCGTAAAATACCATTGGCCTTAGAAAATAAACTTAACCCTTTGCGGGGCAGGGCAAATTCATTGCTTAAGTAATGAAATTAATGACTGACACCGGAATTTGAAAACAACTTTATTTGTAAATAAGAAAACGCTATACTTCGCGCATTCAATAAACCCTAATTTTCTTTAATAAAATTCCGGTGCGAATGTTGCGTTTGGGAATTAAGTGGTATATCTATGAAACCACCGCCCCGCAAGGGGTTAAAGAAGAACTCTTAAGAATGGAACAGGATGGTATAATTGAAAAGGTCACTAAACCTACTGATTGGGTAAATCCAATTGTTATTGTTCCTAAAAAAGATGGATCAATAAGAGTTTGTCTTGATCCTCGTCCCCTTAACAAATATATTATAAAATAAGCTTTTTAAGAAAAAAATATCAACCGACTTCAAAAAAGCGCTGAAAAGAATGAAATAATTCTTTAAAATTTTCTAATGACAAAACGTTATCTAATAAGCACACATCGGATATCAGGTACCGGCATAAAAAACGGTTAAATTTAATATGTATAATTTAATATCCACCAAACATAGATTTTAGAGATAATATTATTTTACAAGAGATGAATTGACATATTTATGATTTAATTTATGAATATATACATATAAAAAGTAATGAATTACTTTTTGAAGTTGGTGCCAAACAATCACAATCGATAATGATTATCCCCATTTTAATTGTGGTACTAGGCATATTTTGGCTACAATTCTTAATATACATCAAATAGTTTGGCACCAACTTCAAAAAGTAATTCATTACTTTTTATATGTATATATTCATAAAATAAATCATAAATATGTCAATTCATCTCTTGTAAAATAATATTATCTCTAAAATCTATGTTTGGTGGATATTAAATTATACATATTAAATTTAACCGTTTTTTATGCCGGTACCTGATATCCGATGTGTGCTTATTAGATAACGTTTTGTCATTAGAAAATTTTAAAGAATTATTTCATTCTTTTCAGCGCTTTTTTGAAGTCGGTTGATATTTTTTTCTTAAAAAGCTTATTTTATTTCCTACTTTTTAGTTATGCATACCGTAATACATAATTATGTGTAATGGCTCACGATAGCTCTTTGCAATGCATTACTAATGTACGCACTTTGCTAAGTTCTGATGTATTCAGTTTACTTGTCACTGTTTGATTGTCAACTTTTCTGAAACCACTTGCCACATCGGTTAGTATCGTTGTGAATCTTAAGAATTTCTTTGTATGGTAACTTCTTCAGACAAGATCTGCCTCTTCGAAAAGCTACCTCATTTATGAAATCTTAGTCTGCATCGAATCCTACGGTCAACGAAAGTGGGTATCAAAAGGTGACAATCCATCAAGTAAAGTGTCCTTACACATAAGAGCGCGACATAGTGCTTCTATATACGAGCACGCAGCAAAATGACTTCATATATTAATGTATAGTAAAATGCTTTTCTAGTGTAGTCAGTCAAAAGTACTTCCCCTTCACTCAGAAAAAGGAAAAAGAAAGATTTTAGCAAAATTCGCACTATGCTTCAATCAATAAACAGCAACAGTCTAATACCTATACAGACAGTAATGGCATCGGAAATGAGCAGTTTGCGATTCGACGAGGAATCTGAAACTGATACCCAATACCTGGCTGCCTCTATAAGAGAGTGACAGCATTTGATTCCCAAATAATTCTTTTACAGACACTTTTGTCCCAACTACACTGTTAAAAATTTGAAATTTTTGCTGTACACTGTAAAAAATCTGCTGCATTTTCTGCTACGCACTCCAGCGCTTGTATAGAAAACGGTTACTTGACTGTATTAAGGAGCATTCTCATAGGTCGCAGTAGAGACATTATATACAAGCGGCGGAGTGCGTTGCAACAAAATGCAGCAGATTTTTAACAGTGTATCATCACTTCACCGCTTATATAGAAAACGATTAGATAAATGAATTATGAAGGATTCTCATTGATAAAAATAAAGATATTCTATAAAAGCGATGGAGTGACGATGCAGCAAAAGTTGCAAATTTTTAACAGTGCTTTGCATTGCCAGGCATTTTTTATTATGGAATTCGATGATGATTTCCTGGAAGAATTCGATTGTACTCGTATGAGAAGTTAAAAAGATAGACGAAAATTGCCCGCTCAACAAGATGCTTGGTGACCCGTTTTTGTCCAGAATAGTTTCAACCAATTATATACTGTGCTACATGTGTCGTCATATTCATATCGAGGAATCCTACACTGTAAAAAATTGACACTTTTGCTATATAATCACTCTATTGCTTTTATAATCACTCTATTGCTTTTATAGAAAACGATTACTTCATCCAATTACGAAGCATTCTCATGGGTCAAAAGAGAGATATTCTACAAAAGCAGTGGAGTTACGATGCAGCAAAAGGGTCACATTTTTTACAGTGACACTGTAATCGGAAATGAGCGGTGGCGTATTCGATGAGGAATCTGAAACTCATTACCTATACCTGGCTACCTCTAGAAGAGAGTGACAACATTTGATTCCCAAATATTTCTTTTACAGACGCTTTTGTCCCAATTACACCGCAAAACTTTGAGCCTTTTGCTGCATCATTAGTCCACCGCTTTTATAGAAAACGATTACTTTACTGTGTTATGGAGCATTCTCATTGGTCATAAAAGACATATTCTATAAAAGCTGTGGTGTGACGCTAAAGCAAATGGGTCAAATTTTTAACAATGTATCATAAAGCATTCTCATGGGTAAAAGGAGAGATATTCTATAAAAGCGGGGGAGTAAAGATACAACAAAAGGATAAAAATTTTTACAGTGTACACTGTAAAAAATTTGATCCTTTTGCTGCATCGTCAATCCATCGCTTTTATAGAAAACGATTACTTCAGCCTATCGTGGAGAATTCTCATGAGTCAAGAGAGAGATATTCTATAAAAACGGGGGAGTGATTATGCAGCAAAAGGATCAATTATTTTACAGTGTACACTGTTAATAAGTGTGAACCTTGTCCAGTTAGGATTTCACACTTTGAAAAGATAGTGTGTCTATGTAAGTGTAACTTAAAAACATGAAAAATGAACGTTTCTAATTGGTCGATTGCTTCGAAAAGATATTGAATTTTAATGTTTTAATTTTTTAAAAAGTTCTAATAAACAGATTTTTATGAAATTTGAATGGGACCACATGGTCCCCATATGCTTTCAAACAAAAAAAGAATTATCAAAATCGGTTCATATTTACGAAAGTTATGCGTGAACAACAAATACATACAGGTCGAAATCATAACCTCCTCCTTGAAGTCGGTTAAAAAGACAACATTTCCAAATTCCTTCACAAGATCAATTGTTCTCAAAGTTGAATGGCTCTAAAATCTTTTCTCTTGTCGATGCAAAAAATGCATTTTATCATATTCAGTTAGATGAGGAGAGTTCTGATCTCTGCACTTTTATAGCACCATTTGGCAGATTTCGTTTTCTAGTAATGCCTTTCGGATTAAATTGTGCTCCCGAGGTATATCAAATGTGCATGGTTAATATATTTGAAAACTGCCCAGAAATCGACCCATATTTTGATGATATATTAGTATACAGTTCGAATTTAGATGATCATTGTGAGAAATTAAAGAAAGTATTTCAAATTACTAGAGAAAGTGGACTGAAACTAAACAAAGATAAAACTCTTATTGGTGTAACTAAATTACAATACTTAGGTCATATAATTTCACCTGATGGTATTTCTCCTGATCCCAAAAAAGTCTCTGCTATTAGAGATTTTCCTGTCCCAACCAATAGGCAAGAATTGATCAGATTCTTGGGTATGACCACATATCTTATGAAGTTTGTGGCAAAAATTTCACAGGAAACTTCCATTTTAAGAGATCTACTAAAGAAAGATGTAAATTGGCAATGGGATTCACATCATAATGATGCTTTTTTGACAGTTAAAGATCTATTGCAATCGACTTCAGTTCTCCAGTTTTTTTGACAAAGATAAAGCTATAGAGCTTTCTATTGATGCAAGTTCTTTTGGCATTGGTGGTGTTCTTCTCCAGAACCGTCAACCAGTTGCATATACATCTGCAACTCTTTCTGAAGCTCATTCAAGATATTCACAAATAGAAAAGGAGTTCCTTACAATTGTTCATGCCTGTGAACATTTTCATTATTATGCTTTCGCTTGGTCACCATATTGAGATAGAAACAGATCACAAGCCTTTGTTAGGACTAATTCCATAAGCCGTTTGAAAATATATCACTAAGATTGCAAAGAATGTTATTACGTCTACAAACATATAATTTTAAACTTACTCATGTACCTGGCAAGTATCTAGTTGTTGCTGATGCCTTATCCAGAGCACCTTTGCAGTACAGTCTGTTTCAACATCTGATATAGACAATGATCATTTAATGATTTCTTTGATAGTGCAAGTCTCAAAGTCCAAATTTGATGAAATCATGCAAGAAACTGAAAATGACTTAGAGCTCCAAACTATAAAAAATTACATTGAAAATGGATGGCCTCAAAATAAGCAAAATGTGATCCCCCATGCACAACCTTATTGGCATTGTCAGTCTGAACTCCACATAGAAAATGGTCTCATCTGTCGTAGCCAAAGATTAGTGATCCCAAAGTCTTGCCTTAAAGAAATCTTCCAACGTCTTCATATTGGTCACAGAGGTATGGTATCATATAAAAATCTTGCCCGTGAATCACTCTATTGGCCAAACATGAATTCTGAAGTTGAAAATATGGTATCGCACTATGTTGTGTGTCAACAAAATCAAAGGTTAAACAGCAAAGAACCACTTTTAGACAGAGAATTACCAGAGCGACCATGGCAAAAGGTTGCAATTGATTTCTTTCATCTATCTTCAGTGACATATCTTTTAATTGTGGATTATTTTTCAAAATATATTGAGCTCCAGCATTTGCATTACACAACAGCTCCCACAGTTATCAATACTTTAAAAATATGTTTTGCTCGCTTTGGTATTCCTGAGGAGCTGGTTGCAGATAATGGACCACCTTTTGATTCTAAAGAATTTAGTGAATTTTATATAAATTCTGACATATTTTTCAACCCATCTAGTCCTGGATATCCTCGCTCAAATGGACAGGTCGAACGATTTATACAAACTATCAAATCCAGCCTTACTAAAGCTGCACAAGACAAGAAAGATGTTCACCTTGTCTTGATGGAGCATAGAAATATTCCTATGGATGGCCTACCTTAACCTGCAGAAATTCTAATGGGTCGTCGAATTCGTAACCTGGTTCCTATACTGCCATCACAGCTTGCAACCCAGTATGATTGCAGTGCTGTGCAAGAACGCCTACATTTCAGACAGCAGCGACAGTATAAGTATGATCTACATTCTCACCCTTTGCAACCATTGCAAAAAAGATCAAGAAGTGCTGTTTCGGCTTAAAAATCCATGGTGTAAAGGAAAAATATCCAAAGTTGGGCCTCAACCACGTCTTATATCGTAACATCAGAGAATGGTAGAGAATATCGTAGGAATCGTGTTCATATTAAAATTTTTAAATCTGCTCATCCTGTAAATCCCAAAACAACAGCTGAAGATCTGTTTACAACTCCATCGAGCAATAACGATGTTACATCTTCAGTAGCCCCTATGCATTCATCTATTAGTAGTTCAGCTACATTGCCTCCGATTCAACCATCTGTTACTGCTGTGCCCGATCAATTCGCATAGGTCGACAAATTAAAACTCCACAACGTTTTAAAGACTATATATGAATTTTAAGACATTTTTAATTTCTTAATATTTCTTAAATTTAGTAATTGTGTGTTATTGATTTCTTTTTTGTATGTTTCTTTATATGTCCATTAATTAAAAAAAAATAGGGAGATGTTATATACGTAAGTATGTTTAACGTTTATCTGTAACATATAAGGAAAGCGCACGTGACGTCATACGTAAACAAACTCTAAGAACCGTGAGCTTCTCAGGGCAAAACATAGGGAAATCCTATAGCTCATAACGTTAAATCAATTGTTATTTAATGCAAGATATTTACTTTAGAATTTTTTTTTTTTTGCTGTCTATGCACTCAAGAAACATTATTTTTCATTTTATCTGCTAAAATTAGTGTGGTAAGCCCAGAATAATAATTATTATTGCGATTAAAATAATATACCTAGTATTCTGTAGACACGTGTGTTTGTAGGTGTTTATGTAATATTGTATAATAATGATAAGAATTATTTGTTGCATGTCTATTTTTGGATATTATAAAAAAATAATATTGAAAAAATAGTTTTTTTAGTTAGAAATATTGCGTAATGTTTTTTTTTCCTTAGAAATATGGCGTTGATATTTTTTGTTGTTTTCCTTTTTTAACCCTTTCAGACCCGACTTTAATGCTGTGAATTAAAAAAATATATACCACGTTAAAATATCATAATAGGATCCTAATAAACATATTTAAGGAAAAAATTAAGAAAAAAGTAATTATTTAAAAAAATAGGAAAATGTCCACTGGAATGGACAACCGGTCAATGAGGTTGCATAAAACAGTGAGTTTCCCGATCCAGAGCCGAGTGGCTCCATGCGGTCCACACAGGGAGGTCACGAGACCCCCGAAAGAGGAGGAACCAAGTGACGTCCGGCCTCACGACAGCGCCCGCTGCCGGCCAGGAAGACAAGCGAGGACACCCAGCCCACGGACATGGACTTAGCGTCGCGGCCTCGGCCGCTCACCATCCGCAGCCACCACTCGACGCCGCCCGCGCCCAACACGCCAATTGGAGCAGCCAAGCAGGCATCGTAGCACAAGCAGCCTGAACAACCACTGATCCAGAGACCCAGCCTTCCGGGAGGACTTATAGGAAAGCGACCCGAATTCTCGTAACGTACAAGGGAAACCCGGAAAACCTTGTATAGTCGCTTCGTCCGAATCGCGCCTGCAAAAGGCCTCGGACTCCTCTAAATCGAGTGTTGCGTTCGAATGAACTGGAAGATCGTCGAGTTTTCAAAGACTTCGGTCGAGACGGTCGAAAGCTCAATTGGCCCGACGACCAACCCGATCCAATGTCCTTGTCAAGAGGTCGCCAACGATGTCGACGATACCTTTCCTGCTGTAATTGTCAAGGACTAGATCGGTCAGCGTTCGAGTGTGGAAGTCAGGCGGGAAACACTTTTCCCTGATGGACCTCCACAGGGGGCACTCATAGACGCAATGTCTAATCGTACTCTCCCCGGTCCCGCAAAAGCACGCAGGGTTGCCTTTAAAGAAGCGGGCTTGATGGTCGCCAAAGGCACCATGTCCCGTTAGGACCTGGTTGAGAAAGAAATCACCCTGTATTCTCCGAGTGGAGACCTTCGGGAAGATCGCATACGTCAACCGGCCGTCCTCAGATCGGTCCCACCATTGCTGCCAATCCAAAAGAACCTCACCAAGGAGCTTCCTCTTGACTTGACGTCCTGAGAGAGGAACAAGTATATCGACCGACGGTCGACACGCAGCTTCCTTCGCAAGGGAATCGGCCAGCTCGTTAAAGGCGTACCCGACATGAGCCTTAATCCAGTGCATATGGACCCTGACCCCTGTATTTTCAACCAAGTTCCTAATCTCAGCTACAGCTTTGTGCCGAGGCACCAAAGCGTAAAGAGCCTGAAGCGCCGAAATCGAATCAGAGAAGATATCGAGTTCACTGAGACCCCTCCGAAGGGCGTCCTCAATCGCTTCCTTGATCGCATGGACCTCGGCCGCGAAAACAGTCGACCCATCAGAGAGACGGAACTTTCCCTCCGCAACGACGCCATCCCTGGTGGCGAGGTGGTAGGCACAACCCACCCTCTCACCCTCCAGCTTGGAACCGTCCGTATAGTAAGTATACGGAGACTTCCGGCTGAGATCCGGCGTCCAAGGTATACGTGCCGGATAGCGTCGTTGGGGTCGGTACTTCCAGACCTCTACCATTTCTGGTAAGAGGTTTGGTCTGTCAACGCTTTCGCCCCATCTGGTGAGGGCCTCGAAGTCGCGTTCGATACGAGCACGGAGGTCCAGGGGAATCACCCCGGACAAGACATTCAACGCAGCGGTTGACACCGTACTGTAACACTTGGTGACGCACAGCAAGAGACCTCGCTGAATACTCAGCAGTCTCTGACGAAGAGCCACTTTGCCGGAGTACCAGATAGGGGCCGCGTACAAGACTATGCGCTCGGCAACCACCGAGTACACTGCCTTTCGAACATCGGGCTTGAGCCCCCACGTGGCTGTCGCCAATCTCGTAAGCTTGTACTGGACTCTGGTCGCCTTCTCTCGGACGAGGTCCAAGTGAGGCATCCAGCTGTAGTCCCTATCTATGACCACTCCTAGGTACTTGATTTGGCTAGAGAACTTCACCCGATGCTCACCCATCCGGATGCGCAATGAGGGTTCGTAATCCATCTTTCCCTTAGGCGGTATGATAGTGTACAAACACTTGTCGTAGCTGAACTCCAGGCTGCATCCTACAGCCCATGCGAGAATCTCTGCGAGAACTCGCCGGACTATGTCAGCGAACCTGTAGACAGCCACGGAGCGTGCAAGGATGAGTATGTCGTCGGCGAAGACAAGTACGGTCCAAGCCTCCTCAATCCCAAGCCGCTTCAACAAGCTATTGATTAACACCAGCCATAGGACCGGCCCGAGACACGAGCCCTGCGGGACCCCAACATTGAAGTAATGCTCTTCTGCGTTCGAAATGACCGATCTATTCCAAAGAAAAGAATCGATCAAGCCCAGGAGCTCCGGAGGGACTCCGTACTCCACCAGAAGGCGAAGCAAGTCATCCCGCCGAGCGCTGTTGAAGGCATTCTTGATGTCGAGGCTGACGAGACAGGTGTAGTGACCCGTCCTCTTACTCTGCGAGATGTACTTGACCACCTCATGGAGCGCATCAATAGTCGACCGATTTCGTCTGAAACCATATTGACGACCATCAAGTACGCCGTTAGACTCGAGGAAGGCCATCAGTCGAGTAGCGCACAGCTTGTCCAAGATCTTCCCGACGACGGGAAGTAAACAGATAGGACGGTAGGAAGCCGGATCGCTCTTACTTCTACCTTCCTTGGGAAAGTAGATGGTGACCGCCCGCTTCCAACTTCTCGGAAACACGGACTCTCTAAGGCAGTGATTAAACAAGCCGAGCAACCACTGAGGGTGCCAGCGAAAGACCTCACGGATGATTCCCAGACTGAATCCATCTTGGCCTGGCGCCTTATCGAGCGCCATCGAGTCGATAGCCAACTCTAGCTCCCCGATGTCAAACAAGTCCGGGTCATCAGGCCTCTCGATCGCTGTCTGCACTACCTCATCGACCTGTCTGAAGTGGTGTCTCGCAAGGGCTGCCTGGATGTCATCCCATGTGGATGCCACCACCCCGTCGGGAAGCTCCAGAATAGCTGGAGCTTCAGGACGCCACCTGCCTCGCACCACTGCACAGACCTGACCGATTTTGTCGGTAGAAAGCTTGTCCGAAAGGAACTTTCGGAACGAACGACGCTTAGCTTGCAGAATCGCTCGCTTGTACTCCGCCCGCGAGCGCTTAAAGAGAGCCTCACGTCTCTCTCTCTGAGTCGGGTCAAGCGTCCGCTTGTACAACCTCCTCAGTGCACGCACTCTAGACCTCTGAGCCTCCAACTGTGGAGTCCACCAACACGTCTCCTTGCCTGCGGCAGGACGACGCTTTCGGTGTTTCAAGCACAGATCAACCAGGACTGAATCAAGATGTTCAACTCCCGAGTCTGGTGCGTTCGAATCATAAACGTCCAAATCTGCATTCTGCAGATCCTGGAGGAAATCGTCCCAGGCAAGGTCCTTGGGTTTCCACCGACGGCGGACTCCCTCAGGATTTCGAGCCCTTAGCCTGCCTTGGTAGGTCCAGGTCATGGCGTTGTGATCGCTGGTTGTCACCCCGTCCAGAACAGTCCAGTCAGTTATGCGATCTGCGCACTTCCTGACCAGAAGTAAATCAATCCAGCTTTGACCTTGATGGCTATCAAAGGTCGCCGCACTGTCTGGACTATTGACGATTTCCAGATCGTAACCAAGGGCGAAGGAGATAACTTCCTCGCCCCTGTCGTCCGTTGGCCTATCCCCCCAAATGTACGACTTTGCGTTGAAGTCCCCGACAATCTGAACGTTGTCCTGAGGGAACTCCAGTAGCAAGTCGCCCATCCGGGTAAGGATCGGGACAATGTCCTCAGACGGAGAGCAATAGCATGACACTATCAACACATTCTCTCCCGAGATAGTGCTTCGAATCGCCACTATGTCGTCAGTATTCAGGACCACGCAGTATTTCAGTCGCGAACTTATCCAAAAGGCTGCTCGGCTACGCTCCGAAGAAATGACTTCGGAAAAACCCTCGGGTAATCCGACGGTCTTTCCCTCCTTCACACGCTGCTCATTCAAGGAGATCACGTCGATGCTCTGTGAGAGCACCGTCTTCTGCAACTGGTACAAAGCCGCCGTACTGCGGTTGACATTTAGATGAAGAAACTTTGGACTATCGGCCATTGTTTCGTTTCTCAGTCAAAGCCAGTTCTTTGCGGAAGATGCTACACTCCTGCGAATTTGCCGCGTGATTGGTAGGGAGAGCCTCGCCCGCCAAGTTCAAAGAGTTGACCTTCATACAATTAATGCACGCAGGTTCACTGGTGCAATCGCTGAGAATGTGGTCCTGACTACCACACTTTCCACAACAACTCTTGCCGTGGCAATCTCTTGCCATGTGGCCGAATTTCCAGCACTTATAACATTGGAGAGGACGCCGTCTTCGCGAAAAGAACAGAGTGTCCCAGCCAACGTTCAGCTTCCTCACTCGACCAAGTCGCCTGTACGACTCTGGATCCAGGGAGACCACGCCATTGCGTCCCTTCTTCCCCTCAAAAAACTTCTTGAAGGAAATGTCAGCGTCACGCAACGCTATATTCTGATTTTTCAGGGCTGCAACGATCCCATCTCCCGTCGAATCCTCACCAACGCCGAAGATTACAATCTCCGGATTGCGCCTGGTCGGTTTGGAAGCCGAGTGACTATTCACCAGGTCCGATTTCTCCACTTCCGCCACCAGCTTCTCGAGGTCCGCAGCGCTGTCCGCGAAGACCAGCACCCCTCCCTTGGAGGTGTTCCGCATTCCTCTCAAAGCCAGCCCAGCTTTCATTGGATCTATCGTGCTGGCTACTAACTTACGAGTGTCATCGGAGGAGACAGTATCGACTTTTGGAAGGATTTGAAGAACATGTCGTTCCTGGTAGCGTAGAGGCGCAGCTGAGCCGGCCCCCTTAGCGCCACCGGCGCCACCGCTTCCAGGCCCGCTTCGGGCCGCAGGCTGAGTTCCTGCCGCTGCCACACGTCCCTTCCTCAACCGTCTCCTCCTTGTACTCTTACTGGTGACAGTCTGCCATTCCTCTGTCGCACCACCGGCAACGTTGGAATAGGACCTGTCAGGTGGTACCACCTCCTTCGGGGTGTCATCCGGCCTCAAGGCGTCCTTCCGCTTTTCAGCCTTGGACGCCTTCTTGCCAGTGGTAGAGCTTCCCCTCTGTGAGGCTTTCCCATAGAGCAGAACAAACCAAGCGTGCTGTCGGACTATGAAATCTTCTGTCCGAGATATAGATTCCCCAAAGAAAGATTTCTTGGGGGCCGACAGACCCCTGACCTTGTTCAGCTCCTCGAGGATTCTCGCACCTAAAGAGTGCGCTTCCTCGGTGAAGAAGGCCGAGAGGTCAACCATATCCGGTAAGGACAGGTCAACACTTCCCAGCCGACTTCCTGTTTGACAACCTATATCCGTCAGCTGAGGGCCGACGGTTGCCCGCTCGGATAAATCCGAGCCTTGGGCGAAACCTGGGCTACTCGTCGTGGAGGAGTTAGCGGGAATCCCACCACTCCGCGACGGTACCTCATCCTCCACTTCACTAGTCAGAGACATCGTGAACTACGAGAATACACAGGTAAGAGCAGAAAAACGGTAACACTCGTTGCCGTAATAAAAGACGCAATGGAAATACAACACAGACACACAGTCTATAGCACACTATTCACGTTCTTACTGGGGCTCTGTCAGACAATCCCAACGTTAACTAAGATACACTCCGGGCAATTGTCTTAGTCAGTAAGAATAATAGCAAAAATTTCCATCACTTAGGTACCGCCCCAATGAGGTTGCATAAGTCAAATATTCAGCTCTTGAACTCCTCTTATGATTTTTGTTCTAAATATCAATTTATTTACTTAACAATGCTAAATAAAGAAGCTATAACACTAAAAAAGTTTCAAAAAGTTTATACTATAGTAATTTTATTGCATATTTGGAGGTATACAGTAATAATACACAGTTTAGCAAAGCATTTTCACATATACCTAATTTTGTATACAAAGGAAATGAGTTTTACACTATTTCACATGGAAATTAAAAAAACAATTTCTGCCCCTGGTGAAGCATAAATGCACTGTACATTTATTGCAGTAGATATGGGTTTTACCACTGCAACCATAATTTTTACACCGGGCTACTTCGCGCTTATCATCAAATTTTGGCAAATGATCTATACAGTCATTCACAATCTCAGGATGAGGCCGAACTTCAACCTCTCTTTGACATTGCCTTTTATTTTGAACAATGGGCGATAATGATGGTCTCCCCCTTTGTTTATTTTTTGCCAAACCAACCGTACATAGATCTGAAGCTAATCTCATTTTGAAATGTAACAAATCTAGTATGTTCTTTTTTGAAATTCCTAAAGTGAGGCAGTGTTTTTGATATTCTAGCCAGCTATTAACTGTTATTAAATCAATAGCATGAAATAGCATACGGAGAGTCCATTTTTTTGATTTTATGTGAATTCTATAGCAGCTTATCAGTTGATCTAATTTATCTACCCCACCCATAGACTTGTTGTACAACTTAACTATTTCCGGTCTTTCGATTTGTATATGCTTCTTTTCTTTTTTGTCCCACCTTTCAACTAAATCTTTATTTCCTACACCAATAAAGATAGATGATAAAACAACAGGTTTATTATCATACCATTTGACTATAACAATTTTTCCGTCACCACTTACTAGCTCATCGCAATGCCCCCTCCCTTTTTTTACCATTTCTTTGTCACTTACAAATGGAGGATTATTAAATCTATTTATTCTAATGGTTCCAGCTGCATATATATCTCTATCCATTAAGGCTTCAAACAAGTTGTAGGAAGAAAAATAATTATCAAAGTATAAGAAACATCCATCATGTATCCGTTTAGACAGATGCAAGACAACTGATGCTCCTAATCCAAATTTATCCAACAGATCCTTTTGTATTTCGGTAGAAGAACCCTGATATATAAGGAAATCATAAAACATGCCACTTTCACCACACAATAGAAATATTTTGATTCCCCAAGGAGAAGGTTTACCCTTGACATATTGTTTGATACCCAATTGTCCTTTGAAAGGTACAATCTGCTCGTCAATACAAACATTTTTTTCAACCTTCAATTGATTGCATCTTTTTTTAACTGCATTGTATAGAGGTCTAACTTTGATCAATTTGTCTTTATTATCACTTTTAATTTCTAAATTATTGACAACATGAAAGTTAGATCTTATACTTATAAATCTGTCTCTAGACATATTTTCATAAAACATTTTTAAACCCAATTCCTTTTCCCAATACATTCTAATTCTGGGAAATTTGAGACAGCCCATTGCTATATGCAAGCCTATAAAAATGCGCATTTCTCTTTCACATACAGGTTTAAAATTATTTCCATTTTGGATAGCATACATATTTGTTTTCTCAACCATATTTTGGATTTCACTTTCAGGCAAGTATTTTTGAAAATAATATAACGGACAATGTTGTTCCAAATTTTCAGCTGTTGTTTCATTTGTAAACTGCAAATCTTTAGTTTTGAATGATTTTCGTCTCCAACTGATATCTTTTTTTGTTGTAAGAAGAAATGATGAATCTGAATCAACCTCTAAAACTTCATCATCGGAACTTTCAGATGAACCATGGGCACCTACATATGTAAAAGTCAGTATTCAATAATAATAATTTTGTATAATATAAAGCTTAAATTAATTATTGGAAAATATTTCCAAAAATTTTAACATAATTTACCTTCAGAAACAGATTTATTATCACTATCAATAAAGCAATCATCATCAGAATCCAATTCTTCAATATCTGATATTTCTGCACTAGTGATGTACTCCAAAACTTCTTTCAAATCTTTAGAATTTTTCAAATTATATTTTTCTAAAATGAAAAAAGAATATTTAATCCTCCTAATAATTTGTTGTTGTTTTAAAAATAATTCAAATGCCTAAAATAAATTAAATTACAAAAACATTATAATTCATCTATCTAAAGAATCGCAACCACCTGTACCGTATGTCCATTGTAATGGACATGTCATTTTGCTCTCATTTTGGCTAAACTATAACCGGTAATAAAATAAAACTATTTCCAATCCTAAGATGAACTTACAAACATCATATAAAAAAATCACTGACACATTAGAAGGAATAATTCATAAAAATCAAAACAAAAAGAATACTCACGTGTTTGCATACCAAAGCCGGATGCCATTTTCAAAAAAAGCAAGCTGTAAAGATCTGTTGACTGTTGCCAAACCAAAAACCGCAAAGATGTCAAAAAGATTAGTTATTCATCTATTCATGGAGCAAGTTTTAACTCTCTTCAGCTAGAGGATTAAGAGAGATAAGGTTTTAAAATGTATGTCCATTGTAATGGACACCAGGTCTGAAAGGGTTAAAGATTCAATGTGATTAAAATCTGAAAATATTGAAGCATTTGTTTGTATAAAAATATATTAAAATTATAGTTATATCTTTCTTGTCTACAGCAATAACTAAAAATTTCTGATTGCAGAGTTGTATCAAAGTTAAAAAAAAATAATAATGATTGTATGAATGCATTCACCTACGGCGAAAGTAACTGCTTTTTAAAATATTTTCGCAGATTTAATTGTGACATTTTTTAAAAGACAGATTTCATAAATTAAATAAATTTATGTATCTTATGATATTTTTCATTCTGAATATACCTTTACTTCATAATATGCATATCTGTGATCACATTTAAAAATATTATTTTTTAGTATTTATAATGCTATTAGTATTTATACATTGTTATTGTACGTTTTCAAATAAGAATATATGTCATCAAACAGCACATGTGGCCATGCATTTATATCATCTCCCCATTCACACTTCGGGATAATATATGGGTCTGGAAACTCATATGAATGGACATGCATTCCATTTAATTTATCCACATATCTTACTTCGGCCGGAAGACTCAAATTTTCTGCATATGCGGATACATTAAAAGAAGACATACCTGAAAACACATTGGCCGCCATGGAAAACTCGGTAATGTTTTGCCCTGAGTTACTGCACATCACAACTGCGCAAGCTGTTTGTTTACAGTGCTGCGCTTTCCTTATTGTGTTTAATCGTAATCGTATATTAAGTTTTTTCCTGTAACCGCCCCAGCCTTATATTAACTATGTATCCTGTTATATCATCTACGCGCCAAAGCGCCATCTGCTGCATCAACTATTTTAATAAACCTTAAGTTATAATAATTCACTATTTTCAGTTTTCAGGATAACTACACGAACTTTTTGTCAGATCCAGGATGAGTTTTGATCACTCGAGCGAATTTCTATTGTAAAGGGGAGAGACCTTCACTTTTTTATCATAACTAAATCACCTATTTTAATATTAAGCTCTTCTTTAAACCATTTTACTTTCTGTTGTAGGGTCGAAAGGTACTCATTTCTCCATCTTTTCTAAAAGTGTTGTTGTATTTTCTGCACTAATTGCCACCTGGTCAATCTTGATGCAGGTACCTCTGAAATATCAATTTCTGGTACTGAAGTAAAGGGAACACCAATTAAAAAATGACCAGGGATTAAGGCCTGTAAATCATTAGGATCAGAACTTAAAGGACAAACGGGTCTAGAATTTAAACATGCTTCGATTTGAGCTAAAAGAGTTGAAAGTTCTTCAAATGTTAAAACTGAATTGCCAGCGGTTCTTTTTAAATGAAATTTTATCGATTTAACACCAGTCTCCCAAAATCCTCCAAAGTGAGGGGCTGAGGGTGGATTGAAATGCAAATTTATTTCTTCCGAACTTAAGTATTTTGTCACTTCTTCATTATGCTGAGAAGAAGCCACAAATTACAATTCTTTCAACTCCTTACTTGCACTGACAAAATTTTTGGCACAATCACTAACAATTTCCCTTGGTTTTCCTCTTATAGATATGAATCGCTTCAGATAAGCTAAAAAGGCCTGAGTAGATAAATCAGTCACTAATTCCATGTGAATTGCATGAGTAGAAAAACATATACATAATGAAATATAACACTTAAAAGATTTTGAACCTCTACTTTTTTAAATTTACACATTATAGGTTCTGCATAGTCAGTTCCTGTTATTAGGAACGGACGGGTAAGTTGCACTCTAGTAGAAGGTAAATCAGCCATGATTTGTTTAGCCGTAGAAGCAGAAACACGAGCACAGATTGCAGAATTCTTTACCAACTTTCTTACAGCACTTCGTCCACTTAAAATCCAAAATTTCTATCTGATAACGCACAATAGCTGAGGAGCAGCATGAAAATGAGATAAGTGAAAATATCTGATAATCAACACTGTCACTGGATGATTTTTTGGTAACAATATTGGATGAATTTGTTCTTGTGTGAAATTTGAATGACGAAGACGTCCTCCAATTCTGAGTATTCACTCTTTATCAAGGAATGGAGAAAAATTAATCAGTTTGCTATTGCGAGATAAACGCTTACCAGAAGTCATACATTTAATGTCATCAGGAAATGATGACTCTTGCACTTGTTTAATTATCACTTTTAAGGCACTCTGAATTTCTGTATTTGTAAGAAAGCCGAAGTTTCTTTTTGAAAAGGGTAAACGAGAATTCGTAAGAAATCTCAAACACCAAGCAATAACACGTTTTAGCTTAGTAAATAATGGTATATTTGAGAGAATAGGCATTTCCTCACTTAATTGGGCTGTAGCACAAAAATAATTTTTCCTTTGTTCTAATAAAGCTTCGTCACAGAAAACACTCCCCAATTTGCAATTCTAGAGAAGTAAAAGATGGATCACTAAGCCAACTCGGGCCATTCCACCACAGATCATGCAATGATAATTCTGAGGGTGATAGACCTTTTGATGCACAATTTGCTGGATTCTGCTTTCCTTTTATAGGATGCCAGCACTCAGACAGAATAAGTTGTTGCATTTCTGAAATACGATTCTCAACAAAAGTTTCCCATCTTCTTGATTCGGTTGATAGCCAAGAAAGAACTATCATTGAATCCGTCCAACAATTAATTTTAGAGATGTCCAAGTACAATGAATCTAGAACAGTTTTTACCAAACGGGCTGATAGCAGGGCAGCCCTCAATTCTAGTTTAGGTAAAGCTATTGATTTAAAGGTGAAAATCTTGTTTTTGCTGCTAATATTCTAACTGATACAGCCGAATCATTTGATAAGGATCTTAAATAAACAATTGCACCATATGTCACTAAGGAAGCGTCACTAAATGAATGAATTTCAAATTTGTTAGCTGAAGGAATGACTGCTAAAAGAGGCGCAGTAATTGATGTTAAACATGCGAGTTTCTTCCCGAATTTTTATCTACCTGTTTTTATTAGAAGTGGAACAGGATCGTCCCATACTAGATGAAGACTCCATAATTACTGAAGTAAAATTTTTTCAGAAATTATAAAGGGAGAGATCCAACCAAGTGGATCAAACATTTTGGCTATATCTAACAATATGGATCCCTTTGGGACTTCTTTTAATGTCTGTTCTATGGTGACACTAATTTTGAAGACATCGCGATTTGAGTCCCATTTTAATCCTAGCACCGTTGTTGAGTTATCGTTTTCAATTGATAAATCTGATTTAGACTGAATTAAATTTTCAGGAATGTTTTTTAGTACACTTATGTCATTTAAGGTTCACTTACGTAACTTAAATCCGCCTCTTTTCATTAATTCTTGTAACTCTGATATTAATTTTATAGCTTCTTCGGGAGATGATGCACCTGTAAGTAAGTCGTCTACTTAAAAGTCACGTAATACAATATTTGACGCTAATGGAAAATTTAATTTTTCATCTAACGCTAATTTCTGTAGAACTTTAGTAGCTAAATATGGACTAGACGTTAGTCCGTATGTAACTGTAGTGAGACGATAATCACTTATATCGTCCGAAATTTTATCCTTCCAGAGAATTCGTTGAAAATTTTGATCTTCAAAAAATATTTTAATTTGACGAAACATGTTTGCAATGTCATAGCTATAGCGTGTGTGCGAAAACTTAAAAAAAAAAAATTGTTGTTGAACCCTAGGTCCTACAATTTAATTTTCATTAAGAAAAACATTATTTATAGTTTTTGCGCTACCGTCAAACACAACTCTAAGACGGGTTGTTGTACTAGATTCCTTGATTACTGGATGATGTGGCAGATAATAAATTTCATTAACGGGTTTTTGAATTTCGCTCCTTAGTATTTTCTCCATGTGCCCCATTTCGAGATATTCATTCATAATTTTCATACAAATCGGCTCTCTATTAAATCGTTTTTCTAAATTTAGAAATATTTTCATAGCTAACGATTTTGATTCTTCTAATTCTTTATATTGCTTTTTAAATGGCAAACGCCAATATATCTTCTATTAGTATTGCGTGAATGAGTTGTATAAAAAAATTCCTTACAATATTTTTCTTCATTTGTACATATTTCTTTTGAGGGGATGTTTTCTAATTCCCAGAATCTTTTTATATAATCTGTTTCAACATTTGCAAAAATAATTATAATATTTGGTTTATTTTCTGAAAATGTATCACTATCTCCTGTTATTAACCACCCATAATATGAATTTACTGCAAAAGGAAGTCCTGGTTTTCCAAATATTTTTTCTCCTCTAATTATAGATAATGATAATAACACGCCAAATAATAAGTCTAATGGTCCCGGTTCATTCCACTTAGGATCAGCTAGTGTTATGTTCTTTAAATGACTGAATGCATTAAAGTCATATGATACAACTGGCTGATTACTCGTTATCTTTTACAAAATATAAAAAGTACCTAATCGCGTGTTTTGTTTGTCAAAATGTGGAGAAAATTCCAATCTTACAACGCCACGTGTCTCTTCGGAGTATCCCATTCCCAAGTATTTAATCTGTAAATTAGCAGAATTTCTTTTTATCCCTATTGCACGCTCACTTATAAAATTATTGGTACTTTTCGACATCAATTATACACCGCAGTAATTTATTGCCTCCATAAATATCTTTCACATTAATTAGCGCAGTAGCAAGTATGCCAAATGATTTTGAGTTTATTTCCCCAAGGCATGAATTTATGGACATGTTTGCATTATTAGATAATTCAGGAGCAATCTCACTAATATGATACGAGGATTGAGACGTTACTTGGTTTTTCATATCTGGATAGTTTGTTTCTCGCCTTTCATAATGTAATGAGATATTATGACTCTTCAAATTACATTTCGAACAAACTCTTTTTGACTTACAATTGGTTAATTTATGATCTGCAGATAACATGCAAAACAGAGATTTTTATTTTTTACAAATTGCACTCATTCGTGACTCGATTTTAGGAACTCACAGCATTTAGGTATTTTATGACTAGGTGAAGAACAATATCTACACTCATTACTATTAACAGAAGCGGTCATTGCAGTTAATTTAGGATAACTGTTTTTCTTATAAATACTATTTCATTTAGCAGATTGTAATGAACGGGCATAATGTTTCAGAAAATTTATTAATTGAACTAATGTTGGAAGTTCGTCATTTTTTAACTGACGTTCCCACCATAGTTTAACATTAGAATCAAGTTTTTGCAACAGTAAATAAATCAACAAAGTTTCTGAAAAGCCACTTACCTTCTGATCCAAGATTTCGAAAGATCGAACACACTCATTCGTCATATCCACCAAATTGAGTATTGCTGCAAGTAAATCACCTTGCACGATAGAAAAATTTAATAATTTCCTAACATGAGAATACATCAGCGCTCTTTTATTTGCGAATCATTTCATTAATAATTCCCATGCAACTTTATATTTCGAATCTTCAATAGGTATTGATTTTATTATTTTTAAGGCGTCTCCATGACACGATAATTTCAAATATTGCAGTTTCTGAGCAGGCGATAAATTTGCATATTCGTGTATACTTGCAGTAAATTAATTGCACAATTATTTAAACAATTGTTTAATTTATTTTTTATACACCAGTTATTCAAACCCAATTAAATTTAGCATTTCCCCCCCGCAAAACCACACGCTGACAAGATTTGGACACAGATCCAAGGCTAGCATAAGACTGCCCAATCAAAACTCTCCCAGTGAAATCTCATAAGCAAAACGAGGCAAGTGTTGTGCAAAAGTTAAAGCCATTATGTCTGCTTTGAAAAACACATGTTTTCATTTGGAGAATACATAAAATCACAGTATAAAATTTTAATGGAAATAAATTTTTTTTAAAAAAATAAGCATTTAGAGATTTTTAACTTATGCTTTCGGCTTATCATGAGACGTTAATTAAGAATATACAAATTAAAAAATAATTGATTCAAAATTTTTTGAAATCAGTAAAAACCTGAGTGTTTTTGTAGTGGTTTCGCTCGCTTTCAGTAGGCATAGGCTCAAAAAATCAAATTGCGAAAACAGAATGTACTTTCAATTCAATACTTTTCTTGCGATTTTTGTCATTTAAAAATATAAATGTAGAGGGAAAGGGAATTAAATTTATGAAATCATACAAATTTGAAGTTCATGTAAGGTTCATTGATTGCAGGCGCAGGCTGCACGAGTCAGCTAGTTTTTATAAAAAGCAAAAATGAAAAGAACTTTCCCCATAATTAAGAAGTGATGTGACATCCCCCCCCACACTTCACTAAATTAAAGCGGTAGAACCGATAAATGGAGCATGCACTGCAATCGCAGATCAATCAGCGAATCTTTCCAATCGCTATTTCAGCAGTGCTGTGATATTTTTAAAAGAAGAGAGTCGCGTGTCGCTCTCTGTATTATCTAGTCTACGATATTCATCTATGCTTTTATAATCTAGTCTAAACTATGGCGGAAGGAGCAAAACATATTATACGAAAGGCACTCTCCATCACTGAGAAATTACAACTTATAAATCAATACAATGTCCAAGCTGTCTCAAATAAGTCTGCGTTCGCCAAAGAAAAGGGAATACCCGAGTTAACTTTAAGTACTTTGTTAAAGAATAGGAATGCCATCGTTAAGGCCCCTGTCCTCGCTCGAGGAAACGCTCGCCAGTTAATGCTATTCCTATGGGGAAGCATTTTTCTAATAACTCTTTCACATTGACATTTTTGAATGATTTTTTTTTTTTTTGCATTGGATAGCTGAGGTGCACGCCGACAGCGCACCGTTTTTACTTTTTCGATTTTGGTTGCAGTTATATTTTTTAAAAAGCACTTTCAGTTTCGAAACAGGTTTTGAAAGTGAAACTAACTTTGTAAAAAATATCTACAACCAAAATCGAAAAAGTAAAAAAAAAAAAGGTGCGCTGTCGGCAAGCACCTCAGCTATCCAATGCAAAAAAAAATTATTCAAAAATATCAAAATGCGAAAGAGTTATTAGAAAAATGCTTCCCCATAGGAATAGCACTAGCTCGCGAGTGTTTCCTCGAGCGAGGACAGTTGGAGGAACAAAGAACAAGAAAATAAAAACCGCCAAGTTTGAGGACATGGTAAAGGTCCTTCGCCTTCACGATTGGTTTGTTCAAGCACGCTTTACGAATATCCCAATAAGCGGCTGGTTAATACAAAAAAAAGCTTCTGAAATCGCAGCAAAAATGGGATTGCTAGATGCCTCAAATGGATGGCTGGATCGATTAAAACTCGGTACGGCATAAAATTTAAGCAAATGTGCGGTGAGTCAGCGGCAGTCAACATTAAAGATGTTCACTATTGAAAATTAATGTGCTTTCGCAGCTTGTAAAAAACTACTCAAGTCGGGATATTTACAACGTGGACGAATTTGGGCTTTTTTACAAACTGATATCCATTAAAACTATCGCCATGAAAGGAGAAACATGTCATGGATTTAAACTAAGCAAAGAATGTCTTACTATTCTGCTCGGTGCCAACTCTGGTGGATCACAAAAATTAAAGCTGCTGGGCATAGAGAAATCACGCAACCCGCGATGCTTTAAAAATATCAAGAATTTCCCCTGCCTGTACAAAAGCCAGCTTTGAGCATGGATGACGGGCAACATTTTTTATAACATGGCTTTGTAATTTTGATCTGCGTATGAGAAAAAGAATCGTGCCATGTGTTATTGCTTGTGGACAACTGCCCTGTGCATCCAAAAGATAACGAAGACTTGAATAATGTCCAAGTAGAATTTCTGCCTCCAAATTCGACTAGTGTCACCCAGCCAATGGATCGAGGAATAATTAACAGCGCCAAAGTAAATTACAAGACTCACATCGTAAAGCGTACAAAATAGAACACGGCAGCAATCCTTCTTGCTACGAGTATCGTCCAATTACAGTCCTTGATGCTATGCACATGCTTACTGCAACATGGAAGAGTGTCACACCAACAACAATTGCAAATTGTTTCACAAAGTGGGATTCGGAAGTAGCGAGGACATCATTTACACAGAGCCAACATCGCAGCCAAACGTTGAAAAAGATTGGCCGGCCGAACAAGAAACTGTATGGGAAATTTTTGTCGATTTAGACGTTTATTAATGTTGATAAAGATCTAGTTACCTCTTAATTTAAAATTCTGTATGATATCATCGCCGATGTACCTGCGACAGACAAACCGGATGATAAGGAAGAAGATGATGAACCTGCGCTTACGGCCCCATCCCCATTCTCCAGAGGCCTTCAATTTCCTAAGACAATATGAGTCGTCCATGGACGAAGTACCTTCATGAAGCGAACTTTACCGCTACCTAAATAAGACGGAAACATCATGGTGATGGCGCGACCGCCTCTCAAAAAGCCCAAAATTGACAGCTACTTTTCCAAAAGTAATTTTTATGACATTATTGACTTCAGTAAGTTTTTTTAATTGATTTTTTATTCTTATCAACACTATTTATTATCGCATGCTGTTCTGTGTAGCTAACAAATATTTCAACTTTGTTAACATTAGTTTTAGTTAATATGGTTAGCAGAAATTTTTGTATTCGTCTTTTTCAATTTCATGTGTCATACATAATAAATCTAAATTTCAAAAGACAGGATTTTTACTTGAGAAAATAACGATTATTTGAATTTTCAGCTTTCAAACTTTTCTGCTTAATAAGCACATAATGATTAAAATAAAAAAAATGTCATTTTATGTCTTAAAAAACGCTAAAAATTGACAAAAAATGTGTATTTTCCGCATAGATTGTTATTAGATAGACCACTTGACGAAAATTCGCGACCTTTGGTTAATACGCGAATTTTGATCGGACCCCTGATTCGCGTATTAACGAGGTTCGACTGTAGTGGTATCCACATAAAACAATTAGCATAAAATGACATACATAAATTTCTAAATTTAACCTCAAATATTGGTTCTCACAATTAAAACAAATAAAATCACAATCTTTTTTTTCTTTAGGCCCTAAGGTTGGGATTACGGTGCTTCATATAAGATCGACGTAGAGACTTAAGATGTAAACAAAGCGTAAACGGTATTACGGTAGCTCGCATAACTTACGACAGCATGAAAGCAATCGTAAGTTTAAACACAAATGGATGCGCGCGATGTAACTACGAGTTTTGATTGGTTGAGAGCAATAAGACTTACGCCGAAGCGCGAGGACTTACGCTGAGGCACCGTAATACCAAATTACGATCGATCGCAGGAACGTCCATCCTACGATCGAGCTTAAGATTTAAGATAGCGAGGCTTCGAAATCCTAGCCTATAACTATTTTAAATATTGCTTTAATAATAATTCAAAGTTAAATTCAATTAATTTTCTTCATTAACATTACCCTTTAAAAAAAAAGGAAGTCAATGTAAACAAAATATTAAAACCTTTCTTAAAACAATAGTAAATATGGCTGCTTCTATCGCATACATATCTCAACACAAATATTAGATTGCACATAAAATATCATAAATTACACACAAAATATACTTTTGGTTGAAGAATGTCAGTAAAATAAAACGATCAATGCAGGCTTTCAGATGTCCGACAAGGAACACTAATAGACGCTTTCAGTCATGACGTCAGTTATGACGTTTTGCTTGGATACTGACTCCAAACAAACGGTTGCTACGCTGTATTTTCTATTTTATTTGCATATTACAGCAACATTTTTCAGCGATATATAATTGACACATGTTTAATGCCTTATATACAATGATACCATTTTCTATGATTTATATTTAATGATATATGAAGCATAGCAACCATTTGCTTGGAGTCAGTATCCAAGGAAAATGTCTTGACTGACGTCACACTGAAAGCGTCTATACCCTGTTCACACCACAAACATAAGATATCTTAAGATCGCCGTGTTTGAAGTGGACCCTCCAGGAATTGGATGCCTGTTCACACTGAAAAACTTACCTAAGATATCTCAGCGAATGTCACTGTATCTCTGAACTGAACAAATATAACGTATGCGCATGCGCTTGAAGTAAAGACGGGCGCAATAGCCAATCAGTAAAAGCGAAGCTTTATAGCCAATGAGAGTGAGTGGTTGTTCCTGTATCTAACCCGAGAGAATTGAAACTCTCTGAGAGAGTTCCAGGCCTGAGATGTCCATGGTGTACTACTGTCCAACTATCCATGGTGTAACAGGGTATAAGGTTGGGATTACGGTGCCTCGCTATCTTAAATCTTACACTCGATCGTAGGATAGGCGTTTCAGTGTAAGTCCTCGAACTTCAGCGTAAGTCCTCTAAAGGTGCGTTTTCACGGGCCTACCCAAGCGCTAACTTCCCCAACTCTTTACCTAAGCACAAGATTTTAGGTAGTTAGAACGCGATTTTTTAAGGTTCGATTCATGTTCAAACCTAAGCACTATCTACCTTAGCGCAGCCAATCAGAAAAGAGAATTTTGTCAAATAATGGCGGTGAAGAAATGTAGCATTAAAAATTAAATTTTTTCATTTTACATAGTTATTATTATTTCGAACTATTCTTTTGCGTCAAGCAGCAATTATTTTTTATGGTAAAAGAAATTAACTAGTTGTAAATTATTTGTGAAAGTTTATTTTATTAAAGCAGTCATCTCTGAAGCTGTGCATATTGCTAATTGTCAGCCAAAACATGCCCGTTGTGATTGGGGAGAATTTCAGAGTTGCTGAAAACTCCATTGGCGCATGTTAAAAAAATCGCCAAAATCAAGTGTCTTGGCTGTTCTAAGAACATGTAAAAAAAAATATATATCTACACCTGTGTGCTTCTCTCGGCAATTCTTTTTTTAGGAATTTATTTTAAGTAATAAGTAAATTTTAAAACATTTTTCTGTTAACCACTTGTTTAAAAGCAAATATTTTTTAAGGTTACAATAACAACAAGCAGAGTTAATTATGCATCAAACTGTGCCATTAAAATATGCCAACTGGCAGTGAAACTCTAACAACAAAATATTTTAAATAATTTGCAGGCAAGAAAGGAAACATAAATAAAAATAATGAAATAACTTTTATTTACAAAAATAAAGAAATAATTTTTGTATAGCTTTTTATCAACTAATAATTTAGCATTAAGTAAATTATAATTAAACTTTGAAAAAATACTTTAAAAATTCATAGTTTAAAAAATGGTTTTTAGTTTTTTACCTTTTCTGTTGTCATATCAGAAAAAAGAAAGAAAAAAATAATTCCTTTAATAAATTCAGTAGTTTTTGCTTTCTACCAAGTCATTGTGGTGAATTTTTCATAATTAGGGTCATGCCAAATTAATGAAGAGAAATTTTTTGATCCATCATGAATTACTGTCTTGAAATTAGGCATGATATTTATAAATATTTTAAGTTTATAAAAGAATAGTTAAAAAAATATATTTTTTTCTAAATTTCTACTTATTTAGTAATAACGTTTAATTTTAAAACAAATTGAAAAGAAATACCTAACACAATGCGTTTTATTGACATGTTATGGATAGAGATGTATTAATTAGTGTAATCATTATTATGCCATTTGTACAAATTGAACAATTTTCCCAACATTTTCGACAAATTTATGTCATTTGCGCACATGAAATAACCTGATCAAAGAGTGTAACTTATCACTTTTTCATAAGTGAAAATTTACTTATGTGTTTTTTAATACATTAATCATAGTAACTGTGTGCTTTTATGTATTTTCATTTTGAAACTTGGATAAAAAATGATTTTTGGAGCATTATTTAAAGCTGTTTTAGTAAGAAAAAAACAGTCAAAACTTTTTATTATTTTTTATACGAAATATTTACGATTATCACGATGAACGTAAACAAAAGTTATTTGTTTATAATTTTATATCAGCTGATCGGTCTGTAGACTGTTAAAGCTTTTAAAGTTGACGCTTGCGCAGTGAAGACTTGCCTTTGATTGGTTGGCATAAGGATTTATCGGTAACCAGTGAAAACGCTCTTAGGTTAGGTTTTGGGTAAGCTAAGGTTTTTTAGGTCGTTAGAGCGGCCCGTGAAAACGCACCTTTACTCTCTGCCAATTAGAGGCCGTAGTTATATTTGTTGGGATTGCGCGCGCATTCATTTGTGTTTAAATTTACCACTGCTTTCAAGCTGTCGTAAGTTACGCGAGCTACCGCAATACCGTTTACGCTTTTTTTACATCCTGAGTGTGAGTCTGTACATCGATCTTAAGTGAGGCACTGTAATCCCAGCCTAAATGGTAAGGATTCCTTAAATCCGAGTGAAATTTCAAAATCGCTGTTCAGATGTCCTTTTAGTGTTCCCTAAAAAAAGGATTTGCGTGTCAGAAACACTGGGATTTAACCCTTTCCGGCACACTGTGCCCAGTCTGGGATACCTAATTTTAATTCCAAACTTGCAAACGGCACCAGAAATATTTTAGTAAAATTTTGCTTTTACAATAAAACCTTAAATTAAGGAATTCAAAATATCTAAAAAATTCGTTTGTGAATTCCGGTGTCAGTCGATTATTTCTCATTTTATTACAGATTTTGCCCGTGCCGGAAAGGGTTAAGGAAAGCTAAAATGCTGACTTTATTTAAGGGAAGCTGGCATTCGCCGCCACGCCATTATTTACATAGCGGGCTTTTCAAAATTTATATTTCAACTTTGATAGTATCAAAAATACAATAAAGGTATTATTAGCTATAAATTAATGAATAAATTATTTAACATAAGTTATTTTTCCTTAGTGCGATCGTTAAAAATAATGTAAAAATGATTTGTTATCATCACACGTATTATTCAATAATGTTTTCTTCGTCTCCCCCCCACCCCACATGTTGTAACAGGTAAGATCGATGATTTTAATATTTGTAATTATTATTAAACAGTTATTATAAATGTTGTGTTAAATTTTTAGCATAGTAGTTTCATCCAGTGTTTATTTTGTATGAATTTCTATAACGTAGTTGAAGTTGTTTACATATTTCGAATTATTTGTTCGTGAATGTTTGCATAAATATTTAGATAACTATATTTTGTATGTATATTTATTATTTAAAAGAAATTGTATTTTAAAAGCTATTCTAATGTAGTTATAAAACTATGCCGTTTCGAATAGACATCAAAGTTAAACATTAAAGTGATAAATATGTTTTTTTTTTTTTTTTTTCATAGTTTCAAATAATTTGCTTTTTTGTTATGTTAGTATGCACACTGTATTTCTTGATGGATGTGATAAAAGGATTTAAATTAAGACTTTTTAAGCTTATGAAGAAAAAAAAGTTAAAGGAACTTTTTGCAATATCATACCTTTTTTAAAAAAATATGAAGTACATTTATTTCAGTATTTATAGCATTTTTAAAATATAGCACTCTTAAATTTCTTAGCTAATTAACTAATCATTAAATCATTAGTAATACTACTTGCTAAGCTAATTTTTGTTTATGCATATATTAGATTTTTCCGGTTTTTTTCTTGTTGCTGTAGCTGTCACAGTTAATGGTGTGAGTAGATTTCAAGCTGGATAATTTAGCCATCAGCTGAGTCAATTAATGCCACTAATATGATGAGGAAAATGGTGCATAAAGGTGCAAAATTCCTCTAAATTTTCAATACGAGCACCAATGATTATTAAGTGATGGCTCGTTGGACTACTAGATTAAAAATAATCTTAAGTCTCTTAAATACAAACTTGTAGGCTAGATCACTGTTTACATGGAGACTATTTCTTTTTTAATTTATTGCCTATGTTTTATGAAAAGAAAAGTAAGTCACTTATTACTTTTTTGAAATTATTTATATTTCTACTACATACTGTTAATTTATTATAACCAATTAACACTCTGTTATGATATACTTCTTTTAATTGCTTAAAAGTGTTTAATTTTTTTTTTTAAAGATGTTGGGTTACCTTTTAGCAATTATAAGAAAAATATTGTTAATGTAAAAATAAATTCGATTTATTGTTTTCTTACTTTGGAGTGATAACTGTTTAAGGTATGTACTAATATTGTCAATTGTGTAAATTAATTAGAACAACCTGTTAGATTAAAATAAAAACTTTTGTATAAAAATAGATTATTGTTTGGGAAAACCATGCTAAAATAAGCATAATAAATTAAAATTAATTTCTTTTAAGCATGATTTTATTCATTTACTTAAAATACAATATTTATCAAAAACTGGAGGTGAAAACAAAAATTATAAAAGCATGAAACACTGGCAGAAATATTCAGTTTTATTCCATTAGATGGACACTACTTTGCACAAAATGAAAATATTGATGCAAAATTCACAGAAATCTATGGCTGCATATATATGACATGTAATACACCAAACAATACATATTTAAGAATGCGTATATCATGAAATCATATTCTGTGTATATATCTTTGTTACAATATGATTTTAATCAATTAAGACAGTATAGCAGTGCCACCTATTGAGTGATATACACCGACATTTTATCAGTAGCAATTCAAATTAAGTCTTGTTGAAAGAAAGCTTGGTGTATATTAGTTCTTGAGATAAGAGAACCGACAAATTTTGCGTCAGACTTTTTCCTAAGATAATCAAACTGTATTCAAGCATCCTAAAATTTGAAAATTCACTGAAAAATGGAAGTTGAAAAATTTCATTATTCTTAGTTTTCTTTTCTTCTGTTATATTAGAGAGTGTGGTAAAAGAGTGTGTAAAAAATGTGAAAGTATTTAGTCAATGAGGAAGGGGGGGGGGGGGGCAGGCAAGATGAAGATTTTTTTCTGTACAGTTATAATGTAATAATTTTAATTATAAACACTCAGGAAGATAAGAAAAGAGCGCATGTTAAGCTTGGGCAATTGTCCATTATAGTAATGCTACTAACATTTTACATTTTGCTTATTTAATGCATATTTACAATATTCGTATAAATGTATGTTTCGAAGTAGTTATAAAAGGAAAGGCAAATTTTACAATATTATTAAACCATTAAATTTAAATATTATTTAGATTGTTTATTGAATTATTTATTAAAAATATTTTAGACCCCCCCCCCCCCCCCCTTCCACTTAAAAAATGGTAAATTTTAAGAATTCATCATTGCTAACTTTAATCATTATTAAACTAATATAATTGTTCATGTTCATACAGCTCATATTCAAAATATTAGAATAATTGAGAAAAAGTAATAAGAAAAAATTATTTGTCATTTATTTATTTTTTATACTAAGTAAATGCAATTAAATTTCTTATAAATTAAACCTGGAATGTTTAGATAAGATTTTAACATTTATAAAATATAAAATACAGCACAATAAATTAGGTATACAGCTTCCTTAAACACACCAGAATATTAGAATAAAATTTAGATTGGTTCAAAATATTAGAATATTTTATTTTAAGCAACAATATTACCTTATGAATATGAAGTAAATGGTAGTTAATATTTTGTAGCATCCCCTTTAGCTTTCATAACAGCGTACAATCGATCTTGCATACTATATACAAGGTGTTTACAAACACTTCTATCAATATTAGCCCAAATAGACTTTATACGTGCCACTAACTCAGTTTTACTTGAAGGAGGATTTTCTTGAAGTTTTTTCTTCATTATACACCATAAGTTTTCGATGGGATTAAGATCTGGTGAATTTGGTGGCCAAGGAAGTACCTTAATGTTGCGTTGGCGGAACCAATTCTTAGTTGACACCGAGGTATGCGGGGACGCTAAATCTTGTTGAAAGATGAAATCATCTTCAAATAAATCTTCTGATGATGGAATCATGTAATATTCTAAAATTTCTTGATATATCAAAGAGTTAACCTTTTCGTAGACGATGCATAACTTTCCAGGTCCTTCTGCACTCATACAACCCCAAACCATGACACTAGCAGCAAATTTTACGGAACGTTTAAGGCATTCTTTATCAAGTGCTTCTTGCTTCATTCTCCAAACTCGAATACCTTGATTACCATATGAAACACAAAACATACTTTCATCACTAAATAATATATTTTTCCAATCTTCATTGCTCCATAAACGTCTTGATTTACACCAATTCAATCTTATACGCTTTTGTCTTGCAATCATGAGAGGTTTTGTTTTCGGTACACGAGATTCAAATTTAAATTTATGGAGACGTCTTAATGTTGTCGATGTAGAAACTTCAACTCCTTCTTCTTTCCATTTTCGGTGCAAGAATCGCACACTTTTAAAACGGTTTTTCTTAACTATACGCTTCAGTTTCCTGTCATCTCTAGCAGATGTTTTTGGTTTTCGGCCACCATTTCGGCGATTATTTTGAAATTTTCCAATTTTTGAATATTGTGTTAGTATTTTACTAACGCTCGATTGCGAACAATGTAAATAATTCGCTATAAAACATTGATTTTTACCGTGCCGATACAAATCAACCATACGAAGTTTAGTAGATTCAGGAATATCACTCACACGGCCCATTTTAAGACGAAAAAGAAAGAAACTGCAAAAAAGAATACTGATTTTAAATAAAATAGTCTGAATTTAATCAATGATGCCACCAGTTAAGAATTGGTAATAATTAAAGGAGAATTAATGTGAAATATTCTAATATTTTGAACCACTTGAATAAATATTCTAATATTTTGACTTTTCAAAATAATTTTTTTTGCAATTAATCTTTTCAAAAATGATATTAAATTTAAGATAACAAGTAAGTTTAATCAACAATAAGTTCTTAATAAAAATATCGTTTGCATATTTTCATTAAAAGACATTAAATTACCAAACGATATTTTCAATTTCTAAAAAAAAGGTAATTATTCTAATATTTTGAATATGAGCTGTATTATTAACAATTACTGCATTTTAGACTTATTTTTATTTATTTACCACCATTAAATTAAGACAACTTATTTAACTTGGGTTCTTTTAAAGGAAAAGAATATCTGTATTTTTGATAAGATTTTAATCACCTCTCCCCACTAAAAAGTATCCTAGGATGATTTTTTAAGAATAGCAAGCTAATTAACAATAAGTACAGAAAAAAGTGCTCTCACTTTTTCAAGTCTCTGAAAATAGATATAATTTGAAATATTCTGAAATATAGGTGTCAATAGAAAACAATTTAGCCGAGTGCAAGTTTTAGGGGGAAATGTACTTGTAGTTCACAGCTGTTTTTTTATGGATAACATAAATATCAAATAAGTTAAATTAAGATTTTTTAACAAAAAATCTTGTGCTTGGAGGAGGTGAAATTGTTCCTGTACTCTAAAAAATAAAAGTGTAAATTTGCACATAAAAATGTGTAAATCGATGATACAAAAACGATTTGTTTATATGTGTAAATTTGTATGTAAATTGCCAAAATACACACCTAATGTGTAAATTTCAAAATACACATTTCAGTGTGTAATTTGATGATAACACTAAGCGTGTAAAAGTTATAGTGATCACTCATGAAATACCCACATTAATGTGTAAATTGTGCAAAAATACACATATATCTGCGTAATATTCTTACTCATTTATCTGTGTAATCTTCAGTGATCACACGGATAAATGCGTATTATGCAAAAAACACGCATTACTGTGTTAATGTAATTTACACAGTTCTTTGCGTAATATGTAAAATACGCATATTCAATGGGGGTTTAATAACTATTGTGTCTAGTGTATATAGAATATCTGTACTGCAATGGGTAATGCATAATATCGAAGTCTAATGTCTTAGTTGATTTTATGCTTAGTTTCAGAACCGTAGCTGCATTTTGGATGGAGGAGTGAAATGGGGGGGGGGGTGTAGTTGAAAGCCTCATTTTTAGCTTATGGGACTAGATTTGTAACAGTGGATGAGATAAAATTACTGTTGTTTGGACTCGAGACCATAGTGATGTACCCATTTCTCATTCACTGTCACAAGTGTAGCCTCATAAGCTTTAAATCAGCCTATCACACTCACCCCCCCCCCCCCTCTTCTTGAAAACTCCCTCTTAATAGGCTTTTAGAACTTCACCCCTCCAAGTAAAACTATGTTATTACAGCAGCTACGGTTCTAAAATTCAGCATACTGCCATTTAAGACATTAATTTTCGATATTCCTCATCAGCCATCGTAGTACAAATACTACTTCTTTGTTAATGGGAAAGTATGGGGCACATTTTGAAATTTACAATTTCTTTAATTATACAATTGATTCTTCAAATTATGTTTCTATATTGTTCAAGGACTTTAGAAAGTGTTTCATTTTGTATTCTATAAATCAAATTTTTTGTATTTGTGTCAAATAAAGCTGATTTTATTATTTTTGTAATAAGTATCCCATTCCTCCCCACTCTCCTCTAAATATACACATAAAAACTGCTGTTTTATTTTCTATATTCTTCCTTGCTTCTTAATTTTATATTCCCCTCAGTTAGATATTATTTAATACATGCAATTAAAAATTAAGATAAAGAAAAAAAATAATTAATCATAGATTTTAGACTAGTCAGATGGAATAATTATAGTTGGTAAACTTGTAATCTTCGCAGTTTTTATTTTCAGAGTTCAGACTAAATTTTTAACTTTTTATTTTTCAGACTCAAAATACAAAGTCAATTATACTGAAGATACTGTGTTACATACAGTTATAAAAGTAAAATTTAAAATACTATAAAAATAAAAAAGGTATGTAATCTTCATTTCCCACACACATATTACCTGCAAAAATTATAGCTGATTTGTTTATATATACATGAATCACCTATATTATATGTTGAATTGTTTTCTTTTTATAAATATTCATCATTACAAAGAATTTACCTTTAAAAATTATCAAGACTATCAAAAAGGCTGTTGAATCATTAAAATAACATCTTTTGCATTTAAGATTATATTTAGAAATTATTGTCTTTAAAAAAAAAAAATACAAATATATTTTAACATTAATGAAATGACTCGTATTTTCATAAATGAAAATTTCAGATAATCTAATTAAAATTTTAGATATCAAACTAATTAGTATTTTTATTTATCAACTATAGCAAAAAAAAGGAATACTGCGATTATATCCAAATATCAATTGACGCTTATAAATTTTCGAAATTAATGCTCGTAGAATTTATTTGACAATTACATTTGTGTATTAAGTGTATAAAACTCGCCCTTCGGGGAATATTTATGTAGTGGGGGGAGAGGGAACTAATAAGTTCCATTTTTAACCGACTTCAAAAAGGAGAGGAGGTTATCAATTCGACGCGTATGTATTTTTTTTTTTTTATGTATGTACACCGATTACTCCGAAACTATGCAGCCGATTAATTTGGTTTTGGTATTAAATTAAAGAGCTTACTCTCGGATTAGTACCACTTCCATTTCATAGAAATTGGTTCAGTAGTTTTTTAGTAATTAAGCAAAAACTATTAAAATTAGTGTTTTTTTTTGCTAATTAAAACTGTTGAATTAGTTCCTACAATTGAGTGAAGTCAGGATGGCCGAGCGGTTTAAAGCGCCTGATTTAAGCTCTGGTTCTCGAAAGTGACAATGGGTTCGAACCCCACTCCTGGCATACGTGTGTACAATAACTTTCCGTATTATAATTTTTACATATATATTTTACAAATTAAATACTAATTATGTTATTAAGAATATTTTTAACCAACTTCAAAAAGTAGAGGAGATTATCAATTCGACGCGTATGTATTTTTTTTTTTATGTATGTTCACCGATTACTCCGAAACTATGCAGCCGATTAATTTGGTTTTGATGTTACATTAAAGAGCTTACTCTCGGATTGGTGCCACTTCCATTTCATAGAAATTGATTCAGTAGTTTTTTAGTAATTAAGCAAAAACTATTAAAATTAGTGTTTTTTCTCTAATTAAAACTGTTGAATTAGTTCCTACACTTGAGTGAAGTCAGGATGGCCGAGCGGTTTAAAGCGCCTGATTTTAGCTCTGGTTCTCGAAAGTGACAATGGGTTCGAACCCCACTCCTGACATACGTGTGTACAATAACTTTCCGTATTATAATTTTTACATATATATTTTACAAATTAAATACTAATTATGCTATTAAAAATATTTTGTATTTAACCGTTAGCACAGAGTATCAGAGATCTTTTATCAACTCAATACTTTATCAGTGAAAGAGTACTAAATTAATTGAATTGCAAAAAGTAACATGACATTGAATAAGTTTCCGAACCTATTCCGTATTATAATTTTTACATATATATTTTACAAATTAAATACTAATTATGCTATTAAGAATATTTTAACCGACTTCAAGAAGGAGAGGAGGTTATCAATTCATCGCGTATGTATTTTTTTAATGTATGTTCACCGATTACGTCGAAACTAGCCAACTGATTAATTTGGTTTTGGTGTTAAATTAAAGATAGACGAGCGGTCTAAGGCGCCTGATTTAAGCTTTGGTTCTCGAAAGAGAGTGGGAGTTCGAACCCCACTCCTGACATGCATGTCTACAATAACCATTTTCCGCGTTATAATTTTTACACATATATTTTACAAATTAAATACTAATTATGTTATTAAGAATATTTTTTATTTAACCGTTAGCGCAGAGAATCAGAGATCTTTTATCTCCTCAGTACTTTATCAGTGAAAGAGTGCTAAATTAATAGACTTGCGAAAAATAACATGACCTTGAATAAGTTCCCTGAGTTGATTGCAATCAGGATAGCCGAGCGGTCTAATGCGCTTAATTTAAGCTCTGGTTCTCGAAAGAGAACGTGGGTCCGAACCCCACTCCTGACATACATATATACAAAAGCCTTTTCCGTATTATTCTTTTTAAAAATTAAATACTAATTATGCTATTAAGAATATTTTCTTTTTAACCGTTAGCACAGAGTATCAGAGATTTTTTACCAACTCAGTACTTTATCAGTGAAAATGTGCTAAAATAATGGACTTGCGAAAAGTAATATGGCGTTGTTCACAATTTAGATTGCAGTCAGGATAGCCGAGCGGTCTAAGGCGCCCGATTTAAACCCTGCTTCTCGAAAGAGATCGTGGGTTCGAACCCCATTTCTGACATCCATGTATAACATACAGTATTTTTCCGTATTATAATTTCTTTAACTGACTTAAAAAAGGAGAGAAGGTTATCATCAATTCGACCGCGTATGTACTTTTCTTTTTATATATGTTCACCGATTACACCGCATCTATCCAACCGATTAAACTAAGTATTACGGTATAAATAACTAAAAAGTAAGAAATAAAATAAACTTTTTCAAAAAAAAAATATAACCGACTTCAATCAACGCTCTAAAAAGAGTTAAATAATTCTTTAAAATACCCTAATGATGAATTGTTATCTAATAACCACACATCAGATATCATGTACCGACAAAAAAATGGTTATAAATTTAATACATAGAAATTAATATCCAGCAAACATGGTTTTTCGACAGAATATTTTTTACAAGAAATTAATTTACATATTTTTGATTTAATTTATGAATATATACATATAAAAAGTAATGAATTACTTTTTGAAGTTGGTGCCAAACGATCACAATCAATAATGGTTTTTACCATTTTATTTATGGTATTAGGCATAATATAACCACAATTTTTACTATACTTATAATAGTTTGGCACCAACTTCAAAAAGTAATTCATTACTTTTTATTATATGTATATATTCATAAATTAAATCAAAAATATGTAAATTAATTTCTTGTAAAAAATATTCTGTCGAAAAACCATGTTTGCTGGATATTAATTTCTATGTATTAAATTTATAACCATTTTTTTGTCGGTACATGATATCTGATGTGTGGTTATTAGATAACAATTCATCATTAGGGTATTTTAAAGAATTATTTAACTCTTTTTAGAGCGTTGATTGAAGTCGGTTATATTTTTTTTTTGAAAAAGTTTATTTTATGAATATTTATTATGACACAAGTGTTATAATTTTTTATATACATACAATCATACGTTTTAGGTCATATTAATTCTATAATAATAGGCAAAATTGCAACGGGAGAATGTTTATTTGAAGAAAATGCCATTACTTTAATAAAAATTTTCTTTAGAATTTTTGGTGTAAGGTTATTTTAAATCAACGTATTTGTGCCTTTTTGTAATTTACTTCTGTGTATTTTCATTAAATCTGTAATTAACAAGCAAAAATTGTGTGTTTTTACTATGATTATTTTAGTGGAACATAGTTCTTCTGATGTAATATTTTCAAATTAAAACAGCTGAAAATTAAATGTAATTAAGATAAATAAATATTTCAAATTTCTCAAAATTGGAAAATGTAACGTAGAAATTCAAGAACAACGCTATAGTTTTAATCGATGATAAACTTTGTTAACATTATAAGTTTCATAATAAAAAACTTACAAAGAAATGTCAATAAAAAAATAAAACTCAGATGAACTGTTTAGCTTATAAATCGAATATTATAATTAATAGATATAATATACATTTGTATAATAGTTTATAAATAAATTATAATATCTTTCACACAACCGACCCGAAATTTAACACCCCCCCCCCCACACACACACACACAAAAATGATGTCAACGTTTATTTTGCTTCTGTTAAAATACATTCATAAATTCTTTTTAAGATGAAACTTTTTCAAGAAATAAATAACTTTGGATACAACAGTTGTTATTTTAAGGAGTAAGTTTCAGGAGTTAGGTAATGTTGACAATTTTTAACGCAAGTAAATTACTCGTGAAAAAAATTATATGTAAAAAAACAATCCAACATATAGAATATACATTTATACGTAAATATAAACAAATGAGATAAAAAGAATTAGAGGTAATACGAACGTATGAGATTACGTACCTTATATTTTATAGGAGAACTAGCTGACCCGCCCAACGTTGCCCGGGTACG
The DNA here is from genome assembly GCA_964019185.1 of Maratus speculifer. Classification (NCBI taxonomy): domain Eukaryota; kingdom Metazoa; phylum Arthropoda; class Arachnida; order Araneae; family Salticidae; genus Maratus; species Maratus speculifer. The sequence continues at coordinate 286,391,281 of OZ025299.1, forward strand.
TAATAATAATAATGTTAAACGAACTTGAAATTTTTATGATTTTAACTCGAAATATGTGTAAATACACTGTTAAAAATTTTACCCTTTGGCTGCATCGTCACTCTACCGCTTTTATAGAAAATGATTACTTCAGCCTATTATGGAGCATTCTCATAGGTCAAAAGAGATATATTCTATAAAAGCGGGGGAGTGATGATACAGCAAAAGGGCCAAATTTTTTACAGTGTACATTATATTAAATACGTGCCCCCTGACTGTGTCAAAAATTTGTTTAAAAGAACTAATATTTAGCTGCAAAAATACCCAAAATGACTGCAATGGGAAACACAGGAGGGAATATGTGTCCAGCGATTGCGTGATTTTCGTTTTAAAGTGTTGATATTTATTCTTAAAATTACTATTAAGTGACTAAACTAAATACTTTTTTCACATAGATATCCCAAGTGAAATACTTTGAATTTCAAACTAATTACATCACTCTTAAATCCGACTATACCGTGAATGAAATCGATTCTCGATGATTAGCTAAAAGGTTAGTATATAGTATTATAATTTCAGAGGCATTTTACAAAAATAGGTGTATATTTTTTATCAAATATGCGTAATGTTCATTCTGTGAACAAAATCCTAACCGTAACCTAATTGCATCGTAATCATAACTTGTCTCTAACCTAGCTGTGTCTTAACAGTAACCTAACTGTAACTTAAGTATACCATAAATGTAACGTGCCCGTCACCTAATCATAACCTACCCATAATCTAACCACAACCTAGCCGCAATTTAACCTTAATCTAACTGTAACTTAAGCATGATCTAACTGTAACCTAACCGGAAAATAAATATAACAAAAGGCTCACCGGAACGTAATTGCAACCTGTTACCTAACCGTAACGAAGTTATAATTTAACACTAACTATAAACGAAATATCTTAACCATCTCGCACTAAGTACTTAGTTTCACTTTCCACCGCTATGGAGCGCATTATGTTTTGTAGAACATCCGAATTTTAGGTTCGGATTAGATTCATGTTCATGGAAATTATTTTGTCTTCTTCGGATACGGTTATGGTTGTTTGGAATATTTTTGTTCAGTTTAGATTCGGTTCAATTCAGATTTCGTGGGTTTTTTTTTTTCCTTCAAATGGGATTTTTAAGTTCGGGTCCGGTTGTACTTATATGGAAATTATTTTACCTAGTTCCAATGAGGTTATACTTCACTGAAATATTTTTGTTAGGTTCAGATTAGGTTTGGTTCAAATTTCGGGACTTTTTTTTTGTTTGTTTGGATTGGGATTATGTCCATGGAAATTATATTGTCTTGTTCGTATCTGGTTATAGTTGTTTGGAATATTTTCGCCGGAGTTAGATTTGGTTCGATTCAGATTTCAAGTATTTTTTTAAATTGATTTTTAAGGTTCTGGTCGTATTCATGTCCAGGGAAATTATTTTGTCTTGCTCGGATCCAGTTTTGGGTCTTTGGAATATTTTTTTCGGGTTCAGGTGTCGTTCACTTCAGATTTCGGCTTTTTTAATGGAATTTTTAGGCTCAGGTTGGGTTGCGCATCAACGGAAATTATTCTGCATTGTTCGAATAAAGATATGCTTCTCTGGAATATTTTTGTCAGATTCAGATTTAGTTCATTTTTTTTAAGGTTCGGATTGGGTTCATATTCAGGGAAATTTTTTGTCTTGTTGAAACCCGGGTATGGTTCTGTGGAATATTTTTGTCAGGTTCATATTTGGTCCGATTTCAATTTTTTTTTCAAATGAAATTTTAAGTTCGGATCGGTTTCATATCCACGGAAATTATTTTCTCTTATTCGAATCCGGTTGTGGCTCTTTCGAATATTTTCATTGGATTCAGATGTAGTTTGCATAAAATTTCAGGTTTTTTTTCAAATGGAATTTTTTAGGTTCGAGTCAGGTTTATGTTCACGGATATTATTTTGTCTTGCTCTTATCGGGTTATAGTTCTTTGGAATATTTTTATCGATTTCAGGTTTCGTTCTGGTCATTTTTCGGGTTTTTTCAAAGACAAATTTTAGGTTCGGGTCGGGTTGCATATACACGAACATTATTTTTCCTTGATCGGATTGGGGTATGCTTCATTTGAATATTTTTGATGGAGTCAGATTTGATTCGGGTCAGATATCAAATCCATAGTTTTTTTTCAAATGGAATTTTTAGGTTCGGGTCGGGTTTATGCTCATGAAATTTTTGTCTTGCTTGAATCAGAGTATGGTCTGTTTTTTTTCTGGTACGTGTTAATACGCCTAAACATTATGTTTTTCTACAATTATTTTAGTGACTTTTTTTATATATAATTTATTTTCCCATTTGATAATTTGTTACGGTGTATGAATCGCCTGCCAATTCGAACAATTGTACGTCAAAGAGCCATTTCATTTTTGTTTTAAAAACAAATTAAAGTCTTAATAAAATTTTAACTTACTGCCCCTGTCATCCCGTTGAATAAGCGAAGAGCGGGAACCTCCTTTGCCGCTGAAAAACGCCGGAGACCACTTATATGCTGACGATCTCTTCCATTCGTATCTCGAACATAGCTACTATCAGATGCCCGCCAGCTTTCAAACACAATGCTGTCTCATCTCTAACGCGAACAAGCCAAAATTACAGTCTTCCGGTAAAATCAAAGTTTCCGTCAGTACCTCATAATAGGCAGATCATACTTTCTCCATCATGAGAGCTTCATTCGCTCGGAGGAGCAAGACCAAAGGCAAGAGTTGCAGCCGAGAGCTTGCAAGAGAGTCTAATGATTTTTCTTGAAGTCCCCAATCCACTCTGTCTATTTTTTTTTTTTTTTTTTTTTTTTTTTTTTTTTAACTGACCGACGGGAGGTTCCCTTAAACAACCCCCAAGTTTCATTGGCCAAAATGATCAACGCCCCTCTTGATGCAGTGAATTTTTAAGTGACATTGACCATTCTGACCTCCGAAATCCGGGAGTGTTAAAGTCGGCATTCTAAGGAAAATAATTGCTTACTCAGTCCACCTGCGAGGGATATTTTATGTCAAAACCATATCCCGACTTCAACTTTATAGATCCCCAAGTCAAAAGTCACATCGGCAAAATCTTTGAAAATGAATTCCTCTTCCGCGCCGACCCTATTTCAAAGCCGCTAAACTTTCATCCACCCCAAGAAAAATAACAAGCGCTATCTTAACTATCCCCTTTAATGATAAAAAGAGCAGCTGTGCTTATCTTTCTAAATACACCGCGAGCCTTGAGTTTTAACCAAATATTTTTAATATTATCCTGTTCCTAAAAACCAGTATAAACATACTATAACAATATCCCCCCTTTTACTGAAAATTTTTACGCAGAAAAAATTTTCTCTCACAAAAAAAAAAAAAAAAAAAAAAAAAAAAAAAAAATTTACTATACCCTAAATCTATTGAAAAGTCAAATTTTGCCACCAATCGTCTTCGGATGTGTCTCGTCAACTAATACCCCATATTCTTATCCGAAACAAAACACCTGCCCCACATGAGAAAATGAAATCATAGCATTAAAAACACAGTACTCACTTTGTGCACTAAGAGAGTACCCCCAAAAACGACCATAATTCTAGCAATTATACTCAAATTTAGCTATTACCAGAATTTATAAAAAGAAAGAAAAAAAAAAAAAGAAAAGAAATACTAGTGAAGAAAAAAAAAACGGCCTACCCCACAAGAAAGTAATTGCTCAACCAAAATACCTAAATTTAATTATTGTTGCTACTTACAATTCAAACCATCTACACGAGCTTTTACAATAAGTTATCGTTCGTTCAGTATAATTCTACAAAAACACTGACAATGCAATAATATATTGTACACTAACACATAAATATATACCTTAATAGATCTTCAAAAGATAACAGTAAAGTATTTCTAAACCAATACAATAAATTCAGTATCCTGCATCTCACTCTCATACATTAAAAGTAGCTTAGGACGATACAATTTCTTGATGAGGTAAATAAAGTAATAAACACATAAAATAAATTCACTGAAAACATTAATATATGTAAGTAATTAAAACAAATAATATAAGCTATTATTTGAAATTAATATATTAAAGTCCAATGTTTGTTTCTCTTCAGTGATGCATCATCCTGAATACCGTACTTAAATATACATATACATGGTAACCCACAGTAATGCTTGACCAATATCATAATAAAAAATAACAATAATAATAATAATAAATAATGCCACTCGGCCACCATACGACGGTAATAGCTACGATCGTATACAAACTCCTCTGCCTTACACCACATTCCTAAATTCTGCTAAAATAAGATACTCCCTGTAAAACCCCTTATTTTAAAGCACTACCACCACTCCCAAAATTAATTTCAAAACCAGCCAAAGGCAATTCGAATCCACAGATAAAGAAAATAAAATTTTAAAGCTCTATCAAGCATCAAAACCTAGCGTACTGGCATCGAATGCAGCATTGGTCAAACATACTTTACAAAGTCTCCCACTAATATACTCTGCCGACAAATCAATTATTATTGTATCAATGCAAGTTAATAATAACAACAATAAAAAATAATCTTCTAACACTTTTTTTTTTTACCATTATTATTAAACGTACAGCAAATCTCACATCATAATACTACTTTGCATTGTCTTATTTTTGCTCCAACACCATGAATCAAATAGTAATAAAAAAAATCTTTTCTCGAAATTTTACTTTTATTTACAAGAAAGAGCATCACTGTACTCTTAAAATTTCAGTAAAATTAGACAATGCCACCGAAAAATAACCTCTAACCTTATACAAATTATTTCTTCTATGAAAACGAAAACTGTATGCGTTTACCTTTTGATGGTTATATCAATAACATCAAATGCACAAAAGAACATATAAACAGCTTAATAAAATGTAACTGAAAATGATTACACATGATTCATTACAAAATATATATATATAGTATAAAAATGCACATTCACACACACAAAAAAAAACTTTAGAGCAAAATAAATGTAATAGCCCTAAAAACAGAATTGAAAAGTACTCCTATAATTTCTATTACAAATACATATTCTCTGCTACCACAGAAGAGAAAAAATATATATATATTTACGCCAGCTCAAAAACAAACAAACAAACAAACAAACAAACAAACAAACAAAAAACTATATACAAGCTAAGACCGTTTCCGTAAACGGTACGAATGAGTTGCAATCTGACCACTTTTTACACAAGGAGTTCGTTGAACTCCCCCCTTTTTTCTCTCTCTTACTTTTTTTTTATTCTTCTCGGGCTTCCGTTAACTCCTAAAGGAGGAAGGGGTGAAATTATTCTTCCATTTAGTGAACCATTCTGAGTATTGGTATCTGATACCTCTCCGGTCACTACATTCTGAATATTTACCTGAGTACTCATTCCTGGATTTACATGTATATTTTCAAATAAATATCTTTTAGAATTACGTGAAAATATCCTTGTAGGATATATTTTGACTTCACGGTCAATATTAGCAAATTGTTCTTTTGGCTGGACATTTTTATTTTCTGTTGTTTCTGGTGTATCACTTTTACATTGTAATGCAGGAAAAACTGGTTTAATTCCAATTTTTCTAAGTTGATTCACATGAACCGTTTTATTCTTTGAAGGATCAGACACCAACTGAATTTTATAATTTACTTTCCCTAATTTTTCTATGACCCTGTAAGGCCCAGTATTAAGTTTAGCAAATTTTCGAGATAAACCAATCTTAATTGCAGGACAATACCATAAGACTAAATCTCCAATTCTAATTTTTTTATCGACCGCCGTTTTATTTTTAAATCTCTCCTGATTTTCCGCAGCTTTTTCTAAATTATCCCGGTTTTGATTAAAAACAGCTTGCAAAGAAGGGATTAAAGTTTCACAATAAGAACGGCAATCAGAATACGAGAATTGAATTTCCTGCGCTAATAAATTATAGGGAAGTAACATATCTCTTCCTGTTAGCATAAAATGAGGAGATTCATTTGTAGCAACGTGCGTTGCTGATCGCAAAGCTAGGAGCGCAAATTTTAGCTGCTTATCCCAGTCTGTATGAGTTGTGTTTACAAGATGCGCTAAATGAGCAGCTATTGAACCATGCTGTCTTTCCACCTTCGCATTAGTTTGAGGTCTATAGGGAGACGTGGTACGGTGATCAATTTCCAATTGTTTGTACACCTTTTTTATAGCATCACTCACCAACTGGCGACCAAGGTCTGTTATTAATATTTTAGGCACTCCGTATCGGCAAATAAATTCGCCTAAAACGTCTGCAATTGTATCCGAATCAATTGTAGAAACAGGTCACGCATCCGGCCACTTAGAAAATGCACAAACAAATGATACTATGTATTTATTACCCTGAGATGTTTGCGTGTAGGGACCCGAAATATCGAGATGCACAATTTGCATGACGTGAGTAGCGATGGGTAATCTTTGTAACTCCGCGTCCTTTTTCGGTTTATGACCGCGGTATTCCAAACACGAGTGACAAGCGCCTATTAATTTCTTAATATGAGCATACATTTTTGGCCAGAAATAAAATTGCTTGACTCTCTCTAATGTTTTATAAATCCCCGCATGACACGCCACTACTGAGTCATGTGCTAAGTTAAATATTTTTGGGACTAAAGACAAAGGTAAAACGAATTTGCTTTGTATATCTCTTCTATTTCTTCTACGTGTATCCTTACACTTCAAAATATCATCCTCTAAAAAAAAAAAATATGATCCGGTTTAGTAGTAACATTATCAGACAGTTTCTGAATGATTGACAAGCAAAATTTATCGTTCCCTTGTTCTAATTTAAGTTCGTTAAGAAAGTGCGAAGGGTCATAACTATGCATCAAAGGAGTACTAACAAGGCTATTTACAAGATGCACATTATCCTTCTCTACAGTCTTAACTTCTGTAATATCACTTTTATCAATGTTTTCAATTTCATGATCTACAAACCGAGATAAGAAATCCGCGACCGAATTGCATTTTCCTTTAATAAATCTAGTCTCAAAATTATAATCTGCGAGCGAACACAACCAACGAGCTATTCTCGAAGTAGGATCCTTTAATTTTAGAGCGTATGTAAGAGCAGCGTGATCTGTATATACTATGAATTTACGATTGAAAAGGTAGCATTTAAAATAATTGACCGCCCATACTACAGCTAAAAGTTCGCGTTCGGTTGTCGAATAACGTGTTTCGACTTCTTTAAGTTTCCGACTTGCAAATGCTATAGGCGCAGGAAAATTGTTTTCGTCAAACTGAGCTAAAACTGCACCCAATGCAAAATTTGAAGCGTCAGAAAATACTACAAAATCTTTGTTAAAATCTGGTAAATTTAATGTCGGAAGATCTGCTAAAGCGTTTTTCAAATCTTCGAATTCTTCTTGTGCCTTATCTGTCCAAATAAATTTAGATTTTCCTTTTAATAAGTTACTTAAATTAATAGCTCTTTTTGAAAAATCACCCAGAAATTTTCTATAAAAGTTTATCGTCCCACAAAATTGGCGCAATTGTTTCTTACTATTAGGCACTTTAAATTGTTTAATTACTTCCACATTCTTTGTAGTGGGCGATATTTTTCCGTCCTTTACCGTAAATCCCAAAAAGGTAATTTCGGATTTGAAAAAATGGCATTTTGAGGGTTTTAATCTTAGATTGTGCTGCCGCAATCTATCAAAAACTAAAGATAATTTTTCAAAGTGAGATTGTATGTCTTTAGAAGCCACACATATGTCATCAATGTAAATTAAAATATTGAGGTCCGCCACATCTCCGAAAATAAAATTCATTAATCTCTGAAATGCGGGAGGCGAACTGGAACAGCCAAATGGGCTTCTTGTATACATAAATAGACCTTTATGCGTGGTAATTGAAGTATATTTTTGATCCTCCTCTTTAATTAGCTGTTGATAAAAACCCGAAGTCAAATCCATAGTTGAAAAATATTTGGAACCCCCCAAAGAATCTATAGTTTCGGTTATGTTTGGCAATGGGTAACTATCTTTTATTAATTGATCATTTAACTTTCTAAAATCCACCGCCAGTCTATATCCACCATCTGCTTTCTTAACTAACATTACGGGGCTAGCGAATTCACTGTTTGACGGTACTAAAATCCCCCCTTCTAGTAGAATATCTAACTGCCTTTCCATTTCTCCCCGTAAATTATATGGGACGCGATAGGGTTTACACTTAACTGGCTTCTCATCTTTCAGTCGAATTTCGTGTTTCACAGTATCGCACCCAGGAAGGTCAAGAACTGATGAGGCGAAGATATCTGAGTTTTTGTTAAGAAAGTCGCGTACTTCTGACCTTAGGGGTTCATTTAAATGATCTAAATCAACGTTACTGTCCCAACTTAAATCAGCATGATCCATAGATCCAATATTTTCGGCTTCAATATGTCCCGTAAACTCATCCTGCTTATGGGGGTAATCTGATATCACTGGTAGTAACACGCCTAACTTAGTTCCTTTATTTACGTGCACTACATTATCACTCAAGTTAGCTATCTTAATAAATAATCTATTTGCATCATTTTCACAAATCGAGGTCCCTACTAATAAATCCCTCCTAAGCGGAGCAATACAAGGAGTAATTAAAACATCTTTTGGATGTATAAAATTTGTTTTTCTGATCCTAACATTAATAATTCTTTCCGAATTCGGAGGAATGCATTCTTTATGCTTAGAAAAAACTGGCAATGGTTCAGGTTTTACTTCGATCGAATTAACATTATTACTAGGGCCCATTAATAATGAAAAACCTGTATTATCGTAAAATAATGTATTGTTTTTTAAATCAATAAGTAAATCAAATTTCTTTATAAAAGGTACGCCTAGAATAATATGGAAATGCGAGGATAATGAACCGTTAGTTACATAAAAATTATCTTCAAAATCCTGATTCTCAATTCGAAAAGTTAAATCAACAGAATTCTTTATTTTAAACTCTCCCCCCAAAACTGTATTCATAGAAATAGAAGTTTTTTTAAATTTATTTAGTTCTAATAAGTTTACAACTTGTTGTGTTACAAGATTACAACTGGAACCTGAATCAATTAATGCTTTACATATTTTTCCTTGAATATTAACTTCAATTACTGGTAATTTAGTTTCGATGTTTTCATTAAAAAAAACATTAAAATTATGGCACCCTGTATTGTCTGATACCGACTCTGTATTACTCAAAGAGGAATTATTCGCCGGCTTATAATTCCCCCTCAATAGTTTAAATTATTATCTCTAGATCTCTGGTTTGCAAATTGTCCGTGAGATTGAAATCCCCTGCCCCGATTACTTGAATAAAATGTGCGGCCAGTACCCCTTCCTCGGAAATCCCGTGAATTTTGAAATTCCCGTATGTCTCCCCTATCCTCCAATGTATTATCGCGACTCTCATTTCTGAGCCTAGAGTTATTTTCGGTCGACTCATCATTAATTCTTTGCCGGGTATGCTGAAATTGAGGGCAAAATCGTTGTATATGACCGGGTAAATTACACCGGAAACAAACAATATCATCTTGTTTCTTTTTTTTGCGAATCTTTTTCGAGTTTAGAAATCTTATCTGATAAAATTTGTAACTGATCTTTCAGTTCCCTAGCGAAATCACGAAAATAGTCAGCTTCTGATTGACTATTTCTATTAACCGTAACAGCACAAGCTAAATTAGCATTATCTATTTGTATAGCCGTATCTACAGGCATTGATTTATACGCGCGTTCCTCCAATAACGCTATTTCTTCTAATTCTTTTAAATTTTTCGGATTTCTGGCAATTACACCCTTTCTAATCTGGGGAAGTAAATTTTTTTGCAACATGGAAACCAACCATTCCTGTTTTGTTTTTTCCTCACTATCTTTCGGTAAATTATGTGCCGAAATTGCTGCAGTAGCCTTAACATTTGCTTTTGCAATAAATTCTGCTACCGAATGGTCCTGCTGTTGTTTAAATGTCCAGAAATCATTTAAAAGATCCCCTTGATCCCTTTTAGCACCAAATTTTTCCTGCAATACATCAAATAAATCCTCCACAGTTTTAATGTTATGCTTGAAATTTAAGAATGTTTGCAAGGCCAATCCAGCTAATCGCTGTTGAATAGCAAATAATTGATCTTCTTTCGGCCAAAGCAAGAAGTCTGCTACTGCCGAAAATTTCGTTTTAAATTGTTCTAAGGTCCATGTTATGTCCTGCCCCGTAAAAATAGGAATGATATTTAAAGAATCTAAAATTAATGCGCGCCTTTTCATTGTAGCTTCTATTTCTGCCATCGTTTTGGCCTTTTGAGTGGGTGTTTCGGGCATTCTGAATCACACTCAAATAAAATAAAGAGTATTTCGAATGTAGATTAACTATTGCAAAATACTTGAAAATATTAAACAAAAGTAATTATATTTAGGAATCCAAGAAAATCATATATAAGTATATAAAACAGACAACATAAAATTACTCTATGCAATTCAAATATATTGAAAGATATTTAAAACACACAAAATTTCTTTATGGCAGAGGCGGGAGAAAAATTTATGACACATACCAATTAATTATACCCACACAAAATATAAATACCAATATTGCACTTCAATAATAATACTTTAAACTTATGAAAGTTGATACATAACATAAAATCATATGGCACTTTTATATACACTTTTTCAACTTCTCGCTATTAATATTTTTACATAATATCAAGAAAAATTTGTAAGTTAAATTTAATTATAAATTTCGAAATTAAATTGAATTGGAGCACCAAAACCCAGTAAAGGTCAAACTCTAAACAGAATTTATTTGTTACTTAACGGCACCAGTGTTATGTTTCGTTTATTTTTGATTTATTTATTTTTATTTATTTACTATTATCTGTTTATTTGTTACCTTAAATAATTTCAAAATTATGCTAAATTAACTGAATCCCATAACTCTCATAATTAACTATAATCTCAAGAGGAATTCTCCTCTATGTAAACAAGTTTAAGCTCTACGATTGCGTTGTGTAAAAATGATGCTCCAAAGTAGTTTCAATTATTATCAGTTATAAATCAATTAATAAGGATAGCAAGCAAGAATTCCAGAATTAAAGAAACTAATACTTCTATTACTAAGATACTATTTTTATTTACAAAATTTAACAATTAGTATTTATTGATTGAGATATATTTACCAAACTTAATCATATTACAACATAATATTCTTATAACAACTTAAAATTACAATTAAATATACTGAAACTCATGTAGAGTAACTAAACTCCCTAGGGGTAGAATTTATAGTATATTCCCCAAAACATAATAAAATACACTCACCCGGGTTTCTAATACACACAACCTTTTTCTCCGTACATCAACTCCATCAATATATCGTTTTCGGACACCTCTTCTCAGACCAAAGCCTCCCTATGAAGCCTTCATTGTAGAGTCCAAACACCGCGGCTGGAATCTCGGATCCGACGGAGCTCTGCCAAACGAACTGCCCCTGTCATCCCGTTGAATAAGCGAAGAGCGGGAACCTCCTTTGCCCCTGAAAAACGCCGGAGACCACTTATATGCTGACGATCTCTTCCATTCGTATCTCGAACATAGCTACTATCAGATGCCCGCCAGCTTTCAAACACAATGCTGTCTCATCTCTAACGCGAACAAGCCAAAATTACAGTCTTCCGGTAAAATCAAAGTTTCCGTCAGTACCTCATAATAGGCAGATCATACTTTCTCCATCATGAGAGCTTCATTCGCTCGGAGGAGCAAGACCAAAGGCAAGAGCTGCAGCCGAGAGCTTGCAAGAGAGTCTAATGATTTTTCTTGAAGTCCCCAATCCACTCTATTTTTTTTTTTTTTTTTTTTTTAACTGACCGACGGGAGGTTCCCTTAAACAACCCCCAAGTTTCATTGGCCAAAATGATCAACGCCCCTCTTGATGCGGTGAATTTTTAAGTGACATTGACCATTCTGACCTCCGAAATCCGGGAGTGTTAAAGTCGGCATTCTAAGGAAAATAATTGCTTACTCAGTCCACCTGCGAGGGATATTTTATGTCAAAACCATATCCCGACTTCAACTTTATAGATCCCCAAGTCAAAAGTCACATCGGCAAAATCTTTGAAAATGAATTCCTCTTCCGCGCCGACCCTATTTCAAAGCCGCTAAACTTTCATCCACCCCAAGAAAAATAACAAGCGCTATCTTAACTATCCCCTTTAATGATAAAAAGAGCAGCTGTACTTATCTTTCTAAATACACCGCGAGCCTTGAGTTTTAACCAAATATTTTTAATATTATCCTGTTCCTAAAAACCAGTATAAACATACTATAACAAATGCATTAAATTTTAATCAATTATTTAAAAAAAAACTGCTAAAAAGCCTCATATATATATATATACATATATTAACTGCAATATAGCTAATCACAAATACATTCTAATGTACGAAGTACCAACGATCTGACGTAACAGCTATGTTCAAAAATCCTAAGTTAAACTGACATTTTGCCAGTCTATGAATTTTTAAGGTCTTTGGGAAAAAAAAAAAACATCATTTTTGAAATGTGAAAATCTCAAATTGGTTTCTTTTATGGAGTAAAAAGAAATTAATAGAGTGGAAGTATTATTTCTGGAGGTCATGCTTAAAAAGTAACCCTACATTAAGTCCAATTAAGTACCAACAAAAGCACGTGCTTTGACACGCTTATCAATTGAAACAGGTTTAAACCCGTATTTTTTTTTCTCTCGTTTTTTAAAAAAGAACTAATTTATCGCTTCACCGGTAACAATTTATTAATTATTTTATCATATGTGTTTTAAATATCAATATAGAAAATAATTTTAACGTTTTGCTTGAAAATATAACATTATTTTGTTAGTACATTAAAATCGTCTGCAGTCAGAAATTTATATTTCAGATTAATATATATTACTTAAGTTTTCATGCATGATTTTAAAAGAATATTTTCATCATTATATTTTAAATATTTATTTGCATGCAATTATTAAGTCATAAACATTTTTCATCTACGTTATAAAGTATTTAAAATTACATTAATGAAGGAAACTTTTAGTTATAAAATTTTTAGTTCGTTTCAAATGTTTTCAATATCTTATTTAATTTTCATTTGATATTTAATTATTGCTAATTTTCCAATTTCCTTCATTTTAAAAGCGAACATTTATTCTAATAAATAATAATAGAACAAAGACCATTTTAAAAATTTGCTATTTCCTCTTGAAATATGCTTCAATTGTAATGCACTTCTTTCAATTCGTCTTATAACACAAAATCCCTTCCACGTCCTTTTGTTTGGCACATTAAAATTTGATCGATAAATGGTTTCATATCGCAAAACGTTTTTGAGGCTTATTTCACCTCCACTTAGATCACCTCACCAGAATTAAAGAAACCCATGGAGGAACCACTTACTTCACCTCCACTTATCTCATTCCTCCATGGGTTTCTTTAATTCTGTCTCAGCTTTCTTATTACTTCTGCGAAAATTTTTACACAACCAACCAACCGTAAAGAAACGAAAGAGAAAAAAAATGGGTAAAAGATGATTTTTTATGAGAGTGACCTCTTGATTTTAATTAATTACTCAGTTAATAATTGGAATTTCGAAATTCTGAAGCTCAGGTGCATCAGGAGAGATACTGGGCTACTCTAAAAAAAAATTGAGCTTCGTACGTACTGTAGATTTCTCTAGCCATCGCAGACACACACACAGACAGACAGAGCGTTTTGTTCTTTTATTAGTATAGATAACTTCTATATTTTTCTCAACGCTAGTGCTTGCATTCAGTTTGCCTCTTTGGCCACCACATTGTACGTGATTTGCTTTCTATGATTGCTTGGTTGAGAAGTTTCATTTTCGATCCCGGCGTGATCAAGGTCAAGCAAGGCCATCTTGATAATAACAGGCCGGGACAGCGTTTTCGCCACTAGGGGAAAGGAGGGAAGGTTGAAATACATTAGTACCATGCTACATTAAGGGGTTTATCTAAAGTAACACCGATATTCTTTTATTGTCATTTATTTTCTAAATAAATTAACATATTCAGAATCTGTAATTGTAAGTAACTGTCTTTACAGGTAAGCAAATAATTCATATTATTTATATTGTTTTAACTAATATCGTGAAGTGTTTTGGAGTGAATTACAAAATATTTAATGAGTATTCAAAATTATGAAATCATCTTTATATAAAAAATATAATGGTGAAATTAATGATTAAATAACATTTAATTTAGAAGCAAATTTTTATTAGCAATAATAATTATATATAAATGACAGAAATTACAGCAGTAACATACAATTTTCAAATTTATTTAAAGCTTTGTGAAACCTTTTCTTGTTTATAAAAAAATAATTTTTGTTATTTGTTTTTGTTGTTCTTACTAAAAAAAAAAAAAAAAAAAAAAAAAAAAAAAATGTAGAAAAATATAAATTTACTTCTCTTTATCAACATATAGGAAATCAAATCACAGAAATTAGTACTCAATAAATAAATACAAATTTTTAACGACAAATATTATAGATCTATTCTATAATTACAGTAAATATATACAGCTTCGAAGTTAGAAGATATTAAATGTCACCTCTATTATTTAAAAAAATAATAGTTAAAAGGCTATCATACAAATATTAAGGTATCTTTATCTTTACACATTTAAACTAAGTGCAATTAATTTTTAAAAAAATAATCAATTTTGTAAGTTTTCATAGAGTATATATAACATATTAAAATCACATTAATATTTAAAAACTACTTGAATGAATGAAAAAAGGCATTTATTTATTTAATATTTGTATAACACAACTCAAACAAAAACTTAAATCTTTGCTTTTTAATAAATTTGAAATTGAATCTCATGATAATTATTGTACTTTTTTTTTTCATACATATTTAACGTCCATTAAAATATATTACAAATAATAATAGGTTATTGGAGTTTAATCACTTATACAAAATTACTATTATCATTATTATTTTTGTTCTTCAGTTTAGAAAAGGAATAAATTGTATAATGAATACAACTATCCTTTATAAATATTAGTAAGTTATAAATATAAAACAAAATTTCACAAGAAATCAAAAAACATCCAAATGAATGAAAAGTTATTAGGTATTCTAGATATATTTATTGAATTTAAAAATGAATGAATGAAAAGAAAATTGTGTATTCGAGATATAGTTATTGTAATAAGATAGTCTAACAAAAATATTTTTAAATCTTTGCTTTGCAATTCATGAAATACAAAAAGAAAAAAATCTATATAAATATACTAGTGTGTTTAATGTATAAAATCATATCTTGATTTACTTTTTCTTGGTTCAGAGAGAAAATTATTTATATTATGAACACAATTAATGTTTATCATTATCAATAATAGAACAAAGTTTTACATAAATTCATACATTTGAGTGTGGCTTTCATCTGTATATAATAAAATTTGTTTCCTATAATTTATTTTTTATTCCAAAACAATATCTACTTTCTGGATAGCCTTCGTAAAAAGACCATCTATGCGAATGAAAAGATATTGTGTAATCTACATATATTTATTGTATAAAACAGTTCTAACAGAAACATTTTTAAATTTTTACTTTGCAATAGATGAAATACAATATCATTCCATTAAAAAAAAAAAAAAAAAAATTTAAAAAAAATTAAAAATATGGTAAATGTATTTCAATTGATGAAATGCAGTATTATTTAACTTAAAGAAAAATAATTGTGAATTTACTAATATTTTAATAAGCAAAATTAATATCTTGTTTTTTTTTTTTTTTTTTTTTTTTTCAATTTAAAGCGTAAGTAATTTAAATTACGAATACAATTGACTTTTATCAATATTAATAATAAAATAAAGTCACTTAAATGAATTAAAATATATTATATTTATTGTATAAAACATCTCTAATGAAAAGGTTTCACAAATCTTTAAATAAATAAGAAAATTACATGTTACTGCTGTAATTTCTGTCATTTACATATTATTATTATTATTGCTGATAAAATTTGTTTCTGAAATAAATGTTATTTAATCATTAATTTCACCATTATAATTTTTATCTACAAGCAGTTTTGATATTTATATATTTTATTTTTATGAGATTCAGGAATTTCATAATTTTGAATACTAATTAAAATATTTTGTAATTCACTCCAAAACAATTCACGATATTAGTTAAACCAATATAAATAATATGAATTATTTGCTTACCTGTAAAGACAGTTACTTGCAATTACAGATTCTGAATATGGTTGATAATATTTATGTGATGTTTCAAAATGTATCCTTGATATTAATTAAATATTCCATAGCCGGATGTAACTGTACCACTAAATCAAGTTGTAAATCTTCTAAACAATTTTCAAACCCATTTTGTGTATTAATTTGTATCTTTCGGGGAAAAAAGCATGTTTTAATACAAAAAATATCAAAGCACGTGCTAACAACACACAACATAAGCCTGCCCAGGTGGAAATCAAAATGGGGTGAAGATTTCAAGTGATTTTCTACCATTGACTTTCTCATATCTTAAGGTCATTGTTTTCTACTTCCCTCCTTTGATCACGTGACTTTCCCCAGAGACAGCTGCTGTCCAAGCCCGGTATATCAAGAAAGCTCTGGGTCAAGTTACTGGATGCTTGATTCGCGTAGTTCATGAATAGGACCATATATAGAGAACGGGCACGGTTGCAAGTAAACTGTCATTTTCGCTGTTTGGGTGGCAGAAACTACGCCATTCCTTTGTTTGTCGTCGTTTAAATCCATAGCAATCTTCCCGATATCATGACTTTTTCGTCCAATCATGATTATTTTTTGGAAAAATATAGTCCTGTCTGGTTAGGCTTAACCTTTTTCTAATGTTTCATTCACCTTTTGCTTCCCCCCCCCCCCCGATAATAAAAAAATAAACATTTATTGTTGATCTATATAGTTTAAAAATTCTGTTCCGTTTACCGCTTTCTACTGATAATAAATCAATAATGAATAAAGCAAATTAGGTTTTTTCCGTCAAAAATTACACTTTCCGCCCTTTGACCCCCCCCCCCTCCTCTGATCATATACAGTTTCATATTTTTAAAACTTTTTATTTTGTTTAAATAAAATTTGTCGCATTTATTTCTGACTTATCACAATAAATAAATAATAATTTAGATTATCTCCAGCTTATCCGAAATATGTATGCTTCCATTCTTAGCCCCCCCCCCCCTCCTCATTCCCATCATGCAAATAAGTTTTTTTTTAATTTCTATTAAAAAAAATTCTACTATTTTTTTCTCTCCAGTGACAAAAAATAATCAAATATATCAATACAGATATATCGATTTTTTATCATCTCTTTTATTTCGAAAAAATTCCTTCCCTCTGCCCCCCCCCCTCCAGCAGAATGAATTTTAAAACTTTGAAATTCTTCATTTGAAAAGAAAACTGATATATTTGTTGCTCACTAATAAGAATAAATAAATGATTAAAATCACTTCCTAACATTCCGAACTTACGCTTCTCCATGTAGCCCCCCCCCCCCCTTCCGGAATACAAAGGAGTTTTTTTTTAAACCTTCATTTTACATAAAAAATCTTTTCAATTTATTGTTCCGTAGTCGCAAAAATAATTAGTCATATAACTTATACTCTGTTTCTGAAATTCTCATCCAGTCTTCTCTTTGCCCCCCCCCCCCCCCGCCCAGTTTGCTGATTGTCAAATATTTAAAAATAGTTATTTAAAAATATTGATTTAAAAAATTATTTATTTTTAAAAATATTTATTTAAAAAAATGCCAGACCTGTGTGTCATTAATACATGAAAAATAATCTTAATTATCGTTAACCTACAATCATTTACACTCCCCCCCCCCCTTTGATACAAATATATTTCTATGCTAGTAGGAAAGAGTGAGAAGCATAAATTGTGATTTCTTAGGTTTTAAAGTTAAAATCTTTAAGTTATTTTTATTTCTATGTAAAAAAAAAAAAAAAAAATACTAATACAATACTAATAATATTTTTTTGTTTGTTGTTCTATAATGACAATAAAGAAATAATTAGCAATATAAATAATCCCCATTACTGAAATTTCCGTTTCCCTTTCTTCTCATATCCTCCATATAATATTCAAAATTTCAATGAAAAGCGTAGTCGTTGATATCTAATAACTATAAATATCTCCTTTCTCCCCGCCCCACCCAAAAAACAATAATTCTGCCCCCTCGTGTGTTTTGCCACAGCAAACTACAAAAAAAGTGCATTAATAACTCTAATAAAGTTTGTTAATATCTCAAAGTAAAGATATTTGTACGAGAAGACTGTGGTAATGGACCTTATGCACACAAGCTGAGGTCGAGGCTAAAATTCGTCTGCTGGCGGTATTTACTGGCGGTGTTTAGCATAGCAGTCTATGGAGTGTAAATTATTAATGCTTCTTTGTTAGAAATGCCGGAAAAAATTCTTTGTTGAAGCAGCATATACTTAATATATTATAATATAAATTCAAAATTGTTGATCTGCTTGCAAGAAAATTCTCTAAATTTGTAAATTTTCTGTTAAAATGTATCCAGAAAGGCTAAAATCGTCTGCTAGCGATGTTTGCGCCTGCGCATTGAGGCATTCTGGCGGTGCAGTGACTAAAGTCAAGGCAAAGCTATCTCGTCAATGGGTATTATACTGGAGAGATGTGTATATCCGCGCAAAGAAATAGTTCCTTACTAAATATTAAAGAAAAACCACTTTAAATTTGATTTTTTTTAGATTTTTCTATTAAAAACGATTGACTGATTAAACAAAATCTATTTAACCTATTGTATGCTCATATATATGGAAAATACTAGTAATATTTAAAGTAAATGTATATATTCGCGCATAAGAGTTCTGGCGAGATTTTTGGCGGTAGAAATGAATGAGGAAGTAAACCTTAACCCCCGTAGCGATGAAAAGAGGGGTGACTTGCCACATGAAATTCCCCTGTCATTTTTGAAGAAAGACGATTTTTCATGTCTAATCAAATGTTTTACTTTATAAACTATTAAGTATAGAATAAAAATTTCCATGGATTCAAATTTTTCGGAAAATTTCACCTCAAGTACATACTAAACATGCTGATGGAAGTATGTTAAATAGCGATAACTATCTTTAAAAATAAATAAAACGAGTGAAAGAAGTTCTTTACGATTTTCTTAGAGGATAGACAATTCATGATGTAATTTTCATGTTTCTGCATACAAAAGGCATTACTACTTTAATTACGATAGGAAGTTAAATTAATTTATCTTTTAATCAGTGGTATAAATTTAATATTTCAACAGTATGTTAGATTGAAAAACAAGAAAAAAATCATCAATTATTCAGAATGTATATTTTAATTTTATACCTAAATGCGAGTTAATATGAGTAAAATTAAAATATAATTTTAGATCAATCAATTATCTTAAAAAAGGAAATTGCAAATAAATTATAGAACGAAAACGAAATTGCATATAAATTATAGAATTATAAAACGTTTAAACAATTTTTTCAATGTGGCCTAAAAATGTAAATTTGTAAGAACATTGACTTTCTCATATACGTAGACACCAAATCCCATTGTTATCTCAGCATGGTTTCGAATCCAACATCTTTGGCGAAAAGATGCTGGTTTTTGGCGGTGATCGCTTTATTGGCAACTTTCAGATTTTACAAAGAGAAAAGAAGTGCGGTCCAATTCAAGACAAACAGAGCAGTATGAGTTTCGGCGGGAGAAAAACCGGTTTGGCGTGCTAAATCTGCCCTCCGTCACGTGACGGAAGGCAGACATGTCGGCCTACGAAAAGGTTGCCATTTTGGTGTCTACGTAGGTATTATAGGTCATTGGACTAGAATAACAGGTTAGCATACCGCCAAGGCTCCTATATAACGGGCTGAATCACGACTCCATTAAGTTTCCAAAACGGTTGCCTGATTTGGCGTCTTATCGCGTAGATGGCGAGGTTTCTTTTCTCACCCGTCTGGTATTAAACACGACATCAGCTTCGAAGAACCGGTTTGTTGTATACAAGTGATTAGGTTGGCGGGATATTTGGCGAAGTTCTCCGATCCAGATGTATTCTTTTAAGTATTTATACACAAATTATTCCCCTTTTTTCTATTTATATGGAATTTAAATACTCTAAACCCATTCCTGAACAGGTCAGAATAATTTTCTGCTAAACAATCGTCCATTTTCAACGATTTTGTAGCTTTAAAGTCATTCAAACGTTTCTCGCCCCATAGGAATCAATGGAAAACAAACGGTAGCTGGGAAACAAGATGCTTGACGATTCAGCCTGAGTTATAGGAGCCCTACATACCGCCAGATCTGGCGTGTGACGTCACGTGCATAGTGAAAAAGGAATCGTTTTTGCCACCCAAACAAGCGAGCAGCTGAAGCGTGACGTCACATGCGCGTGCTCTATTGTACTGCGAACTGAAGTTAAACTAAAATTACAAGTTAAACTTTGAAATGGGTAAATGGTTAGAAGCTATGATATTTTATAATTTGGATTTAATAATTTAAGGTAAAATCAAGCATACTTATATTCGATATGCTAAATGTAAAAATAACTCAGGACTCAGGATACCAATTTAGAATTATCTTAATTACATGAATTATATTTTATGTTA
Source organism: Maratus speculifer (assembly GCA_964019185.1). Classification (NCBI taxonomy): domain Eukaryota; kingdom Metazoa; phylum Arthropoda; class Arachnida; order Araneae; family Salticidae; genus Maratus; species Maratus speculifer. Next base: position 286,411,922 of record OZ025299.1, read on the forward strand.
CATATTAAATGAATTCAAAATAGTTTTTAGATTCTACTGAAGGATAAACTACTGTCCTTTAAATGAAGTGGGAGGGGGGGGGGAAGAGCAGCAGAAAAATGACCAACAGTACAAAAAATATAATTTAAATTTGTGCATAAGCATAAAGTGGGATTATATCTCTATTATAATGCCTCTTTATTAACTCTTTCTAATTTCGCTTTAAGAATGAAATCTAACACTATTACTGAAAATTACAAGTAAAATTGTGAAAAAACAGCGGTCAGCGAAACGGCTGAGAGAAATTACGATTTAACCAAATTCTAGAATTATAAAAACAAACATTCTTATATTTGATGTACAAATTTCAAAAGGCAATTCGGAAAAAGAAATTAACTAATTAAATGAATAAAATTTTACGTTACATGTAACGAAATATTGTTACATTTGTCGAAATTAATTTTTTTAGCTTCTTTTAAATGTTCATATGCAGCTGAAACGGGGAATGTGAGAGAGGTGGTCAGAGTATCTTATAAAAATAAATATACTGGTCTATTATTTAGAAATGCTGTTACAGCAATGCAATGAAATCATGTTATTTGTGGAATGGGGTTAATGAAATAAAAAGTGTAGCTCTGAATAATAGTTAAACCTCCCATCCATTTCGTAATGTCTACTTTAACCCTCTCATGCATAAATTATTTTTCATTATTTTTCATTATTCACAAAAAATCTTTTTTATGTTAAATGAAAGACCCATTCTAAAATAATTTTATTATTATGCTGCATGCTAGCTATTAGCTTTCCACAAATCAGATCTCCATAAATGAATGCTCGATTTTTTTTTACTTAATAATGCAATAATTATCTGTCCTCATATGAGGCCCGTATGCATGAGAGGGTTAAAATTCACGCGTTTATAATTTTGTAACACATTAATTAGTGTAATTTCAGGTGTTATCTACATTTACAAATTTTTCTGAGTTTATGAACTGATAACAACTTACAAACTTAATGCCATAAACTAAAGCCACATTAAAATCGGTATTTTTTTAATAGGAAAGATGTATTTTTTTTTTTGCCAAGTGGGTGATTTTAGAAATTTACACACTTACCTATATATATAGCATTATGTGTAAATTACAATAACATACCAATTTGAGTAAATTGAGGCATTTTTCAGCATTTACACATTTGTTTGTGTCTTTCAAGTGATAACAAAATACATACTTAGTATCATAAGCTAAAATACACATAACAACAGGTAAAACTTTGCAAAAAGTGGGTAATTTTCATCTCAGGTGTGTAATTTTAGGAATTTACACACATATATATGTATATTTGTCTAATTTACACTTTTATTTTTTAGAGTGTGGTGCAAGACAATTTTTAAACATCACCATTATAAGAAATGCAGAAATTTAACAAATAAGAAATAATAAACATTCAAAATTGTCTTTCACCAAGAACAATTTTACCCCCCTCCCCTGACGAAAATTCTAGCTTTCTTTTCATTTCTTTTTTAAATATTCTAATTGGTCTCATTTTTCTAAATTTTATCATCCTGTTTTAAATAATTTTCGTCATTATAATGACGAAAATATTATGAAAGCATGGATCTAATCAATAGACAGACAAGATATATTTGTTTGCTCTTTGCTGTTTACTATTTTAATTACTTTGATTTAATAATGATTATGCATTTAATCTATTACTAGCTGCACCCTTCAAAATTCGACGGAAAACAATGTATATTAGTCATATACACACAATAAGATACTGAGTGAAATAAACAATTGACACCTCTTAAAATAGGAATAACATAACTTTTCATGACGAAGATACAGACTTCAGAAAATAACAAAAAATAAAGAAAACAACTCATAAATTACTATGTTGGACTTAACTTCAGCTACAAATCTTTTTAATGCAGTTTCTAAACCTTAAACATTATTTAAATGCCTTTAAATGGACCTTTAAATAGATAGAAGTTCAGTTAATTTAGATGCAGGAATAAAAGTCAGTGAATATGACATCATCACTGACACAGCTATAAAAATGTATATTACATTCATGGAACAAATTTATCTGGTTTCTGAATGAAGACACTTTCTCCATCGACAAAAAATTTCGCTTTAGACATTATATTTTATTAAAGTTTATTTTCTGTTATTTTATTTACATAATAATTAATAATATTACTCGGTAAATAATCTGTGTATTGTACCGCGAATAGTGAATAATTATGTGCAATCATTTTATTAGGATTAAATTTTACGAAAACCATTATTTTTTATCTTTGAAATGCGATTACACATTCACCGATAAGATCAACCTCCTGATTGGTGGAAAGTAAAATAGAAAAATAAATTTTTATTGTAGTGAGAAAAGCAACTCGTTGCCACTGTTTTGAAGAAATGTCGCGAAAAAGCTTTTAAAATTAAAAATAAAATATAAAAGTGAAAATAAATTAAAAATTAGCCAGAATGAGCACATCTACACAAACAGCTTTCATTTGAAAAAATAATTATCAAAATCGGGCCAGTAGAAAGCTCAGGGCTGATGACTAAAAAAACAGCCAGGTCTTTTAAATATATAGATGATTGCTTATAATTTTACTGTAAAAGGGGAAGCATCTTGCATGAAAATAAGGTATATTTCAAACATTAAAGCTGTTGTTAAAACAAATATGCCTTTTTAATCACAAACATGTGATTTAAGTATTTATAGAATCAAACTGTTTTATTATATCTATTACTGTAGCCAGAAAAAAATTATTCTGATTTCTGGATTTTTTTGGCTTTTGTTTGATGATTTTAGATTTTTTATTACTATTCAGTAATTTAAAAAATATATGTATAATAGAATTTTTGAAAATACTTTTAATAATTTAATAGTGTTTATAAAATTTGTAATACATTTTGACGTATTTCATTAGCTACAATAAAAGTTTAATGTTAAAATTTTAAACATATGCTAAGTTCCTATCTTTTCTTAATATGATTTCAGGATTTTAAAAGTAAAATTACAATCATTTATGTGTAGAGAATCTTTTCAAACCTTTAAGTTAATTTAACTCTAATTAAAAAGAGATACAGTGGACTCTCTCTATCTGAACACTCTCTAATCTGAACACCCCGGTATTATGAACACATTTCGATGGTCCCGGCGAAACTCCATAGCCTTAACATAAGATAAACTCTCTGTATTCTGAACATCCTCTAAACTGAACACCCCGTTTTTATGAACGCTACTTTCGATCCCCATTTTTGCCTCACCTCTCTGTAAACTGAACATGTGTTTGGAATCGGAATTCAGGAAATTCCCGCATCATGGAAATTCAGCAAAACTTGTTTCAGGAGAATAAAATGGTTTAACAAACTCAAATAAGTATAGAATTTTGGAATAGAAAACGGGAAACAAGAATATAAACATTAGTGTTTGGAAGACTTTTTGTCAAATGAGAACAAAGAATAAACCTGTAACTGGACTTCGAATTTTTCAGAAAAGCAGAAAATTGCAGAATTAAAGGTACAGGAAGGATTCATTTCAAAATTTAACATACCATCGAATTCAAAATAATCAATGGTGAAGTTGCAGATGTAAATATAAACGCTGTGGAAGAATAGAAAACAAAACTTCTGAACATAATGAAGGATTTCGATACAGCAAACATTTTCAACGCTGACGAAACCGACCTGTTTTTCACAGCGTTTCCAAACAAAACTCAAGCAAAAAGAAGCGAAAATTGCATAGTTGGGAAAATGTCAAAAGGGGATTCATGGATTTAATTTATTTTAATGTTAAAGGTGATGGGAGTTGGGGGTATAGAATACACGAGTTCTCCTGAGAGAGACAGAAAAAAAAATGAATGAACTGTTTTAATTTTCTATTTTAAAAATGGTGATAGAAATTCGTTTTTGAATATTTTATATTTCTGAATTGTTAAATTTTTGTGTTTCTTTTTTATGTTGATATGTTTAAAAATAATCTTACATGAGTTATTTTGACAAAAACTTGTTAATTTAGTTTATTTTATGTTTATAGGCCACATTGCCCCTCCGTATTTTTTTCCCTTTGACCGGCGCACATCCCATACGACACAAACACGTCCTGAGGACATACGATAACCGTCATATGCAGTATATTGCCTCGTCCGTCGGACATCCTATAATATCCGATTGTTATTCGGTAGACGTCCGGAGGAAAGCAAAAAGCGACACCTACTCACGTCTTCCGAACGTCATTTTCAGCCATTCACAGGATGGTAGCAAGATGCTCATAGGACGATATAAAATGAATAGAATTTTGCATCTTCTGCTTGACTGGCATACGAATTCATTCGGATCAGTAGCAAATGCTTTATATAAAAATAAAATGATGCAAAAACATTCAAATAAACTAATATTTTTCTAGCATTCATTTTTAATGCTTACTTTTAAATGAATATTTTTATTGTGATTTGTTCATTAGGAATTATTATTATGTTTGCGAAAAAAACAACAACAAATATCATATTTTAAAAAGGTGTGGTGAATCATTCTTCAAACTGTAGTGAATCACCCACCAAATGTCAGTGCACAATTAAAAACTGTTATTTGTGTTCGTGGCAACAGTGCATTTAAAAACTTTTAGATGGACACTTTTGGCAATAGCTAGCAGTTGTTGCTACTGCAGACTTTCCAGGCGTCGACTGTTGACTTGCATCTTATGTTTTGCTGTGCTTGTGATCAACATCATGTAACGTGACCCAGCATTTATTTGATTATACATTCTTTTTTGTACAACTGCTGTACCTTCAAGAAGTTATTAAAGATTTAGTTTTAAAAAGTTAACTTAGTTTTGAGCATCCATCGAAACTTAACACTGGTGACCCTTGTGCGAACGCGCGTCAAATCATGCATCGCAGAGTAGGAGCTGAGTAATCTTGCTGCATCGCCCACAATTTCACGCTGACGCTTGTGGTTTATCTACAATATGTATTAATCTTCATTTAGTCATGCTAAACGTCTATTATTTTACCAGAAATTGTGGAATATAAGCTGAAATAGCTTGTGTCGGGCACGTCGTATCTCCCATGGATACAGTAAACAACGTAATTTCCAACGTAACCGGTAAGATTTTCCTTTGAAATTATTTGTATTTTTAGTAAACGTAATTTTTCGCGCGGTTTTTGTTGCTAAATTCTGCCAATATTTATTTCTGTTGCACTCCTTTTACCATGACCCCAACGTACTCAACCAATTTGTAATTGTAATTTGTATATATGTGTGTTTAATTTGTAAATGTTTTCATCCTTATTTATTTTATATATAAACTTTTAAAAATTCATAATCATGCCAGAATTACCCGACGCAGCTGCTGCGAATAATCAAATAGCCCATGTAGCAGTCAAACCCCCACCTTTTTGGAAATCCAACCCAACTTTATGGTTTGCTAGGTTAGAAGCTAATTTTAGTTTGGCTAACATAACATCGGAATTAACGAAATTTAACCATGTAGTAGCGTCAATCGATGCCGATGTTTTGACTTCTGTCAGCGACATAATAGTCAACCCGCCACCTAATGAACCATATACTGAGCTAAAAAAACGATTAATCGATTCACACTCAGAAAGCGAAACATCACGAATCCGCACTTTACTTCAAGGTCTTGAACTTGACGATCAAAGACCTTCTCAATTGCTCAGGCGCATGCGTGCTTTGGCAGGCACATCTGTCGGCGAGCCGCTGTTGAAATCTTTATGGCTGGGGAGACTTCCAAATAATACTCAGTCGATTCTTGCCGCTCTTAACGAAGACCTCACTCAGTTAGCACGAATTGCTGATAAGATTCATGAATTTACTTTCATTCCGGCAGTAAATGCTATAAGTTCAGTCAGGCCAGAATCCTCAAACAATTTAGAACTGCAAATCGCACAGCTATCTAAACAAGAAAGCGACTTGACAAATATCGTAAACAAACGCGATACCACACATGAGAGAGGCCGAAACTATCATTTTCGAAGGAGGAGTAAATCTCGCGATCGTTTTCAACAGTATAAAGAACCAAATGATGGCAATTGTTTTTATCATACAAATTTTGGTAAGAACGCTCAAAAATGTTCCCCACCTTGTTCTTTCCGACCAACGGAAAACTAAATTGGCGATCACCAGAAAGCCAGGATTGTGATCGCCACCTCCAACGTATTCTCCTGGCCGATACTAAAACGAACATGAATTTTTTGATTGACACTGACGCAGATATTTCAGTTCTCCCAAAAAATTTTGCTTCCCAGCCTATATCAAATGATTTGGTACTTTATGCCGTAAACGGTACAACAATAAAAACATATGGCACTAAACGTCTCACACTTGACATCATTTTACGCCGTAGTTTCACATGGCCATTTATTATTGGTGATGTACGTCAACTAATTATCGTAATTGATTTTTTAAAGCATTTTAATCTGTTAGTTGATGCGAGAAACAACAAATTGATTGATGCTACAACTCAAATTTCTTCTGCTGCCACTTCTGTTACTTTAAATACTGAAATTTCTAATATATCTTTTTTTGTCGATTCTCCATTTCAAAAAATACTTTAAAAAATATTCAACAAATATAGACGCTACGCCAACCAAATCCTCTTCACACTCGACAACATTTCATCATATTGAGACGTCGGGTCCGCCTGTTTTTTCTAAGCCAAGATGTTTATCTCCCGAGATGTTCAGCGCAGAGCGCCAGGAATTTGAGTATCTTATGTCCCAGGGAATAATTAGACCTTCAAAAAGCCCGTGGGCTAGTCCGCTTCACATGGTACAGAAGTCAAACGGGGAATGGCGTCCCTGTGGTGATTATCGCCGCCTCAACTCTGTTACTGTATCTGACAGGTATCCCATACCACATATCCATTGATTTGCCCGTACCACAATTTTTATTTGGTAAAACTATTTTTTCTACCATAGATTTGACCAAAGCATATCACCAAATACCTGTAAACCCACCGGACATCCAAAAAACTGCTATAACAACACCCTTCGGTTTATTTGAGTTTGTTTACATGTCTTTTGGCCAACGCAATGCTGGATAAACATTCTAGAGGTATATAAATGAGGTACTATCTGATTTAGAGTTTTGTATACCTTATTATGACGATATTCTGATTGCTTCTGCTAATAAAGCCGAGCACATTAAGCATCTCGACCAAGTCTGTAGCCGTTTGGCGTTACATGGTTTAAAAATTAATCCTACCAAATGTGTTTTAGGACAATCCTCGGTAAAATTCCTTGGTTGTTTTGTGACACCGGAAGGAGTTAAACCCCTCCCTGAAAAATTGTCCAGCATAAATGATTTCCCAAAACCGGAGACACTTTTTCAATTAAAGCGTTTTGTTGCTATGTTGAACTTTTATCGCCGATTTTTACCAAATGCCGCCAAAACACAAGCGCCTCTTAATAATTTACTTCGTGACTGCAAGCAAAATGACAAACGTCCTGTCCCTTGGACAGACGAGACACTTCTTGCTTTCAATCAATGTAAATCCGACTTAGCCAATGCAGCAACTCTTGCCTATCCTGCATCAAACCATGAGCTCCACTTAACCCCTTGGGGACGAGCGACCACTATATATGTCGGCACCGATTGTACTCAGATCTCGCGAGACTACCATTCATGCCGGCGCTGTTTGTACTCATATCCCGCGAAACCAGCATTCATGCCGATCAAACGGAACGTTTTGTTTTTCACAGTTTAGCATATAAAAAATTTATCCTAATTCTATTTGAATGTATATTAAGGATTCTGACTTCTCCTTCAAACTAGGAAAGCTAATGAAAACATTTTTTTTAATCCACGCGAATTTAATTTTTTATGGAAATACTACAATGGGAAAAAGATTATTTTTTCATCACGTCTTTGTGTTTCATAAATCTTTTTACGCGTCTAGTAAAACTTTATTTTTCTTTATTAGAAATAATGCTACTGAACTTCAGAAGGAAAATTTGCGGTTAAAAAATAGGATCATAAGAAAGCATATAATTCACGTAAGTAAGCGTATTAGTAAGCAAATTTACGATTACGAATGATAACATGAACATCTGATTCATTGCTTTTTTCCCGCTCTTTTATCTCGATCAGAGATAGTGGCAAAAACCGACGTCATTAATATTTCGTGTTTTCTTTCTTGTAGAAGGAAAGATTTATCTTTTTTATATTTTTATTTTATTTCAGGAGTGCTTCGCAGTTAAAAAATAAAAAAGAATAAGAAAAAAAGAAAAGTGTTACATACTGATTGTGGGAGCTGATACGCTGATAACATTCTTTCTCAGTGCAGCTAAATTAAGAATATTTTTCTGCGTTCTTCTTTTGATTAATTTTTACTTTTCACACTTGTTTAAATTAATTCGTTTTAAATTAATAATATATATTTAAGCGATATCGTTTATTAACTAATTAAAATGTCTAAAAGACGCCGGTATTTGACTGCTGATGAGATCGAGGATATTATGAATAAAACTTTTTCTTCGGAAAGTGAATTTTCCGAAAGTGATAGTGACTCAAATACTATAATTGATTGTTGTGTGTAGCAAACATTCAAAGAGGAAAACATCGTATTTTCAATGCAAAGAATGCGACGTGGGGCTTTGCGCAGAGGATTGCTTTACAATTTACCATACTCACAAAGATTTTTAAAAATATAAAACTATTGCATTCCATAATTTATATATTGCTCATTTCAAATTACTGACCAGTTTTTTTTTCTATAATTCTATATATTTATCTTATATGTTTTACATTACATGCTTGCATGTATATACATTTCATTTTAAAAATTCCTAGTAACATGCATAGCCGTATTAAGGGGAGGGCTAAGGGGGCTGCAGCCCCGGGCCCCAACCAGTCAGGGGCCCTCAGCAGAGGCTCAAGTTGCACCAAAGTTTCGTTTAAAACAATTACAGGGGTGTAAGAGCTGCGCGAAATCGCCGTTTTTTTTTTGCAACTTAACTTGAATTGCCATTTGACGTCATTCCTGTCTGTATCGCCGAAAATTTCCAGGTTTAACAAAAGTGGCGATGAAAACGAAACGAAATGGGTCGCATAAAAAAGCGCGAATTTCGTCAAAAAAAGTACGGATTTTATAAAGATCGCAGAAAAGCACAATTTCCTTCAAAAGGCCGTGGAAAAAGCGTTAATTTTGTCAAAAGGTCGCGGAAAAAGCACGAATTTTGTAAAAAGGTCACGAAAATAGCACGAATTTTGTCGAACGGTCGCGGAAAAAATGCAAATTTCGTCAAAGGATGGCCCAAAAAACCGCGATTTTGGCAAAGAATCGTAAAAAAACGCGAATTTCATCAAAGGGAGGAAGGAAAAACGCGATTTTCTCTAAAAGATTGCAGAAAAAGTGCAAATATAATCAAGAATTCGCGGAAAAAAGCAAAATTTGTTAAATCATCGGGAAAAAACGCGAATTTCGACAGAGGACTGCGGAAAAACGCGAATTTCGTCAAAGGGTCGTGAAAAAAAACGCAAATTTTGCGAGAGAATAGCGAAAAAAAAAACGTGAATTTTGTGAAAGTGTGGCAGGAAAAGAGAGAATTTTTTGAAAAGTTCTCGGGAAAAAGCGCAAATTTTGTCAAAAGATCGCGAAAAAACGTGAATTTTGATAAAGAACCTCGGAAAATTGCGAATTTCTTCAAAGGTTCGCCAAAAAAACGTAAACTTTGAGAAAGAATGGCGAAAAAACGTAAATTTTGTCAAAATGCGGCAGAAAAGTGAGAATTTTTTGAAAAGTTCGTGGGAAAAAGCGCAAATTTAATAAAAAGATCGTGGAAAAAGAGCGAATTTTGACAAAGAACTGCTAAAAAACGCGAATTTCGTCAAAGGATTGCCGAAAAATGCGAATTTTGAGAAAGAACCGCAAAAAGAAAGCGCGAATTTTGTCAAAAGGTGTCAGAAAAGCGCAAATTTCATAAAAAAATTGCGAGAAAAGCGCAAATTTAGTTAAAAGAGCCAAAAGTGTCGCCGCCGAAAATAAGCGAATTTTGACAAAAAAAACCGAGAAAAAGCGCGAATTTCGTCAAAAAATTGCCGATAAAACGCGAATTTTGAAAGAAATCCGCTAAAAACACGAATTTCGTCGAAGGATGGCAGAAAAAGCACGAATTTCTTGAAAAGATCGCGGGAATATCACAAATTTTGTCAAAAGATCGCGGAAAAGAGCGAAGTTTGTCAAAGAGACGCGGAAAAAGTGTAAATTTCTACAGAGGATCGCTTGAAAAAAAACGCGAATTTTGTCAAAGAATCGCTGAAAAAACATGAATTTTGGCAGAGAATCGCTGAAAAAACGCGAATTTCGTCAGAGTGGCAGGAAAAACGCAAATTTCGGATAAAGATTACAGGAAAAAGCACAAATTTTGTCAAAAGGTCGCGGAAAAAAAGGCGAATTTAAAAACATCATTAAAGATAACAAAGAAAAAAAATTATTAACATTATACATATACAAAATCTAAGATTTGTATTTTAGGATTAAAAAAACAAAACAAAGGTGTGTGTGTGTGTATTTGAGGAGGGAGTGACTTTCAGTATCGAGGTAGGAGGGTTAAGATTTCCAATAGCGTAAGGAAGGGGGCCCAAAATTCCCAGTAGCCCCGGGCCCCATATTTATCTTCCTCTTTACTAATGGCAAAACCGCTTTCCTGCTCTTTTTGTAACCATCCTCAAAAAAGGACGATGGGCGTTAATTTGTTAACGTTTTATTATTATTTACAAAATATATGCACAAAAGTATTCATTCACATGTTTTAATTTTATTTTTCTCAAATCATAATTCTAAAATATTCATTCTCAATTGTTTTTAATATGACTGTAATAAAGTATATCTTTGATAAATGCATATAATTTTTTTATTATAAAATCGGATGTATTTTTAAAATGATGATAAAAAAATTCTATATGCATATCTAAAACAAGCTTTTTAATATGAAACTGATCTTTTTTTCGATAAAGAAAGTCATAAACATGAATGTATGGAATTTTATCAAGTGAAAATTTTTTTCATTATAATAGCAAAGCTGCCAACTTTTACACGTTCTTCATACCACTAAAATTTAAAAGAAATTTTTAACTTATTGAATCGCAGAGTCCGTCGATTACAAATGATAAATTTTGCTATTTAAATTTAGTGGTAGGAAGAATTTGTAAAATTTGGCAGCTGTAAATAGTGCTTACAAAATGTATGCATAATGTATATTACATTTAAACTAAAATGTGAATTTTAAATTATAAATTATAAAATGTATCTCAGACACATGGATATAAAAAATACTTTTGATCGAAATAATGGGTGATTTGTTGAATAGAGCAAAGGAGTATAAACGATACGTTCAGGAAAAAAGAATTCCCATTTTGATAATATTTACAAAATAAATAATGTATATACATCTAAACAGTAATATATATTTTAAAAAAAATTCTAAAAAGTTAATGAAATCTTGGAAAAATATTTACAAATATTTTAAAATTCAATAATTGGTATATTTAATTGATATATTTATCAAATGCTTCCTTTTCCCTGCGTGAATAAGCTTTGCTAGTTTGAGGATAATAATCATTTCTCACTTTAACGAGTTATATGCTTGCGCACGTGAAATTTCATGCAGTAAAATATAATGTAAAATTTAATAATGTTTATAAAATAAATGCACAACGAATATACATGCAACGAAAAGTGCATGTTCTCAAATTTATTTGAGGAATTAAAAAAATGAATAATTTTTTAATAATATTTGCATAATAATTTACATTAGGCAAAATATCTAAACAGAAAAAAAATACTTATCTGCAAATCTCGATTAGAATCAAATCAAATTGCAAATCAAATCTCAATAAGAGTAAAACTTGGCTAAATTTAAATATCAGTTATTTTATAAAATAATAATTAGATATTTAAAATAGAAAAATGTAGAGTTCATTTTTTTCTTTGTAAACAATTATAAAAGTTCTTTAATCCGGAATTGGCTTTAGTAAAGCGTAGTCATCTCATAACTATGTCAAAAAAAAATAAAAAAAAATAAAAAATACATAAAAAATAAAAATAAAAAAATAAAAATAATAACAAAATAAATAAATCGCAATTTAATATAGTTTACAGAATTTATGCATAATATTTATATTTATAGACAGAAACAGGCAGTTGCAAATTTTAAATGATAAAATTACATATTTTTTAAATAAAATCTTCATCCCCTCTTAAATTAAATAAATGGCTTTTTATGCTGAATTATCCGATTTGCTTCGAATTTTGGACATGGGTTCATTTTGATAAGACGTATTTCTGATTAGTTATGGGGTTCTATTGCTAATTAAAAAGGAGGGCGGGTATTACTATACCCACCTTAAATTGGATTTAAAAAAAATATGCACACTTATCCGATGTATTTCAAATTTTGGATATAGGATCTTTCTCATAAAGTGAATTCCTGAATAGTTTTATGGGTTTAATGGCTATGTATAGAGGGGGAACGGGTGATAAACCCCCTTAAATTAAATAAATGGCTTTTTAATCAGAATTATCCGATTTGCTTCAAATTTTGGATGTATATTCATTATAAGAAGAGGAATCTCTGATTAATTAGGGGGTTCTTTTGATAATTAAATAGGGGAAGCGGGCGATTAATCCCCCACTCTTTAAATAAAATAGTTTTTTTTTTCTTTCACAACTATTCAACGTATTTCAAATTTTGGATATAGGTTCTTCCTGATAAAGTGAATCCCTGAATAGTTTTAAGGGTTTAATGGCTAAGTACAGAGCGATGAACGGGGGATAACCCACAATTAATCAGGACTTCGCCTTATCATAATGAACGCACAATCAAAATTTAAATCAAATCTGATAATTCTGCGTAAAAAGCCATTTATTAATTTAAGGGGTGGGGTATCATCCGTTCCCCCAGTGCTTTCTTAGCCATTAAACCTTTAAAATTATTCGGGGATTCACTTTATGAGAAAGAACATATATCCAAAATATGAAATATATCGGATAAGTGAGCATAAAAAACAATTTATCTAATTTAAGGGGGGGGGGGAATAACCCACCCCAATTTTTAATTGGCAAAATAACCCTATATGTAATCAGGGATACGCCTTATCATAATGGATCTATAATCCAAAATTTGAAGCAAATCTGATAATTTTGCGTAAAAAGTAATTTAATTTAAGGTGGGTTATATTCTATTCCCCTTCTATACTTAGATATTAAATCCTTAAAACTATTCAGAGATCCACCTTATCAGAATGAACCTATATTTAAAATTTGAAATATGCAAAGAATATTTGAAATGTGCAAAGTTCGTTATATCGAGGGAACGAAAGTGGCACAAACGAAACTTTTTACGGCACAAACCAGCACAAACGTAGCACAAACGAAAGCAGTTATAAAATTTTGATTTCGTTGATGGGGCGGGGCCACTGAAATGGCCGCCCTCTGTTGAAAATGTGCAAAATTCGTTATATCGAGGGAACGAAAGTGGCACAAACAAAATTTTTTGCGGCACAAACCGACATTTACATGAAACTAAAGAAATACACATTTCATTTCTTGATACGTTTCTATTTATGGTATTTATAATTGATTTTCTTTACGTAACATTGAACTTCAAAAATTCGTTATAACGAGTGAACGGAAGCGGCACAAACGAAACTTTTTGCGGCACAAACCAGCACAAACGTAGCACAATCGAATGCAGTTATAAAATTTTGATTTCGTTGATGGGGCGGGGCCACTGAAATGGTCGCCCTCTGTTGAAAATGTGCAAAATTCGTTATATCGAGGGAACGAAAGTGGCACAAACAAAATTTTTTGCGGCACAAAACGACATTTACATGAAACTAAAGAAATACACATTTCATTTGACACGTTTCTATTTATGGTTTTTATAATTGATTCCTTTACGTAACCTTGAACTACAAAAATTCGTTATAACGAGTGAACGGAAGCGGCACAAACGAAACTTTTTGCGGCACAAACCAGCACAAACGTAGCACAATCGAATGCAGTTATAAAATTTTCATTTCTTTGATGGGGCGGGGCCACTGAAATGGTCGCTCTCTGTTGAAAATGTGCAAAATTCGTTATATCGAGGGAACGAAAATGGCACAAACAAAATTTTTTGCGGCACAAAACGACATTTACATGAAACTAAAGAAATACACATTTCATTTATTGACACGTTTCTATTTATGGTTTTTATAATTGATTTCCTTTACGTAACCTTGAACTACAAAAATTCGTTATAACGAGTGAACGGAAGCGGCACAAACCAGCACAAACGAATGCAGTTATAAAATTTTGATTTCGTTGATGGGACGGGGCCACTTAAATGGTCGCCCTCTGTTGAAAATGTGCAAAGTTCGTTACATCGAAGGAACGAAAGTGGCACAAACAAAATTTTTTGCGGCACAAACCGACATTTACATGAAACTAAAGAAATACACATTTCATTTCTTGATACGTTTCTATTTATGGTTTTTATAATTGATTTTCTTTACGTAACCTTGAACTACAAAAATTCGTTATAACGAGTGAACGGAAGCGGCACAAACGAAACTTTTTGTGGCACAAACCAGCACAAACGTAGCACAAACGAATGCAGTTATAAAGTTTTGATTTCGTTGATGGGGCGGGGCCACTAATATGGTCGCCCTCTGTTGAAAATGTGCAAAATTCGTTATATCGAGGGAACGAAAGTGGCACAAACAAAATTTTTTGCGGCACAAACCGACATTTACATGAAACTAAAGAAATACACATTTCATTTATTAACACGTTTTTATTTATGGTTTTTATAATTGACTTCCTTTATGTAACCTTGAACTACAAAAATTCGTTATAACGAGTGAACGGAAGTGGCACAAACGAAACTTTTTGCGGCACAAACCAGCACAAACGAATGCAGTAATAAAATTTTGATTTCGTTGATGGGGCGGAGCCACTGAAATGGTCGCCCTCTGTTGAAAATGTGCAAAATTCGTTATATCGAGGGAACGAAAGTGGCACAAACAAAATTTTTTGCGGCACAAACCGACATTTACATCGCGTAAGACATGGTGACGTCACTTCAACGTCGTTGTGAAGTCACATTGTGACTTTGTGACCAACGATTGTCGATGTGACGTCACGTGACGTCGATGTGAAGTCACAGTGACTAAAATGTGAAGTCGTTATGACCGTTTTAGCGCTTTTTTGTGACGTCACATTGTGACCACTTTGTGACGTCACAATGTGACCAATTTGTGAAAAGTGTGTCATTTGTGACTACTTTGACATTATCATTGTGACGAACTGTGAAAGTATAGAAAGTCCCATCTTAGTCACAATGTGACGTCACTGAGTGGTGGCATTTTCGTCACAGATGTGATGTGACCAAAGTGACTCACAGTGACGTCATTGTGACGTCACTGTGACCATGCATGCTGTGAGGGATGAAACTAAAGAAATACATATTTCATTTCTTGATATGTTTCTATTTATGGTTTTTATAATTGATTTTCTTTACGTGACCTTGAACTACAAAAATTCGTTATAACGAGTGAACGGAAGTGGCACAAACGAAACTTTTTGCGGCACAAACCAGCACAAACGTAGCACAAACGAATGCAGTAATAAATATTTGATTCCGTTGATGGGACGGGGCTGCCGTTTCACTGGCCCCGCACCATTATACTCGCTATAGCGAGAGTACGGAAGTGGCACAAACGAAACTTTTTGCGGCACAAACCAGCACAAACGTAGCACAAACGAATGGTGTAGTTGAATTTTTAAAATCATAAAGGGGCGGGGCCAGTGAAATGTACGTCGCTTTTACGCTTCGAATACTTTTTAAAGAAAAAACTTTCTATGTTCAATTTATTTAAATAAGTTTAGTTTAAGTAATTTTAGTTTTGCAAAGTATCTGATGGTTTGGAGTTCGCCTCTCACGGTCCGTGAGCTTCAGCAAATGTGCATATCTGATAGACGGCCAAAGGGGGGCTCTTGAGCGCCGTGGCGGCCCCGATCATTGATAGACGGCCAAAGTGGGGCTCTCGAGCGCCGTGGCGGCCCCGATCAGAGCACGGTGTGATGACCAGTAATGGTCGCGTACACCTACCCAATTGCTTTACTTTACTTTAAGTGTAATTTTGTCGTATACGTTTATATGTACTTATAACAAAATGAAATTAATATATTTTATCATTTAAAACACAATTTAAATTGATTGAAATTGTTCCAAATTGAAAAATACACTGTTAAAAATCTGCTGCATTTTGTTGCAACGCACTCCCTTGCTTGTATAGAAAACGGTTACTTGGCCGTGAAATGGAGCTTTCTCATTGGTTGGAATAGAGATATTATACTCAAGCGGATGAGTGCGTTGCAACAAAATGCAGCAGATTTTTAAGAGTGTATGACACGGTCAATTCACCGTGCTATGGAGCACTTTCATTGGTAAGAAGAGAGATATTCTGTAAAAGTAGTGGAGTGACGTTGCAGTAAATACTGAAGATTTTTAACAGTGAAGTCAATTAAAATCAATTTCCAGATTCATTAAAATCGTCTGCTTTTGGCGAGGAAATGCACTGCTCGCCAAATCCCGCGTCGCTTTCAGCTTTTCACGCCAATTATTCCAAACTATTTTATTTTTTTACATATCTAATAATGAAATTCCGCCGCTAATTTTCACTGATCCTTTATTACCTACATGAGTAGTTTAATTCGTATTTTTTTCAAAAATTTCTGAGTATGCCCCCAATGGAGACCTTCCTTGTAAGCATGAAATTCTTTTTACACAATGCGAAAAATTTATAAATAAATAAACATTTGCTTGCCCTGAAACTCCAATTTATTGACTTTAAATATATTCTTTTTGCTAGTTTCATCTCGCCTGGATAGAAATCTACGCAAAAGTAAATAATAAACAGAAAATAATATTAACGTAATTAAAATGGAAAACCCGAATGGACATTTATGCACGCAACTTAAGGTCGAGGCTAAACTTCGGCAGCTTACGGTATGTATTGGCAGTGTTTAGCATAACAGTCTATGAAGTGTGAGTTATTAATGCTTGTTAAAAATACCGGAAAATGTTGTAGTAGCATATACTTAATATATTATAATATAAATTCAAAATTGCTGTTCTGCTTACGTGAAAATTCTGTAAATTTGTAAATTTTCCGTGAAAATGTATCTATTCAACATGGTTCAAGGCTCAAGTCGTCTGCTAGCGATGTTTGCGCCTGCGCATACTAGCATTCTGGCGGTGCAGTGGCTAGAATAACAGATTAGCATATCGCCAGCTCTGGCGTCTGACGTCACGTGCATAAGGTCCCACGCCATCTACCGCTGCATTCCGGACAAATTAAACATGCTTTTTTCAATAGAATATGGCCGAATATACGGGTTTTTATTAGCTCACAGGCTATCATAGCCTGAGAGCTTATGTGCCCGACCGTTCTGTATGTATGTTCGTATGTTCGTTCGTGCGTAACGCGATAACTCATGATAAAAATATCGGATTCAGTTGAAATTTTGTATATAGGTATATCCTGATAAGGCGCTTCCCTGATTAGTTTTTGGAGTTCATTCGATATGTATAAGAGGGGGAACGGGGGGCTCATGCCCCTCCCCTTAATTGATATAAACGAGATTTTCATGCAGAATTAACAGTTTTCGTTCAAAATTTAGATATAGGATCATTCTGATGAGGCGATTCCGTGACTGTCATTAGGTGTTCATTGAATAAGTATAAACAGGGGGAACGGGGGGCTCATGCCCCCCCCCCTTAATTGATATAAACGGGATTTTCATGCAGAATTAACAGTTTTCGTTCAAAATTTATATATAGGATCATTCTGATGAGGCGATTCCGTGACTGTTATTAGGTGTTCATTGAATAAGTATAAACAGGGGGAGCGGGGGGCTCATGCCCGTCCCCTTAATTGATATAAACGGGATTTTCATGCAGAATTTCCAGTTTTCGTTCAAAATTTAGATATAGGATCATGCTGATGAGGCGATACCGTGGCTGTTATTAGGTGTTCATAGAATAAGTATAAACAGGGGGAACGGGTGGCTCATGCCCCTCCCCTTAATTGATATAAACGGGATTTTCATGCAGAATTAACAGTTTTCGTTCACAATTTAGATATAGGATCATTCTGATGAGGCGAGACCGTGGCTGTTTTAGGTGTTCATTGAATAAGTATAAACAGGGGGAACGGGGGTTCTAATGCCCCTCCCCTTAACTTGTATAAATGGATTTTTCAATCAGAATTGTCAGATTTCTTTCAAATCTCTGAATAGTTTTGGAAGTTTAATGGTTAAGTATAAAAGAGGAGAATAACTCCTCTTAAATTATATAAATGCTAAATGGGTTTTTGTTAAGAATTATCTGATTTGCTCTGAATTTAGGATATAGGTTTTTTAATATTATAAAGGATGTACTTGATAGTTTAGGAGGTTCAATGATTAAGTATAAAAAAGGAGAAAGGGGAGAGCTCTTTCCCCTTCTTAATTTTTTTTTTTTCGAACGGAATTAACAAAAATACAAGGCTGTAATGTACAATTAGTATGCGTAGCCTGTGAGCTCAATGCCATCAGTTTAACTGGGCAATATTCTTTTTTATTAGGATTATATGTAGGTCTATCCCTTAGATCAGGAATGACTAGATAACGGATCCCTTTGTTCTCTTCGGGGATTCTTGAAGCAAGAACCTCCGAGATTTGGCGAGATTTTGCTTGCCAAAAGGGTGTCTTTTTTGGTGATGATCCTCTCTTGGCAATTTTATGCTTTCATTTTTATAATAAAAGAAACGTAACGCAGTCGAAAAAGGTCTTGGTGGCTGGTGGGATCGCCGGGAGAAACCGGTTTGGCGCGCATTCTCTCCACCATCACGTAGTGGTGCTGGGGGGGGGGGCAATGCGTGAAGAAAAGGTTGCTATTTCTGTGTCCAGTGTAGAGGTCTGCACGGGCCCGGGCTTAGCCCGTGGCCCGTACCCGGCTGTGCCCGTGGCCCGTACCCGGCTGTACCCGTGGCCGGGCCGGCGGAATCGTTTCGAATTGCTAACGGGCCGGGCCGATATAAAAATTTTCGAGCTTACCGGCCCGTTTTGAATATTTTAAACATAAACGATAAATTATAAACCTATTTTCAACGAAAATGGTTTTAAGGGTGTATTCGAAAAAACGCTTTTCCACCTTCAGCAGCTCGAAATTTTTCGATACAATTTCAGACACATTTTTAAAAATAGAAACATGAAATTTGCTGAGAGGATTCTTGAAGGGACGTATGAGGTGCTGTGTGATGTCTTTTTACGCTCAATTCATTAGAATTTGAGTTATAAACAATTACCTTATCAGTATTACCGTTTTTTTTCGTTTCCAGATCTCTCGCTAGGGAAAAATCGGTTCGAATTGCTGTTTTTGATTGCTTTTTTTGCAATATTTTGTGCACTTATCAAAGAATTGACCTTCACAGCACCTTGTGCACTTTCTAAATAAGAGAATCTGTGAGTTTCATGTGTTTGAGAGCAAAGGTGAATTCAAAAATAAATCGGAAAACAAGCAGTTTTAATCGAAATACACCCTTAACGAGAATAAATATAAATGTGCGTCACGAGCCATACTAGTTTGACAGCATCAATATAAAAATGTAACTTGTGCAGTGTAGAGATTGGCATCGGACAGTTACATTGTGTGTAACCCGTTTTAATATTTTTTAAACTGACTCGTGCAGGGCCAAGATCAAAATTGGAGATCAAGGCATTATTTTTCTACATATAGACTTGCCGGACAGACAGAAAACTTAATTGTTCTCAATATCTGTAGGGCAGACAACATAATTTGTAAAATTATGAACAGCGATAAAGAACTTATGTTAGCTTAATCTTTGGATATATACTTTTTAATGGTTTTTAAATTAATTTTTCAATAACGGGAAAGTTTGACACATTTTTACATTAATTTTTAATTGTAAAAATATAAAAGTGATAAGCCTGACTATTGAAGGGATTTGGAATCCAATAGCGTTTTTCATTTTTGGTAAATAAAATACTTGTATAACCTTGTTGAGATACAATTGTTTCTCAAATGGTTGCAGGTATTTCTCTCTTCCCATGCTATCGCTTCCGAAAATTCTATTCAAAACGCTAACTATGACACTATTTTATTTGCTTGCAGTGTTCTTAAATTGCTTGTATCAAAAAAAGGATAACGCCATTCGATTATCTAGTTTCTGAATAAAGACACCTGCTAATCATATGCATTTCTGAGAAAAAAATGAATTTAGAAAAGTGTCAGAAAGGAGCGTCTTTGAATTAACGTATGAATTTGGATTTAAAGTCTTTAATAAAATGATATAGAAATATTTTTATAAATCTTCTTTTATTAAACAGCTTCAAAAGTTACGATGTTTTTAAATTTCTTTTTTTTTTCTTTTATTCTAAGCCATATTAATTTTTTAATGAATCTTTATTTGAATGTTGAAAGCCTAAGAATCTTAGTAATCATTAATGTTACTAATGTGTTTTTCCTGTAAAATATACTGTAAAATCATTCCATAGATATGTATGCAGTACTCTTTAAAAAAAATCTTAATTATATGATAAAAATCTGAATTTTTTTGAAGTCGTAGAAATTGTAACGGGCCGGGCCTGTTTTCCCTGATTTCTCTACGGGCCGGGCCGGGCTCGGGCCGAACGTTTGAGTTTTACAACGGGCCGGCCCGGGCCAAAATTTTTTTTCCACGGGCCGGGCCGGGCCCGGGCCTGGAAATTCCGGCCCGTGCAGACCTCTAGTCCAGTTATATGAGAAGTCTATGGTCTAGCCTGAAACTATTTTTCTGGTGGTGATTCAAACCCTCGAATACGCCATCTCGTGGAAGAACGCCATAAGTTCTTCCTTCAGGGAAATTCCATGCCAGCACACTGAATTACATGCAATTTTAAGTTGTTCAGAATGATTATTTTCTTTACACAATTTCATATTTCATGTGATATTTATGAGGGACAATGGTAATATTCCTGTACCGAAAGTTACGATCAGTGCCTCTATAGGCCTTTTTAAGTCCCATTATTTATGTTGTTTTTCTTTGCAAAAAACACTGTTTGGATTGAAAAATAATTCTAATAATTACCAATAATAAATTAAAAATATTCATGCCTAAAACTTTTTGAAAAACTTTAGGTATTTTTTAGATTCCCTCTCATAAAACCCGGTTTATTCCAGAATTAAGCCGTTTTCTCCCACCCTTTGCAACTCCGAATTGAGTAGCAGTGCCGTAAAATAGATTTTGTGCGTTGAGATAGCCAAAGAAGTTTGATTTACCAAAAGCCAATGAAATTACCGGTTTTCGCAAGTAGTTATTGGCATATTCACAGTATCGCAAAGAAACTCTTCGGGAGGGTTGAATTCTGAAGCGATTGGCCGACGCGTTTTCACGTAACTTGGCGATAATTATACTTGGCGTAGCGATAGACGTTTCCGTCGAGTTTGATTTCCTTCGGAGCTGAGTACAAAGTAAACCGAGTATAAAGTAAAAATTTATGTTTAAAAACTTTTAAAGAGTAGGGGGAACTGGGATACATTGATACAGTTTTTTTCTAAGATTTTTTTTGGTGTGAAGAAAGTAGAAAATTCAAGTTTTTTTTCCATGAGGTGACAGCAAAACTTGTGTAGTATGTTATAAAAATGCACAATCATTGTTTTATATAGTATTTTTGCATGTAATTTAATAAAATACAAAAAAAGTCATTTGTATCAATGTGCCCCATCCCCGGGGCAGATTGATACGTTTGAGAAAAATGACGACAAAATAATACCAATGCATATTTTTCATAGAAAATGAGTTAGAAAAGCATTTTATATTTATTTATAAAAATTCAAATCACCCACAATTTATTTTTAAGCAATATTAAAGCAATCAAAATTAAGTATATTATGACCTGATGTTCTGGCTGTTTCTTGTCTGATTGTTGGCTGTGGTAACTTTGTCATATCTAGCCTTCAACCCCAGCATTATCTTCTTTCTTATGAAAGATGAAAAAATTACCAGTTTTTCTGTTTATAAATAGGTTCATAAACAGAAAATAAAGGATAATTATATTAAAAATTCTGTTTATAATATAAATATCAGTTTCTGTTCTGCAGTTTGTTTCTCTTACTTAACATTTCTCATGTCGAAAATACTTTTTCCTCTGGAGAATCGGTATAAATTCGAGATTTGCCAGAATGCCGTCCTTTTTTTTTATTAATTCTACTAGCACTAGATGCTGGGTAAGTTCCTACGTCTTCTGTTTTCAAAAATACTATAAAATGTTATAATATAAAGAAATTAGAGCTATTTCACTTCAATAAAAACTAATATTAGAAATTTTTCGCGAAAAAAAAGTTGGATTAAGGAGTGTATGGTAAAAAAAATAATAAAAGATAATGAAAAAATGAACTATTAAAGGATTTAGGCTGTATCAATGTGCCCCGTCATAGACTGTATCAATGTGCCCCATACAGCGATTTTGAATAAAATGAGTCTGAAATCCAACTCTTCACAATATATCTAACAATAAATAATGAGGAACTGAAAAAGAGTAGCTGTATATGCCAGGGCGAATATTCATTTTGGTTGAAAATACTGGAACAGTTGTATAATAGCATTTCAATTGTACAACTCAAATTTACTTTTAAACAACAAAAACAATAAATCACCCGTCCCATTTTATCAAACTACTGAATCATTCCAAGATTTTATGTATGTAGTTGAATGCACTAGCATCACCTTTTGGAGCTGTTGTGAAACTTCCTGTAATGACCCTGTGAGCGGTAGAGGGGGTGTATCAATGTGCCCCATGTATCAATGTACCCCAGTTCCCCCTACAGGTTTCAGTAAGACACGTTCCATCCAATGCAATGCTGCAAAAGAAAAGTTAATTTGTACTCGGTTCGGAAGAAAATCAAACTCCTCGACGGAAGCATCTATCGCTCGCCAAGTATAATTATCGCCAAGTTACGTGAAAACGCGTCGGCCAATCCCTATGAGAATTCAACCCTCTCGAAGAGTTTCTTTGCGGATACTGTGAATATGCTAGTTATTGTGGGCGAGTTAAACGAGGCTACACTGTAAAAAATATGCTATAAGAAAAGGGCATGTTTACAAGCAAACGCTTCCTTCAACCAATCTACCAAATACATTTTTGCTTTCGCGATCATTACAGGAATCATCATGGCGACGTTGACCAATCATACAACAGAGCTTGTAATCGCAGACAAATCAGACCAATCCTAGACCAATCAGATCGCTTTGACTTCTTGGGTATCGTAGGAGTCTTAAAGACAGGCAGGAAATTACTGTGGATCCACAATAAAGGTGCGTTTTCACGGGCCGCTCTAACGACCTAAAAAACCTTAGCTTATCCAAAACCTAACCTAAGAGCGTTTTCACTGGTTACAGATAAATCCTTATGCCAACCAATCAAAGGCAAGTCTTCACTGCGCAAGCGTCAACTTTAGGGCTTTAACAGTCTACAGACCGATCAGCTGATATAAAATTATAAAAAAATAACTTTTGTTTACGTTTATCGTGATAATCGTAAATATTTCGTATAAAAAATAATAGAAGGTTTTGACTGTTTTTTCTTACTAAAACAGCTTTAAATAATGCTCCAAAAATCATTTTTTATCCAAGTTTCAAAATGAAAATACATAAAAGCACAGTTACCATGATTAATGTATTAAAATCACATAAGTAAATTTTCACTTATGAAAAGTGATAAGTTACACACTTTGATCAGGTTATTTCATGTGCGCAAATGACATAAATTTATCGAAAATGTTGGGAATATTGTTCAATTTGTACAAATGGCATAATAATGATAACACTAATTAATATATCTTTCTCCATAACATGTCAATAAAACACACTGTGTTAGGTATTTCTTTTCAATTAGTTTAAAAATTAAACGTTATTACTAAATAAGTATATAAGTAAAAAAAAAATATTTTTTTTAAACATTCTAATATAAACTTAAAATATTTATAAATATCATTACCAATTACAAGACGGTAATTCATGACGGATCAAAAAACTTCTCTTCACTATTTGGCATGACTCTAATTATTGAAAATTCACCACTGTGACTTGGTAGAAAGCATGAACTGCTGAATTTATTAAAGGAATTATTTTTGCTTTCTTTTTTTCTGATATGACAACAGAAAAGGTAAATTAAAACCATTTCTTAAACTATGAATTGAGAATTTTTAAACTATTTTTTTTACGTTTAACTATAATTTACTTAATGCTATATTATTAATTGATAAAAACAGATACAAAAATTATCCTCTACTTGGCCACTCAAATAACATTTTGTCGTACACTTTACAAAAAAACTATTCAATATTTTAACTTCAAATTAAACACAAAAATAAATTATGATCTGTAGATTTGCACAATATAATTTTTTCACAGTAAAACGTTAAAAAATTTATTATTTTAATTAATTTATTTTACATGCATTTCCAATACGGACGTATTTTAGCAAATAAATAAAAAATGATACTCATATATTTTCAGAAAAAAATATAAATCATGGAGTAAGTAATTATAGATATAATCATGATTAATTTAATAAATAAAATATGTTTTCATTATTCAGCATAATCGTTTGCACAGATGACACTTAAACATTTTTAAAAAATTGTATTGTGGATTTTTTTTTTTTGTAAAGTGGCAACAAAAGAATTGTAAACAAATAAAATTAATTGTTAAATTTGTTATATAAATGAAAAATTAAAAGACTTGAAGCGTGAAGTTGTTGCCCCGATTCAAGCTCTTTATAAATGTACTAAAGCAATGTTGGCCGATTCAGAAACGACAAATTGACTTTAACCATTTCTTACTTTATCATTTGGATCTAAAGTACGTTCTTATTTGTGGACCGAAAAAGGTTTAGTGAACGGGACTTTAGACTTTTTTGCACGTAATAAAGAAAATCACAAGCCATCAGACCAGATATTGCGAATAATCATGAATAAATTTGAATACTACAATAATTTAACTTATAAGAATTGGTGCGTATCAATTCCCCCAATAATTTAATTCTGGAAAAATGGAAGCATAAATTGCTCAAGAAAAGAATTTCTTCTGCAGTTAGCTTTTGCTGTTACAATTCATAAATCCCAAGGTTTAACATTAGATGAAGCAGTTGTAGATATTGAGGATATATAACCACCAGTTGGCTTAAAAACGTATGTAACGTTGTCGAGAGTGAAAATCCTTCAAAATTAAGCATTCAATAGAAAATTTCCTTACGAAAAATTTCTGCAATATAAAAAATTCTGATACGCTAGCATGTATATAAACGAAGAAATTAGAAAAAAAAAAGTTTTACAGTGAAAAATTCATAGTATCAACGGGAGCAGATTTCAAATGTTTCTCCAGAAAATAGGATTTTGACGAAGTAACTTTCTTCAAGCTCTCTTCAAATATATTATTCTAAAATAGCTATCAAAGATAATTTGATGTTAATTACAAAAATTGGAAACGTGCATATTTCAAACAACTTTAAAAAACACCAGTCGTTACTGGAAATTGTAAAAGCTTCTTTAAAAGAGCTTTTAGTTGAAAATTTAAAAATATTTTGTAAAAGTTTGCTTCGAAAATATTTTATTATGCCAGTCTTACATCATAAATAAAAAATTAAAATGCGCCAAAACATAAAATAACGTTTTTGTTTAATAAAGATGCAAAAATAATGTTAAAAATTATTTTTACTTTCAAATATCTGTTTTATAAAATAATGCTTCGCGAATCCAAATAAATTTCTAGTAAATTCCTAGTAGCTTTTCTAGTAAATAAAAATTATCTCATTACTAGATGGAACCCGTCAAAACTTGACGGCATCGAAGAAAGAAAAAGGTATTTTCCAGCTATTAAAGGATTTTTTAACGACTAATCTTGAGCAAAAATTTCAATAAATAAAAGAAAAACCTGCATTTTACATCCAGGCAAATGACCCGCAATTGGCCGAGTTACATTCAAACATGCTGTCATAGAATTAGAATCTCTCTCATTTGATAATTTTCCATTTGCAAATACAACACCAATAAATTGTACATGACATGAATAAATCATAAATTACTGTCATTACTCATTTCATACAAAATATACATACTTCACTTACTTCGCAGCAAAATAAGACTGAATTTATAGTTTGCCATTTAGCAACAACTATAACAATAATCCTCTCAGTGGTTAATTTGTTGTTACATTACCCACCCTATTCAACAAATAAACATTTGCATTTTCAACTACTTTTCTATTACCTTTTCATAAATCAAAAATACATGTAAATTTCACATATTAAAAAAAATAATGATAATATTTATTCTGGCTAGGTAAAACCAGTCAAAACTTGACGGCACCAATATGAAAGAACCAAAGAAAAAAAAGTACAAAAAAACACTGTTAAAAAAATGCCAGAAATCATTTGCTATGTACCATAAAAAATGCAAATTTTGGCAAATAATCACAAAAAATAGCAAATTTCGTCAAAATACCCCCCCCCCCAAAAAAAAAAGAAAAAACATCACCCGGAAATTTAAAAAATAGATGTGGGGGAAAAAAACAGCAAATTTCGTCAACAGATTGCAAAAAACAACAAATTTCTTCAAAAGATCTCTAAAAAATTTGTCAAAAATCTGAAAAAAAAAAAAAAATGTCTAAGTATCCCTAATATAACTAATTTCGCAAAAGTATTGCAAAAAATCAAAATTTTGCCAAAACGTCTAAAAAATGGCAATTTTCATGAAAAAATTTCGAAAAAGTCAAATTTTGACAAAAAAATCCCTAAAAAATGGCAAATTTGTAAACATATAATGAAAAAAAAAATCAAAATATCGTGAGAAAACAACAAATTTCGACAAATGATTGTGAGTAAACAACAAATTTCGACAAATGATTGTGAGTAAACAACAAATTTCGTCAAAGAATTGAAAAAAAAAGCAAATTTCATCAAATAATCACAAAAAAGATAAATTTCGCAGAAAAACAACAAAAAATTTTTCAAAAAGATCTTCAATAAACGGCAAATTACATCGAAAAATCGTGACAAAACGACAAATTTCATCAAAAGCAATCGAGAAAAACGATAAACTTTATCGAAAGACCTCAAGATGACGAATTGTGTCCAGTTATCATAAAAGACGTGAATTTCAGCCAAAGATCTCAAAAAGCACATAAAATTTATCCAGGCAATCGCAAAAAAAGGTAAATTTAGCTAAAAATAGTGAAAAAACCCGACAAATATCTAAAAAAATAACAAAAAACAACAATTTCGCAAACAAAAATCACAAAAAAGCATAAATTCGATAAAACGGCAAATTACATCGAAAGATAGCGAGAAAAAAATGACAAATTTCACCGAAAATCCCTGAGAAAACAAATAATTTTGTCCTGGTACCATAAAAGATGTGAATTTCGTCAAAAGATCGTGAAAATACTTTAAATTTGTCTAGGTACTTCAAAAAACGCAAATATGGGTAAACAGATTGTGAGAAAACAACACATTTTGTCAAAAGATTAAAAAAAGAGGCACATTTCATCAAAAGATCGCAAAACAGGTAATTTTTGCAAAGAAAAAAAAGCGAAAATATGACAAATTTCTGAAAATAATGAAAAAAAAATTTCACAAAAAAAAAAATCACGAAAAAAGGATAAATTCGATAAAACGGCAAATTACATCGAAAGATAGCAAGAAAAAACGACAAATTTCACCGAAAATCCCTGAGAAAACAAATAATTTTGTCCTGGTACCATAAAAGATGTGAATTTCGTCAAAAGATCGTGAAAATACTTTAAATTTGTCTAGGTACTTCAAAAAACGCAAATATTGGTAAACAGATTGTGAGAAAACAACACATTTTGTCAAAAGATGAAAAAAAGAGGCACATTTCATCAAAAGATCGCAAAACAGGTAATTTTTGCAAAGAAAAAAAAGCGAAAATATGACAAATTTCTGAAATTAACGAAAAAAACGACAAATTTCACAAAAAAAATCACGAAAAGAGCATAAATTTGATAAAACGGCAAATTACATCGAAAGATAGCGAGAAAAAAAATGACAAATTTCAGCAAAAATCCCCGAGAAAACAAATAATTTTGTCCTGGTACCATAAAAGATGTGAATTTCGTCAAAAGATCTTGAAAATACTTTAAATTTGTCTAGGTACTTCAAAAAACGCAAATATTGGTAAACAGATTGTGAGAAAACAACACAGAGAGACTGCATTTTTGCTATCACTGTTGTCAGGTTTCTAGAAGACATCTGCCCTGAATTAGAAAGGAATGACATTTCCTCATCTGAATATTTTTATGTATTGTTAGTTGTGTATCCGTGAAGCTTTCGAAATACCTTTCTTTCTTTTCTTATAATGACAAACGACAGGTGGTTATCCAGGCGCAGGTGTGCGGATGACGCACTCGTTGCTGAATGAAAGTGATGACCACGGGGCATGGCTCAGCTGTCATTTAGTATTTAAGTGATGTGTAAACAGTAGATGTCATGACTCAAGGTTGGTATGCGGAATTGAACCAATGGAGGAACTCTAAGAGGCCCTGCTGGGGGAAGGAAGATCTCTGACAAGGTCAACTCTCGACTGAGATGTTTTAGTTAGTTCTCGCTTGGCGTTGAGACCGATAGGTCGCTCAGGATTTGTGGTCCTGTTGGATAGTGTATCTTTTGAGCGTGGGACAAGGCGTCCCGGTGGATAGTGTTATAGGCCGAGAAGTGAGGCCTAGTACCCTTGTGTATTGAGATTCTGCAGTAATCTCTGATAAAGCGTATCTAACGTGCGTTGAGTGTGAGGAAGAAAGTATAAGTTGAACGGTACACAACCAACGTTTATTGTAGTTAATTTAATGTTGAACCGGATCATCTATATCCGAGTTGTAATTGTAGATAGTTGTAAATATTGTTTCTTGTGTACATATCTATATCTTAAATAAACTGTTAGTTCAGTTCATTAATAGCGTCAGTGTTATTTTACCCAATCCTCACAGCAGGTGACCGATATCACCCATTAATATCGGTGGTGGCAGCTAAAACTACCTAGGACATTCTTCAAAGTTTTGTGGACTGAGAGGAGCGTCCGACAACTGTTTAATGCAATGCTATGATAATTATACATATATTTTTTTTTACTTATCTTATAATGATCGAAATACATCGTTTTTTTTCACTTTACATAAGTTATTTTATTTCCAAGTGTTTATTTACGTTCTTGACCGATAAAGCATTTTCTATATTGTAATTTTCAAATCGTCTATGTACCACAAAAAATGCAAATTTTGCCAAATAATCATAAAAAAAACAGCAAGCAATGAATATGGTATATAAAGACTGCTTTATCATGATTGAAAGCTATGCAAAAATAGGGATCTCTTCTGATAATTTTATTTTTCTTTGTTGATTATAATGATCTTCATATTTCTGAAAAAACATTGTTGAGAGATCAAGATCAAGCGATAAAAAAAAAGCAAATTTTATCAAAATATTCCCTCCTCCTTCTCCCCAAAAAAAACTCAGCAAATTTTGTCACGGGAACACTTTTTAAAAAAAGTGTAGTTTTTTTAAAAAGAGAACTTCGAGTCAACAAAAAGAAAGTGAAACATTAAATAAATATTAATGATTTACAAAGCTGTTTATAACTGGGATTATTTTCATTTCATATGCAATTCTCTATTATTCGGCGAAAACAATGTAATGTAAATACTTCCTAAACGTTATGAATTTGCTCAAAAATGAAATTATAAGGGAGAAAAAAATCACCGTTTTTTGACATGAGTATAATAAGAAACTGAAGCAAAAAATAAATAGTGATTTGCGAATCTGTTTACATCTGTCGAATAGAATGGACTGTATTCTTGAAACCTCAAGAGGTTTAATGCCGTCCCCCCCCCCCCCCCCGCGCCTCACACTATAGTAAAAATCTTTTTGACTTCAATGGTACTGAAGTAGAAACGAAATGGTTGCCTTTCATAGTTCGTTATCAGTATCTTAGAGGTTTTCCCTAACTATCCCTAAAATTTCTCCCCTCTTGGTTGCGAAAACACTATAACACCATTCTTGATGGTCTTTTTAAAGTTTTTTTAAATTTTACTTGCACAGATACACACACACACATAACAACACAAAACCACAAATGGTAAATTAATATGCACTTATAAAATTCAAGTTGATTTCCATAGCTTAAGGGATGTATGGATGATTAGCAATTCGAGTCCGTGCTGATGCTTTGATGATCAACAGCTAAACTGTTCATTTTTTACAAGCGCTCGCCAGGTGGAGCCAAAAACACTTCCGGAACGGAACATGCCGCCCGGGGATGAAATATGCAATATTTCATCAATCAATAAACTTAATACAATAATCAATTAAGAATAAAAATGACATTAAATACAAACACTTACTACATAAACAATGAGTATAATTGCTTTAAAATAATATAATAATAATACAAAGATACATCAATCAGTCGCTAGTGGGCAATAGGCATATTTTAGAAATGCCTCGTGAAAAAATACCAGTAGCAGTTCTTACCTTCACTGCTCGAACCTTGTGGTCCTTGCCTGGAATTATTTTAATAATCCGGGCAAGAGCCCATTTACATGGTGGTAGATTTTCCTCCTTTAGTAATACTAGGGAGCCTAGCTTGATGTTTTCCCTTTCAAATTGCCATTTACCTCGCTGCTGCAAGTGATTTAGGTAGTCAACAGACCAACGTTTCCAAATGCATTGAACATATTTGGAAATTAGCTGCCAATGGGTTAATCTATTATCAGAAATATTCATGACATTTGGCTCTGGAATACTGCTGATAGGCCTGCCAATTAAAAAATGGCCTGGTGTAAGTACCTCAAACTCATTTACGTCATCAGAAAGAGGAAATAAAGGCCGGGAGTTTAAGATCCCTTCGATTTGGACCACTAGAGTTTCAAAGTCCTCTAAAGTGATTTTATTATTACCTACTGCTCTGAGCAAATGATGTTTGAAGGACTTAACACCAGCTTCCCAAAGACCACCGAAATTAGGGGATCGAGGAGGGATAAATTTCCAGGTTATAAATTCTTCGGCAAAGAAATTTGATAATTCCTCGTTAGGTTTTTCCAATAATTTTTTTAATTATTTAATTCAGTCGACGCACCTTTAAAATTAGTGGCATTATCCGAAGTTAGCGTGTTTACTTTGCCTCGCCTGGCACAAAATCTTTTAAGCGCAGCAATGAATGCAGCAGCGGACAAATCGCTTACTATTTCTAAATGAACGGCTTTAGAAGCCATACATATAAATATAGCCACATAACTTTTGGAATAATTACCTTTCCTCTGATTTTTGTATTTGATTTGAAAGGGACCGCAAAAATCTACGCCTGAATTGAAAAATGTGCAATTAGGTGTTACGCGTTGCGAAGGGAGATCTCCCATCAATTGATCTAACGTCTTGGGATTGTGCCTGAAACATGTGATACAATTGTGTACTGTTTTCCGGGCAATGCTTTTAGCCTTTATGGGCCAATATTTCATGCGTACTTGATGAACTATATGGTCCTGAGCACCTATATGGAAGTACTTTTTATGAAAGTACTCAAAAATTAATTTAGTGATCTTGTGATCCCTGGGTAAAATTACTTATTGCTTTGCATCAAAAGGCAAGTGAGAATTGATTAATCTACCACCAACGGGAAGGACTCCACTTTCATCAATGAATGGGTCCAAACTTTTTAACTTACTGCAGGAAGGAACAGGTTGCCCCTTTCTTAATGCTGAAAATTCAGGAGAGAACTTACTTTCCTGGGCTTTCTTTATTAAAAAAAATGTACTGAACTGCAACTCTTCCGATGTTAGGAAGCCTTTTGTTTTCTCCTTTCTCTTACAATTGTTGATGAATCTGAAAATAAAACTACATATTTTAATTAGTTTTAAAAAATTGTTCATTTCCAATAGTTCATTTAAAATGTTCGGATCTTTTTCCACAGTTAGTAAGGATAGGGAAAAGTCTGCTTTCATTTCTTGTTCACATTCAAAGGCAGTGGGAGTGGGAAGTTGGCTTGGAACTGTAATTTCTCTTTGAAGAAATGTTGGTCCAAACCACCACAAATCATTGTCAATGAGATCCTTTGCTGTTGCACCTCTGGAGATGATGTCTGCCGGATTAGATTTTGAGGCAACATGGTTCCACTGATGAGTTTCGGAAAGAGATTGGATCGCGGACACCCTGTTTGCGACGAAGGTTTTCAGTTTTTGGGGTGATGTATTAATCCAGAATAGGACAATTGTAGAATCTGTCCAGAACCATACTCTTTCAAGATTTAATTTTAGAGTGACAACTACTTTCTGAACTAGCCTTTTCAAAAGTAGAGCTGCAGACAGTTCAAGTCTTGGGATTGTCATTGGCTTTAGTGGGGCTACCCGGGACTTGCTGCATAGAAGATTAGATCTGAATTGCCCACTTGAGGAGAAAGATCTCAAGTAGATAGCTGCTCCATAGGCCTTTCCAGAGGCGTCTGAGAATGCATGTAAATCTAGAGTTGCAATGTTGTCTGACAAAACATACCGTGGAATTGTAAGATTATTTATTTCACTTAGCTTGTTAAGAAAATTCTTCCATTCTCGAAGTGAGCTAGAAGGCAATTGTTCATGCCAATTAATTTTTAATTCCCATAAATGTTGCATAAATATCTTAGCTTTGGTTATAATTGGGCCAATTAGGCCAAGGGGATCATATATTTTAGCTATTTGAGCCAAAACATCTCTCTTGGTATAAACATCTTTAGGCTCTATATTAATCTAAAAAATGAAATGGTCCATCTGAGGTTTCCAAAGCATTCCCAAAGTTTTTACCGAAATCTGCTGAGAGTGTTCATCAAATGCGTATTCTGATATGGCGGCATCTTTTAGTAATTCAGGATGGTTAGCGACCCATTTGTGAAGCCATCCCTCCCCTTTTCAAGATCTGAATTAACTCTGATTGTAATTCCTTTGCAGCTTGTAAGGAACTGGCACCAGATAAACAATCATCGACACACATGTCGTTAAGTATGACTTCTGAGGCTTTAGGAAAATCTGTCTTTTCCTCATCAGCAAGAGCCTTTAACGTTCGCGTGGCTAAAAAAGGGGCTGAAACTGTCCCATAGGTAATCGTGTTTAGCTCAAAGACTTTTATCGGAGCGTCCTTACTAACCTTCCAAAGAATTCTTTGTAAATTTCTCTGCAACGGTTCTATCATTATCTGTCTGTACATTTTCTTAATGTCTGCGCAGAATGCATACTTGTGCGTACGAAATCTAGTTATAATAGAAAATAAATCTTGCTGAACCGTTCCCCCATTTAACAATATTGAATTAAGTGAATAACCGCTAGATGTATTTGAACTAGCGCTGAATACCACTCTCAGGGGAGTAGATAATTTTTCTGGTTTATAAATCGCATGGTGAGGAATATAGTAAGACACCCCTTTTTCGCTTTCAGATTCAATTTGAGTCATATGACCCAAAGCTTCATACTCGTTCATAAATTCTATATATAGATCAGACATCATTTTATATCTATCTAATTTATTCCATAAATTAGTTAATCTTTTCGCTGCAATTTCTTTAGAAAATCCCAACAATGCTTCAGCATTTTCCTTTATGGGTAATTGTACGGTGAATCTACCCGTTTGATCTCGTTTGTAAGTGCTTTTAAAGTGTTCCTCACAAAACCTTTCTTCATCGCTTCTAATGGAATTACTATCATCACCCGGTAAGGATTCTATTTCAAAAAATCTTTGTAAAGTGTTGTCTAGACTATTTTCAGTTAAAAGATAACAATGGGACTGAATTTTACTTTGTGGGAGCGACCCTGTCACTAAATATTCAAATTCAGTGTTTTGTAAAATACAGTTAGCACCTGCTAAACGAATTTGTTCACTCTTTAAAATTGAAAAAAACAATTGACTACCGATCAGTGCGTCGATTGGTCCAGGTGTATAAAAATTGTCATCTGCTAGATTAATTTGTTGTGGAATACATAAATTAGAAATATCTAATTTTGAAACTGGAATGTTGTTTGTAATTTTTGGCAAAACAGCGAATTCTATTTCTTTGGAAAATGTTCCTTGTTCATTTGATATTTCTGCATTGACTATTTTCTTTATTTCTTGATGTGTTTCATTAATACCCGAAATCATTCCCTTGAATGGTTTTGGTCGTAAATTTAATCTCTTGCATGCACTATTACTTAAAATGTTAATCGACGATCCGCTGTCGATCACCGCACGCAATCTAACTTTATTTCCAAACACATCACTTACTAAAATTATAGCCGTATTTAATAATGCACAATATTTTCTGTTATCTGTAAACAAATTTGTACCGATTATTGCTGCTTCCCTTTTTTCGGAATCGAAATCACTTATTTGTTTATCTCTCAACATGTCACTATTTTTGTTTTTATTTATTTCCACCCCCTTTAACATCTCATGTTCTTCACATAATAAGCTATTATGTAATTGCGAGCAGAATTTGCAAGCGAATTTAGAATTACATTTTCCTTGGTGTAATCTTAAGCAATTCAAACATAATTTGTTCTTATTTACAATACTTTTTCTTTCTTGAACATTTTTGTTTAAAAAAACATTGCATTTATAAAGCGGGTGAAACGCAAATTTGCAACAAAAGCAGGTCTTTAAATTATTTCTATTTTTATTGTCATTGATGAGAAATGATTTTGATTTATTTATTGCGTAATTCGCCTTGGAGAATTTGGATTTCGAAGTCTGGTTGGCGCCAGATGCATTCGTTATCGCTTTTAAAGTAACACAACGTTTTTCCAAAAAAGAAATTAAATAATCAAAACTTGGAACATTTGTTTCCAATGACAATTCGAATTGTTTTTGAGATTCGGTGTCTATTTTCTTCAAAATGATATTTATAAATACACTTTCTGACAATTTATTTTGTGTATATTCCAAGACCTTTAGAGCTCTAATGTTTTTATTAATAATATCAATAAAACTACGCAACTCTTTCGGAGATTCATTTTGCATTTTTTCATAATTTAAAATTGCAGAAATATGCGAATCGATTAATAATCTCTTGTTTTCGTATCTATGTATTAAAGCTTGAAACAATGAATTAAAATCGTCATCAGGGGACTCTAATTGCTTAGCTTCGTTTTTTAAAGAAGCCTTTAAATAAAATAATTTCTGATTGTCATCAAGTTGTTCATTATTAACAATTAAGTTAGTGAATTGCGTTTTAAAATTAGCAAAATCACAATAAGCACCTCCGAAAGAAGGTAAAGGTATTTCTGGGAGGCGAACTTTTGTTTTGGTTTCACATACATAATCATTGACAGTATGAGATTTATTTTCGAATGAGGCTAATAAAAGTTTTAAGCTTACCTCCACTTGTTCTAATCTCTCGAGAGCACTATTAATATCTTGATCCATTTTTGGACTTGTTGCGATGTGATATCCTGAATTTCGAAGTACTGCTCTCTGAGCTCTTCGAGCTTGTTTTGTAGACATTCCGTCTTTTTTAACTTCACTTCTAAAATACTTATGTTAGTCGTTTTAATATCAGTAGTTTCCGATATAAACTGCTCTAGTCTTGTTATGGCAGCCTTTGATGTGCCTTTTAATCTATTCAGTTTTTCCATGGTTCACTCCGGCCGAGAGGGCCACAATGTCGAATAGAATGGACTGTATTCTTGATGGTCTTTTTAAAGTTTTTTTAATTTTACTTGCACAGATACACACACACATAACAACACAAAACCACAAATGGTAAATTAATATGCACTTATAAAATTCAAGTTGATTTCCATAGCTTAAGGGATGTATGGATGATTAACAATTCGAGTCCGTGCTGATGCTTTGATGATCAACAGCTAAACTGTTCATTTTTTACAAGCGCTCGCCAGGTGGAGCCAAAAACACTTCCGGAACGGAACAACATCCATGAAGTCAAAATATCTGTCGAAAATCGCACCATCAAAACACAAAACAAAAAACAATGTGATTTCCAGCCTTTTTTTTTATACATACTTAGTATAAATTTGAAAATTACAATATAGAAAATGATTTATCGGTCAAGAACGTAAATAAACACTTTAATCATTAACTATTGAATGTTTCAATTTCATATGAAACATCTCTACAATTAAGCCTAAGATTGCCGGCAACAACATTGCAAAGTTTGAAGGACGAATAGCGTTTAACATGAAAAAAGAATATGGATGGAAATAAAATAACTTACGTAAAGTGAAAAAAACCAATGTATTTCGATCATTATAAGATGAGTAAATAGAAAACATATAGCATTGCTTTAAACAGTGTCAGTGTCGGCGAAATGCAGTTACAAACGCGCTTTGCAAATGCTTTTACAGACAGTAACTACACTCTCCTCCGATTAACCAATAGGAGGAGACTCTCAGATATCGGCGCAAGTATCAATGCGTAGAGACCAATTTAAGCATGCTGACTTTTTTCGGCTATTATTTTAATATATAAGATTTTTATTTGTTTCATTTCTTGCCTTCAAATTATTTAAAATATCAGGGTTGCCACGCCACCTGGATAACCTGGAAAACCGGGAAAACACAGGGAATTTTAAATCTCCTCCCAAAACAGGGAAAATCCAGGGAATTAAAAAAAAAAATCCTAAAAAATCTGGAAAACACAGGGAATTTGGTAATGGCAAATTATAACATTTCTAATTAGCCTTCATACACGCATATATTTTTTCGTACTCAGCATGGAATAAATGCACTGCAGTACAGGGAAAATACAGGGAATTTTTTTTCAAGATTAGAGTGGCAACCCTGAATATTTTGTTGTTACAGTTTCACTGCCAGTTGGCATATTTTAATGGCATGGTTTGATGCATAATTAACTCTGCTTGTTGTTATTGTAACCTTAAAAAATATTTGGTTTTTTTATAACAAGTGGTTAACAGAAAAATGTTAAAAAATTCACTTATTACTTTATATTAAATTCCTAAAAAAAAAAAAAAAAAAAAAAAAAAATATTGCCTAGAAAAGCACACGGGTATAGATATTTTTAGACGTGTTCCTAGAACAGCCAAGACACTTGATTTTGGCGATTTTTTAACATGTACCAGGCACCCACAAGCGGCAACCGAGATTTCAGCAACTCTGAAATTCTCCCCAATCACAATGCACGTAT
This sequence comes from Maratus speculifer, assembly GCA_964019185.1. NCBI lineage: Eukaryota > Metazoa > Arthropoda > Arachnida > Araneae > Salticidae > Maratus > Maratus speculifer. The sequence continues at coordinate 286,449,131 of OZ025299.1, forward strand.
TTTTGCTGACAATTAGCGATATGCACAGTTTCAGTGATGACTCCTTTAATAAAATAAACATTTTACAAACAATTTACAACTAGTTAACTTCTTTTACCACAAATTTTCACTATGCAAACATTTTTCTCGATATTTTTCAATCTTTAAAAATTTGCAGCTCCACATTTTCTGATTTTAAATTTTTTTTTTCATGTTAAATGTATAGAATTTTATATGCACCAGTTTCTAAAACAAAAAAATACAATAACCATCAAATAAAATTCACCTACTTTTGCTTCTCATTATCATTAAAGAATCTTACAAAAAGGATCCTGTATTTATTTACTTATTATTTTTATTTAAGAAAAAAAATCACACGTTCCAAACGAAAAATTAATTAATTAAAAAATCTTAAGATTTTCTCTAAATAAGCTAACATCAAAGCGTTGTTTTCATCTAATGTCCAGTATTCTGGTGGAATTTGCAAATAAAGAAATAGTAAACGGCATTGAACAATCAGAATTCAGCAGGGCCATCGCAAAGACTTTTTATTGGTGGGGGAGAAGACCTTAAATTGCCAAGTCAAATTTTCATATTTGCCAACTCGTTTTATAATTTTGCCAAGTTACCACACTTAGAAAATGTAATACAGTTCTTATTCGTAAAAAGTTCCAATTAGAGTTGTAACTTTTGCAAATTCTATCAAAAATAGAAAATGTACTACAATTTTTATTAAAATTTTCATTAAATGTGCCAAGTGTAACAACATTTGCGAATGTTTGGGGGGGAGGCACCCCCCCTGTCCCCCCCTCCCTTAGCGAGGAACTTGGAATTCAGCATTTTTACAAAGCTTTCTATTTTCTAAGTGAGAAAATTTTCTGATAGGTCAATCTTGTTTCGCCAACAACACAAATTCTATCTAGATTAATGCTATAAAAAATGTTTTTGTTCCTTAAAAAAAATCAGCATAAAAATTAAAAGAAATGAATTTTAGAAGCACACAGCGTACATTCGTGGGAATTTGTTTAAATTGAGAATTTTTTTATTTATGTAATTTACAGATATTGTTTATTCCAGTGAACAGTCACATAAACTTATTGTCAGCGTTGTGCTAAAGGGGGGGGGGGGGGGGGAGGGAGGAGATACAGTCCCATGAGGTGCAGAAACTTAGGGGATGCCAAATTTGTACTATGAATGTCGTTTTGGGGGCTTTAGTGTCAAATTAGAGGAAAGGTGGGGGGAGGGGCGAATTGAAACTTTGCCCCGGGTGAAGTTTTCTCTTAATCTTCTTCGCCTCTGCTAGCAACAAGCAAATAGATATAGTTTTAACACATTTTGCAAAGTAAACAATCAATGATTGAAATTAACAATTAATAATTTTTAAAGTTTTGATTTGATATCATAATGTTATTTAAACTGCCTTCCAACATCAGAAATAAATTTGAATACCTTTTAAGGAAAACTCTACTAATAAAAATTACAGAAAAGGAATTTCTAAATTTTGCCGCATACATTTGCACAAAGTCAGTGTTCTCGCTGTCGCTCGCCTTCGCGCCAAATTGCGACTAAATTCTTCATTTGGCGAGTAAACAAGCGATTAGATTCGCCAAATTGCTAGTGCTTTTGAGTTTTGCTTTTTTTTTTCGTTTTTCATTTATATTTATAGATACATATTTTTATTATATTTGTAGCGAATAGTTGAAATTAGATTAATAACAATCGTTTTCGCAGTTTGGTTGTTTTAGAACATATTAAAAAAAAGGGGGTACATTAAAAGATTAAAGATTTTTTTCTTTTTTTTTTTGTTCCGCGAATTTGTTTTGCTAATACTTTTTCGTTTGGCGAATGTTTTTTATTTTTAATTAGCCAAATTACTAACGTTGATGAAATGTCAGCGAGAACACTGCACAAAGTTATATTTTTACGACTTCTGTTCATGAATTTAACAAATATATTTTATTTCTAAAACTTATTTAGGATATTTATCAAACATATCAATTTCTATAATTTTAAACTAAAGCACTTATGAGCGCTATGTGCCCATTAAAACGAAGGGAAAAAAAATTGCTGGGTGTACGAATTTTGCTGTCCATCAGGCTCTAAGATCCACGAAATTCATCAAACACGCATTGACTAACAACACTAAAATTGAAAAATTCATCTCTGGGTGCACAAAAGTCGCATTGAAGAAGTTTCTAAAATGAGTAAAACCGCAGTTATTAACCACAACAGGTATCAAATTATTAAAATGTCTATAAATTTGTACAAAAATATGCAATAAAATTTTGAAATATTTTTTTCTGATATTTAAGGTACAAAATTAGGTACTTCTAGGTTATCCCGTCGACCAATTTCGCCAAATTATACAAACCGCCAAACTAATAGGCAAATTATACATGTTGACATAATTTTTATTTTAAATAACGAAAAAATAAATAATTAGTAGAATATTAATGAAAATATTAATAAAAAGTCGAAATAAAAATCACTTAATGACATTTTAAACACGTGAATCTTATTTAATGTTATCGAATGTGATATTCACGATCATCCATTATTGGCATTTAATCTTATAGCTTGGCAATAATTTTTTGGTCGACAGGATAACCTAGAAGTACCCAAAATTATTATGCAAATTTTTAAGTAAGGAAAAAAGTATTTCTGATATAGGAATTTGCTTTCAATAACATCAACATGTCATTCAATCTTTTAATGTTATTGACAAATCATAATTTAAATCATTGAATATTTATTTCGAAAAAAGCGTGCACTCAATATATTCGTCTGCTGTACCACACATATATTTCCAAATTTATATTACTATTTATTGAATAAGCAATATCTTTAAAATGCATGAATAAAAAACCGGAAAATAGTCATACACATATAATGCAATCTTGTTTTTAAATATAAATAATACAAAACTGGCATAATAATAGCATTTCATAAAAGCCAATCAAACAAAAGATAAGAAACCGTGCAATCCAATTAAATTAATCCGAATTCCTGATCAAATAACTGTAGGCATGGAAAGAATTCAGGAAATGAACCAGTAACAAGAAAAAGCTATTTATCGTCTCGCCAAAGTCAAAGATGCTAAGTGTCTCGGCTGTTTTAGGATTCAGCCATTTTTTTAAGCTATAAAGTATTTAGTAGTAAACCAATTATAAAATCCCAGCTTTGCATACTTAAAGCAAGTTAAATAAAAGAAAGTAAAAAGAAAAAAAATCACAGGATCAATAAAAATACAATGCACACTGCTTTTTTTTTTTTTGAAATAACAAAATGAAAATTATATCGGGGAGGGGGGGGGGGAGGGAAAACCCAGTATCATACAATCAATATCAATATTAACCCTTAAACGGTAACGTGTTTTTCGGCACCTTTAAACGGTAATCATGGGTCACTCGTGCTTAGCTCTGTAAAAAGAGGTTTAATGTGCTTTAAAAATTTAAAAAAAATTCATGATATTACATCAACTACCCTTGAACAAGAATCAGTCACAATATTGTTGATTTATTAATTTGTTTAAACAATATGTTTAAATAAACAAATAAAAATGTGAAAAGGGCACATTTTCTTTAAAAAATCATAACTTCGGATAGAATTGAAATTTTTTGCTGTTTCAAACGGGAAATTGAAGATCAAGAATGGTACTTTTGCAAAAATAATAAAAATAGCCGGTATAAATTACAAAAATGCTTAAGTTTTGAGCATAAAAATGACGTTTTTTTAACTTATAAATAGGTGCATTTTACAATGAAATAGAAATTTTATTAGTTTTTAATCAATTTTATTTATGAAAATGATGTTAATTATCAAACTTTATTTAATTAAACAAAAAATATAATAATGAAAAATTACAGCAACACTGATATCATCATTTATAAACAATCGAAACAGATTTGATGTCTGTGTTCCTCGCACACAGGTCTGTGACTCTTGCTGCAGCAAATAAAGGTTTTTTTGTCTTTCTTTGTGTCATAAAATGCACATCGCTTTTTTTTCCATTTATTTTATGAAAAAAACATCAATTCCTAACTAAATAGTTTTTTTCTTACCTTACACTTTTCGTCAACGTAAATGGTAACCCTGGGTCACTCGTGCCTTTTCGAAATTTTGACTGGCTCTTACGTCGGCTGTGAACGCACTAAAACATCGGCGTTTCGGGGGCTAATAGCCTACTAGTATACTATTTTTTTCAGGGTAGTCTAGTCCCGCTCACCACTCTCTCCTCTAAGCTAGCAAAGAAAGAAAATTTGACCGAGGCACTAGTGAACCATGGTTACCGTTTAAGGGTTAATAAAAATGTAAAAAAACGTACAATAATAATAAACACATACTTTTCCTAAGCTAGATTACTTGCTGATTAACACAGCTTTTCTCATTCTACAGAAAAAAAGTATTGTTTGTATACAGAGATGCACCGAATATTTGGTATCTGACTATACTGCCAAATATCAGACTATTCGGCATGTCAAATATTTGGCTTGGTCAAATTTAATGCAATTCAGTATACCAAATATGGTATATCTGCCAAACCGAATACTTAAAAAAATATTTTAACAAAACTTAAAATAAATTTTTATTATTTTATAAGACCTTAAAACAACTCCTATTTTTAACTGTTGATTAATAAAACTATTTAGAAATAGAATTACATTTATATAAAAGAGAATGCTTTTATATTTTTTATTTGAAAAGTAACCTCAAAGACAATTTACCAATAATGATAATTTTTGTTTTTTCCTGACAAACAAACAATATATGACAGTAAAACTTCTCTAAAATTTCACTTTGATGTCAAGATATTTGTTTCAGAATAAAAGAAAATTTTATTCATTTGTTTTAATTCAGAGAGGAAACTATCCTCTTCTTAAATAACAAATCAAAGGATAGATTTTTTTTTTTTTTTTGTAAACTTTACTTGTAAAAAGATCTTGTTTATCAATATGGAAGATTTTATGTTAAACATGTACCTCAAATTATTTTAACTTTTTATTTTTTCAAATTCTGAAATTTAAGAGTATTCGGATAAGCCAAACATTTGGTGTTTGGTTTACCTGTTGGCTGAATTTTTAGCATTTGGCTAAAATCACAATTTGGTGCATCTTTTCTTGCATGTATGATTCAAATCGTAACGGGCAAAACTTGGAAATTTCATTACTGGCCAGTTAAATCAGTTTCATAAACAAGCACTTCTTTATTTAAAAATACCAAACAATAAATTTTTGTTGTTAAAACTTCTATTAATCTAAAAATTGAATAGCACAAATTAATATGCTAATATAAACATATTGCAGCCAGAAAATATAACATGATGGAATACAAGAAATGTTTACTTTCTCCTTGTAGCTACTGACAGCCAATTTTTTTATAGCCACTTCTTTTCATTCACTTTCCTTGTGGCCAGTAGTTAGCAAGAATCCAAATCCTCTCAGCAAGAATCCAAATGCGATCTAGCCTGCAAGTATGCCATCCCAAAAGGCCAAAGATTATTTCTAACCTATAGCCTTTCAAGCGACATTCCAACGGACCAACGCAAAAGTATCAAATAAGCTTAAACAGTAGCACTTTAAATTGGCTGGATTTGCGAGAAGAACATATCATACAGTATTACATCTATTCGCACCATCTTTGTTGCATTTCCATCATCAATGTAGCATATGAAGCATCTAGTAAATTAAAATAAAGAAACGAATCAAATATGTGCATACATAAATAAGTTCTTGAAAAGCAAATATTTATACTAATGAATAACTAACTATTAATCAGCTAAGAAATTTAAGTATGTTTGTTTGAAACCATTAGACAAAACAGAAATAATAATTAAGCTTCTATACCACCTAAATATTTATAACAGAACATTAGTTATGAAAAACACTTTTAGAATGCTATAAATATTAAAATAAATTTATTGCTTGGTATATCATAAAGGATATGATAGCTGCAAAACCATTCTTTTGTTTTTATTACATTTTCATCCAGTTTTAGGCTAAGGTTGTAATATAAATTCAGAAAAAGCAACTCTTAACACTTTAGAAATTTTAAATAAAAGTACCTTATGCATAATTATATTTAAAAAAAATTAAAGCAACAAAAATACACAATTGATTAAAATTGTAAATATGATTTTTTTTATTTGAGTACTACTCAAAATCAAATACAGGAAAAAATAGCTGATTACATATTTTTTTTTAAAATAGTAGCAGTGTAACAAGAATTTCAGTAAAGAATTTTATTTTCCCTAAGCAAAAATTTATAAAACTACACATTTCTACTTTGATTAGGCCTAAGTTCCATCAACTGTCACGAGATTTTAATAAAACTACATTTAAATACAGAAATAGTTATATTAATCCTTTAAAAGTTAGGGATGTTTGTCCAACCGGTATATATTTAAAGTTATTCTGGTGAATTTTAATTTTTTCAAAAAAAGATTAAGTTTATAATATACATGAAAGACTCACTTCTAGTTATAAAAAATGCTTCTATCACCATAATGAATTATTACCTTACCATTAATTTTCTTAAACATTATGTGCAACACTCCATTTTGTTTTTAGATATACAATGTGACAGTTTGTTTATTTAGATCTTTTTTTCTTTTGGAAGTTACATGCTTTATAAATCACTATTTAATCTAATTTTCAAAAAGATAAAGAAAGTCTTGACATATTTTTTTCCTTTTTTCTGATTAATAATTATTAACAAAATAATAAAGACTAAAAAGAAATCGAAAAATCAAAATTTGAAAATTCTTGTTTATAATTTTAAAATCGATACTTTGTCATCGAAGAAATAAAGTGTAATATGTTATAAATTCAATGGATTTCAGATTCATTTGTAGGACATATTAAGAGAATACTAAACAATTTTAAAACAAAGTTAGGATATCCTTAATTCTGATCAAAGTTACAGGATTAATGGATAAACTCTAGTGAAATAAAACTTAAGTGCCTATCTTACTGGAATAACACATGAAAACATTGTTCAATTAGTAACAAACCATGCATGAAAATACATACAAATTCTTAGAAATAATCAGATAAAAAGATGCTATATACATGATTTAAAATGAAAATTCCATGAGGATTTACAACTTTGTAGGTTATAAATCTTCATAGATTTTTCAGCATGAATCCAAGACCAAAAAGAATCTGTGGGTGAAATGCAATAGACAAAGAAAAGAAAAGAAAAAATTCTAGAATAGCAGTTTTTTTGTATGACTATGTTCATAAGTAAATCTCTGTAAAGTGATATATTTTGCGATTAAATATTTCTTTCTTATAATAGAATAAGAAAATATCTAGTGCAGTGGCTTATTTATTTTAGAGAAAACTCTTTCACATGCTTGCAATAATATGCATAATCAAGTATATTAACAAAACTGGATTGCAGTTTGCCTTTAACTAATTTCTTCTCTTAAAACCAACGAGCTAAGCTAACAGAATTTTTCTTAACATTTGCAACTATTTTAAATGAACAAAACTATTTTATTCAAAATTAATCGGAAATACTCTACTAAACAACCGAATATAATCAATGAAGCAAGTACTAATTAATTTTAAGAAACAAATATTTATAAACAAGTACTTTTATTCTTTGTACTGTTAACTTTCAATAAAATAGTTTTGAGAACAGTACATTATATCATTATAATCTTTATTATTCGAAACGAAATCCATGAAATACGAACTATATAAGTATTGTTTTAATATTAATAAAATACATCCCAACGATTACCAAAGACAGATAGATATGTACAAGATTTTTCAAAATGAAAAGACATTAATAAAACCTACCATCTTCTTTCAATCCTAAAAAATTGATTCAGCTTGAATCAAAAGAGAGCAATTCGAAATAAAAATAACAAAATGAAATTTTGTTAATAGTTGTAGCATTTTTAATGCTACATTTCTTCACCGCCATTATTTGGCAAAATACTCTTTTCTGATTGGCTGCGCTTAGGTAATTTCTGCTTAGGTTTGAACACGAATCAAACCTATAAAATCGCGTTCTAACTACCTAAAATCTTGTGCTTAGGTAAAAAGTTGGGAAAGTTAGCGCTTGGGTAGGCTAACGCTAACGACCTAAAAAACCTTAGCTTACCCAAAACCTAACCTAAGAGCGTTTTCACTGGTTACAGATAAACCCTTAGGCCAACCAATCAAAGGCAAGTTTCTACTGCGCAAGCGTCTACTTTACGGCGTTAACATCCTACAGAGACAGACCGATCAGCCGTCAATTAATTATAAACAAATAACTTTTTGTTGCTCTTGTCATGATAATAATAAATATTTTGTACAAAACATCATACAAAATTTTGAATGTTTTTCCTAGTAATGGTCAAATAATATCCCCAAATCATTGTTTATCCCAGCTTTTAATTGAAAATAAATAAAAATACTCAATTGCTATAAGTTATGTATATTTAAAAACAAAGAAGTATTTTTTTATTTTTAAGATACAGTGATAAATGATACCAATGCTATAGTATACATATGTTTCATACCAATGCTATACATATCTTTTAAAAAACTAAGGATCATTGTGCGCGCGGCAGCGCGCAACAATAATATGATTGAGCGATGATGCACACGGATTTTTCAATTTTTCTTTTTGCAATAACTAACTAAATACTTATCCAATTTTGATGATTTTTTTTTAAATGTTCGTCTGACCAAGAAGCACAACATAGCACAAAAAAAATTTTTTTATGGCATACTGTAGGTGTACTGTAGAGTATTCTGAAAATCGGACAAAAATTTTGTGTCACAGCACTTTTCTCGAAAACTACTAAAGATAAAAACTTAATTTTTTTTTAAACAAAAGACAAACTTTTTATCCCGAGGTAGTCATCGAGAAAACGTTATTTCGCTGGGCGGTTTTTCTGAAATTGCGTATTTTCCAAACTTGGTCATAAATGGGTATATCTAACGTTCTATTGCAGATAGAATGTTGCGGTAAAGTTTATTTTAAAGATTTTGCGATGCTAATTAATCCTGCAAAAATTCATAGCTTTACGTTAAACAGTTTTTTTACAAGATGAAATAAAAGAATAGCAGTCATCAATCTAAGGTACTTGTGATCATCGGAGAGAAAAACCAGTTACACCATTCGATTAAGCATAAAAAAATACAGAATGCTTTTTTTTCTCTTATTTTTAACTTAATTTTTTAACGAATTATGAATTTTTTTGAAACTTTTGACATGCTGATTTTTGTCATTTTTTAACACTAGAACGCCCGGATGGAGTCGATTCGACTCCAATCATGTAACTAAATTTCAATTCGAACCAGAAAATTTTTTTTGAAATAATTTAAATCTAATCCACGCAAATTTACGTTAAATAAATCAATTAAATAATTTTGAATAAAAATTCTGGTGAGAAATATTATTTTCAAACTTGAGTAGAATTTCCGGGAGTTCTAGTGTTAATGAATCATTTACTGAATAATTATGCACGGTGTCTAGCCCTGGTGGCTGTCAAATTTGATTTTTAATTTTAAATTAGGCAATTTTTTGCACCATGCCAAATTTATATTTTATCCATTTTTTTCATTTATTTATATTTTGTTTTTAGCACAATGGCATCAATGGCAAAAATGCCTGGCATACCTGTCAAATATTGGGGCCCTGTACTTTAACAAAGTGTATTTATTATAAGTATATACCGTATATATAGAATGCGCCCTCTAATAGAGCGCGTCTTCTAATAAAGTGCGCACCTTGGTGCTGATTGAAAAAATAAATATACGGAAACGATATAGTAGATAAGTAGAAAACGATTACTTAAATGCATTATCGAGGATTCTCATCGATCAAAATAGAGATATTCTATCAAAGCGATGGAGTGGCGATGCAGCAAAAGTTTCAAATTTTGAACAATGTACCACTCCTGTAAACTATAGCGCCAAGGATATGCACACTGTTAAAAATCTGCTGCATTTTGCTGCAACGCACTCCCCAGCTTGTATAGAAAACGGTTACTTGGTCGTGAAATGTCGCTTTCTCATTGGTTGGAATAGAGATATTATATACAAGTGGTGGAGGGCGTTGCAGCAAAATGCAGCAGATTTTTAACAGTGCACTGTTAAAAATTTGACCCATTTGTTGCAGAGTCACTCCACAGCTTTTATAGAATGTCTCTTTATGGCCAATGAGAATGCTCCATAACACAGTAAAGCAATCGTTTCCTATAAAAGCGGTGGAGTACGTTTTTAATAAGTCCGTAATAAATACAGATTAAGAAAAAAAAGAAGCATGGTTTTTGTATCAAACTTTACTCTTGCATAAAAAAAGTTCCTGTTTTTGGCAAAAATAATGGATATTTGAATGAAAAATCTATTCTTTGAAAGGATTTATTATTTTATTCACTTTAGTAAAAAACTGTTTTTTTAAACCACTGTAGAATTTTGGTATAGAAAAACCTGTTTAAATTTTTTTTTAATTTGTAACACCAGAGTATTAGAGTATGTAGCATTTTTTAATTTCAATACAAATAATATTTTGTTTTCTATATATAAAATACAAAACAAGTTGTGCAGTATCCCTATGGAATATGGAAAAATAGAAGGACTAGTGAAAAATGCTCCAAGGAGCAGTGCAAAAGCAGAATATGATTTTAATTGAGCATTAAAAAGAAATGGACAAGTGCTTCTGTTAATTACTGAGCATGAGGAAGGATAAGGGATCCCTTCTTGGATACAACTCACTTCAATGCCAACTTTGAAAAAAATCATATTTGCGCTTTTTCCGTGAAAACAAATCCGTCGCAGTTACTATAAAAATGTATAGTGTAAAGACGTAACTAGTAAAGATGCAGCTTAATTAGACATAAATGTAAAGGAAGGCGACATAATGCCAGATACCTAGTTCCTGCAGGTATCACATTCATGCACTGCCACCAAGCATACCCTAAGTGTATAATTGCACAGAAAATTGATTTGTAGTATAGTGCAGAGTGAACAATGCAGTTAACATCAGAGATGTAGTACAGGCTATTCGCCGTACACCTTCTAGACTTTTTAATAGAACACCATATACCCTCTGTTTTTTAAAAAAGCTTATAGTATACACATTCTAGAATATCCCTCTGCTTAGAGCATATATCTTATGTTATTTTTATGACTACACCCCTGGTTAACATCTAAAGCACGGTGGAAAATTCTACTAAAGAACCGCAAATTTCTTTTATATGGAAAAAGCGCAAATATGATTTTTTCAAAGTTGGCATTGAAGTGAGTTGCAGCCAAGAAGGGATCCCTTATCCTTCCTCATGCTCAGTAATTAACAGAAGCACTTGTCCATTACTTTTTAATGCTCAATTAAAATCATATTCTGCTTTTGCACTGCTCCTTGGAGCATTTTTCACTAGTACAATAAATGCTCTCCGTTTGTCAGGTCATACTGCTAAATATTGGGCCAAACTGAAGATATTCTTACATAACTAATTTTATTGCATGTCTTTATAAATATGCATAATCATAAACTATTAATAACTGTATGGATGCTTGAGTACAATTAATTTTCTATTTAAAAACCTATGAGCTGCAGTAAACATATATTTCTTAACACTTACAATTATTTTAACTGAGCAAAGAGATATTTAATTCAAAATAGATCAAAAGTACCCTATCAAACAATCGAATATAATCAACTAAGCAAATAATTAACTTTAAGAAACAAATATTTCATACAAAAGATTAATATGTTGAAAATCTCAATGAAATATCTTCGTTATTGATAAGGTTATGAACAAAATTTCGAGTTCAGCTTGCTGTGAGTCGCTGAATATTTTTTATTGACCCTTATTACATTTTTGGTAGATAAGTGAATTGCGATGCTGCTTTACAGTGCAAAAAATGTTTATCTTGATTGCCTTATATCTCATTAAAGTTTGGGATTTAGATGAACGCTCGAAACTAAGTTACATTATAAAAATCAAATATTTAATTATTGCCTGAAAATACAGCAGCTGCACAAGGAAACAGAAAATGTGCGATCACATAAATATTGTCGAATTAAATTACATTATTTTGATCTCGAACACAGCAAAAAAAAAACACGAGGAAAGAAATCGATCGTCAATGCCGGGAAAAAAGTGAGATAGCAACAACTGCTAGCTGTTGCCACAAGTGTTCATCAAAAAGTTCTTGTAATGTACTGTTGCCACAAACACAAATAACAGTTTTTAGCTCACAGGCTATCATAGCCTGAGAGCTTATGTGCCCGTCCGTTCTGTATGTATGTTCGTATGTACGTAACGCGATAACTCATGATAAAAATATCCGATCCACTTGAAATTTTGTATGTAGGTATATCCTGACAAGGCGCTTCCCTGATTAGTTTTTGGAGTTCATTCGATATGTATAAGAGGGGGAACGGGGGGCTCATGTCCCTCTTCTTAGTTGATATAGATGGGATTTTCATGCAGAATTAAGTTTTCAAAATTTAGATTAGGATCATTCTGATGAGGCGATTCCGTGACTGTTATTAGGTGTTCATTGATTAAGTATAAATAGGGGGAACAGGGGTTCTAATGCCCCCCCCCGTTAGTTGATATAGATGGGATTTTCATGCAGAATTAAGTTTTCAAAATTTAGATTAGGATCATTCTGATGAGGCGATTCCGTGACTGTTATTAGGTGTTCATTGATTAAGTATAAATAGGGGGAACAGGGGTTCTAATGCCCCCCCCCCCCCGTTAGTTGATATAAATGGGATTTTCATGCAGAATTAAGTTTTCGTTCAAAATTTAGATTAGGATCATTCTGATGAGGCGATTCCGTGACTGTTATTAGGTGTTCATTGAATAAGTATAAATAGGGGGAACAGGGGCTCTAATGCCCCCCCCCGTTAGTTGATATAAATGGGATTTTCATGCAGAATTAATTTTCGTTCAAAATTTAGATTAGGATCATTCTGATGAGGCGATTCCGTGACTGTTATTAGGTGTTCATTGAATAAGTATAAATAAGGGGAACAGGGGTTCTAATGTCCCCCCCCCTTAATTTATACAAATGGGTTTTTCAAGCAGAATTTTCAGATTTCGTTCAAATCTCTGAATAGTTTTGGAAGTTTAATGGTTAAGTATAAAAGAGGGGGATAACTCTTTTTAAATTATATAAATGCTAAATGGGTTTTTATTAAGAATTATCTAATTTGCTCTGAATTTTGGATATAGATTTTTTATATGATAAAGCATGTCTTTGATAGTATAGGAGGTTCAATGATTAAGTATAAAAAAAGAGAAAAGGGGAGAGCTGTTTCCCCTTCTTAATTTTTTTTTTCGAACGGAATTAACCCTTGAAAATATAAAGCTTTAATGTGCAATTAGTATTTGTAGCCTGTGAGCTCAATGCCTTCAGTTTAACTGGGCAGTATTCTTTTTTATTAATTGTGCACTGACATCTGGTGGGAAGAATGATTCACCACAGTACTCCCCCCCAAGTGCCTGAGGCACTGAGGTCAGAGATACCGTGTGTTGAAGCGGACACGACGACCGGAACGAGTTGTCACGACAGCTGCAGGGCTCGTTTTCATGACAGTCTCTGGGTTTGAAGTTGGATCAGTCACAACAGTCTCTGGGGTTGAAATCGGATTAGTCACAACAGTCTCTGGGGTTGAAATTGGAGCATTGCTGGAAGTCGAGGCAGTTGTCTGTGGCACGGGCAGTTGTTTTGTATGCGTGTCAAGGTGATCGGAGGCTTCCAAGAAGGCAGGTTTCAGTCTGTTAATACTGGTAACAGTCTCTCTGCCATTCATGTTGATGGTGAAAGTCTTTTCGCCTCGTTTCACAACACTGAATGGACCATCATAAGGGGTTTGTAAGGATTTTCTCGTGGAATCATGCCTCACAAATACATGAGTGCATGTTGCCAGAGATGGGTGAATGAAAATGGACGATTTGGCATGTGCAGAAGTTGGAGTTGGTTTGAGAGACTTCATGGTGTCCCGCAATGTTTGCAAGAAGTCATGTGGTTGGACGTCAATTTGGGGATGGTCGATCAGTTCGCATGGGAGTCTCAATGGTGCACCGTAAACTAGTTCAGCACTAGTGCAGTTGAGGTCTGCTTTAAATGCAGATCTAAGTCCAAGCAGGACAATTGGAAGTGATTCTGTCCATTTTGACCCGTGGCATCGAAGTGCTTGCTTTAAGGAACGATGAAATCGCTCGACTAAGCCATTGCTCTGAGGATGATATGGTGTTGTGCGGGTCTTCTGGATGCCCAACATTTTGTTGAGAATGAGGAACAGATTGCTTTCGAACTGGCGGCCTTGGTCTGATGTGATGAAAGTTGGGATTCCGAACCGTGAAATCCAGTTTGCGACAAAGGCTTATGCAATTGTTTCTGCTGAAATGTCGGCAATAGGAATAGCTTCAGGCCAGCGTGTGAAGCGATCAATGCAGGTCAGCAAGTACTGGAAACCATCTGAAGGTGCTAGGGGTCCCACGATGTCGATATGGACATGGTCAAATCTGCAGTGAGGTAGTTGGAAATGTTGAAGTGGGCTGGATGTGTGCCTAAACACTTTTGATTTCTGGCACTTTATGCAACATCGAGTCCAATTATTAATATCTTTGGACATAGATGGCCAAACGAATCGGGACTGGATGAGCTTTTTGGATGCTCTAGTACCCGGGTGTGATAAATTGTGCAGAGCTGAAAAAATGCTTTTACGGAGATCTTTGGGTATGTATGGGCGAATTGTATCACAGCTATTGTCACAATATATACTTAAAGTTGGAGTCACAGCAACGGGTTTCAAACGGAGAGAAAATTTGTCGTTATTTAATAGCTCCTGCAGTTCGACATCATGTTGTTGAGCTTCTGCGACTGTAGCCAAATCAACTGACTGGACATTGACAGAACTTATTCTAGACAATGTGTCTGCTACTACGTTATCGAAGCCAGGGATGTGTCGTATGTCTGTGCAAAACTGGGAAATAAAATCAAGCTGTCTGAGCTGAGGTGGAGAAATTGCATCTGAATTTTTTGTAAATGCATTTGTTAAAGGCTTATGATCGGTAAATATTATGAAATTTCTACCTTCCAAGTAGTGCCTAAAGTGTTTGACAGACATATAGATAACGAGAAGTTCCCTGTCGTACGTGCTATATTTAATTTCTGTTGCACTCAGTTTACGAGAAAAAAAGGCTATTGGCTTTGTACCATTTTCAGTTAAGCAATTTAATGCGACTCCCACAGCAATGTCAGAAGCATCAACCATTAAATGGAGCTCATGGTTTGATGAAGGATAGGCAAGAGTAGCTGCATTAGCTAAGTCAGATTTACATTGATTGAAAGCAAGAAGTGCCTCGTCTGTCCAAGGGACAGAACGTTTGTCATTTTTCTTGCAGTCAACGAAGTAAATTATTAAGAGGCGCTTGTGTTTTGGCAGCATTTGGTAAAAATCTGCGATAAAAGTTCAACATAGCAACAAAACGCTTTAATTGCGAAAGTGTCTCCGGTTTTGGGAAATCGTTTATTGTGGACACTTTCTCAGGGAGGGGTTTAACTCCTTCCGGTGTCAAGACAACCAAGGAATTTTACCGAGGATTGTCCTAAAACACATTTGGTAGGATTAATTTTTAAACCATGTAATGCCAAACGGCTACAGACTTGGTCGAGATGGTTAATGTGCTCGGCTTTATTAGAAGAAGCAATCAGAATATCGTCATAATAAGGTATACAAAACTCTAAATCAGATAGTACTTGATTTATATGCCTTTGAAATGTTTGTCCAGCATTGCGTAGGCCAAAAGACATATAAACAAACTCAAATAAACCGAATGGTGTTGTTATAGCGGTTTTTTGGATGTCCGGGGGATTTACAGGAATTTGGTGATATGCTTTGGTCAAATCAATGGTAGAAAAAATAGTTTTACCAAATAAAAATTGTGTGCAATCATGGATATGGGGTACGGGATACCTGTCAGGTACAGTTACAGAGTTGAGTTTGCGATAATCGCCACAGGGACGCCATTCCCCATTCGACTTCTGTACCATGTGAAGCGGACTAGCCCAAGGGCTTTTTGAAGGTCTTTCTTTCTTTCTAACCGATGGCCAGGCCCCTACCTGCCGAGTTATCTCAGCTTAACGGGTTAGATACCTGGTATCGGGGCGGTCGGCCGCCTAATTGCCGCGTAGCGGCAATAAACCTGATTTCTTTGCTACGCATGCCATCATTTCTGCAGTACTTGCTTGTCGTTGAGCATATTTTGTTTCGCCTGTTTGTTTTTTGAACTGTAATTGGCTTCGCAAGATGGTCTCGTAATTTAGAGCCTTGATCAGATGACGAGACCTTCACCTGGCAAGGCACCTCCAGAGGTATAATTCACAGGTAACTTGGAGGACTTTGCACCGACGACGGATTTTACATGCACCAGGCGCCATTAGCGTACATGATGTAATTTTTGCCGGCAAAGTGGCGAACCACTAAGACAAGTACCCGGGTCGGCTGTTTAGGTTAAGTGCTTTGTTGGTAATCTTTGTGGTTTATTGCACATTGGGTTAACTTTGTGATTTGTTGCCGCACACCTTGTACTCATCTTACCAGACGAAATGAGACTGGATGTTTTTGAGCCTAAACAATAGTACTGAACTTAGCTGAATGTTGGGAAAATTTTGAGAGAATAAAAAAAAAAAAAAAAAAAAAACGAAAATGGCCGAAAAGTTAAGTCGTACCGCTGATGGAGGAAAATTTTTGCGCCAAATAGCAAGGCAAACGAGAGCGTTGCAGAGAGAGAGACAAGAACCCACCGAGAAAAACTGGCTCCCTGGGTTGCTCCATTAGAGCGGGTCCGGTATTTTGTGCGGACAGAGTCCTACTGCACCAAATAAAGAGGCGAGCTGTCAAAAATAAATAATTAAATAAATAAAAAGTAGTAATAATAAAATAAAAAAAATAGTTAACTAAAGAGTAAAAAAAATAAATAAATAAAATAATAAATGAAAAAAACTTAAAATAAAAGCAGTTTTTATTTTTTTATTTTATTTTTTTTTTGCATTAGGGGATTCCTAGACCATATATATATATATATATATATATATATATATATATATATATATATATATAATATATATAACACAACACAGTGGACGGACAAGCAGTGTCGGGGGCGTTTGAAGCTTCTTACTATGTCATATTGCACAACTTGCTGAACCGTTGTTGATATTCGTTGTGCATGCAATTCATATGTTGCGGGGCTCCTATTGCGGGCCATGGTTACAGCTGATGGTGTGCGACTACCGCACACTGCTAAAGGACATAAAGCATATACAAACAATTTTTTTTTTTTTTTGGCAAAAGAAAAAAAAAATTCTAGGCTTTTTTTTTAACATACAACATATAACACATAACATACAGTATTATGTTTGTACTGGGTTATCAAAATGAGAGGGCTTTCTGTTTTATGTGTTTGTTTGCTCTAATGTTGTGATACTGTCGCAGTTTTCTTGGAGCCACCTGATTACTGTTTTTGCTTTATTTTGTACGTGTTTGTTTTTACCTAATTGTTCGTGCCACAGTTTATCATTATTTGCTGTTATGTTTACCAGGTGGTACTGTTGGGTGAGTGGGCAGTGGAGGAGATAATGTTTAGGCGTACCCTCCGTGCCGCATGCACAGTCCGGAGTGTCCGCTTTATTAAATCTGTGGAGATACGCTGGAAATGCTCCATGTGCTGTGTAGAGTTGTGAGAGTAAAAAGTCACTTATGAGTCTGCTTTCACCTACTGTTGGAAAATTCAGGGAGGGGTTTAACTCCTTCCGGTGTCACAAAACAACCAAGGAATTTTACCGAGGATTGTCCTAAAACACATTTGGTAGGATTAATTTTTAAACCATGTAACGCCAAACGGCTACAGACTTGGTCGAGATGCTTAATGTGCTCGGCTTTATTAGCAGAAGCAATCAGAATATCGTCATAATAAGGTATACAAAACTCTAAATCAGATAGTACCTCATTTATATACCTCTAGAATGTTTATCCAGCATTGCGTTGGCCAAAAGACATGTAAACAAACTCAAATAAACCGAAGGGTGTTGTTATAGCAGTTTTTTGGATGTCCGGTGGGTTTACAGGTATTTGGTGATATGCTTTGGTCAAATCTATGGTAGAAAAAATAGTTTTACCAAATAAAAATTGTGGTACGGGCAAATCAATGGATATGTGGTATGGGATACCTGTCAGATACAGTAACAGAGTTGAGGCGGCGATAATCACCACAGGGACGCCATTCCCCGTTTGACTTCTGTACCATGTGAAGCGGACTAGCCCACGGGCTTTTTGAAGGTCTAATTATTCCCTGGGACATAAGATACTCAAATTCCTGGCGCGCAGCGCGTAACCTATCGGGAGATAAACGTCTTGGCTTAGAAAAAATAGGTGGACCCGTCGTCTCAATATGATGAAATGTTGTCGAGTTTCAAGAGGGTTTGGGTGGCGTAGCGTCTATAATTGTTGGGTATTTTTTAAGTATTTTTTGAAATAGAGAATCACCAAAAGCAAAAATTTCAGAACTTAAAGTAACAGAAGTGGCAGCGGAAGAAATTTGAGTAGTGGCATCGATTAATTTATTGTTTCTTGCATCAACTAAAAGGTTAAAATGTTTTAAAAAATCAATTCCGATGATCGGTTGACGTACATCAGCGATAATGAATGGCCATGTGAAACTACGGCGTAAATTGAGATCGAGTGTGAGACGCTTAGTGCCATATGTTTTTATTGTTGTACCATTTACGGCATAAAGTACCAAATCATTTGATACTATAGGTTGGGAAACAGAATTTTTTGGGAGAACGGAAATATCCGCCCCAGTGTCGATTAAGAAATTCATGTTTGTTTTTGTATCGGCCAGGAGAATACGGTTGAGGTGGCGATCACGATCCTGGCTTTCTGGCGATCACCAATTTAATTTTCCGTTGCCCGGAAAGAACAAGGTGGGGAACATTTTCGAGCGTTCTTACCAAAATTTGTGTGATAAAAACAATTGCCATCACTTGGCTCTTTGTACTGTTGAAAGCGGTCGCGAGATTTACTCCTTCTTCGAAAATGATAGTTTCGGCCTCTCTCGTGTGTGGTATCGCGTTTGTTTACAAGGTTTGTCAAATCGCTAACTTGTTTAGACAGCTGTGCAATTTGGAGCTTTAAACTGCTTGCGTATTCCGGTCTCACTGAACTTGTAGCATTTACTGCCGGAATGAAGGTAAATTCATGGATCTTATCAGCGATTGGCAGGGACGTAGCTTTAGGGGGGGGAGGGGGGGAGCCTCCCCCCCAATATGTTCATGCAATAGGGCGCCAAAGAAGGTTTAAGGGCGCCGCTAGGCGCCCGTAAAAAAGACTTTGTTAGTGGTTAAAAGTAATTATAAAATAACTTAATTTTAAATGTAAAATTACAAAATAAGTTATTTTTCACTTACAAAACATAAATAAGGCATTTAATTTAAGACTTGTTACTACATTTATCTCCCACTCCTATCCCGAAGAAAATTTATGCATCTGAAATAAAAATTTCGAAAACAGACTTCTAATCTATTCCGGGATAGATATACACTTTCGAGCCGAAACTAGACGGAGGCAGATGGGGCACGTACCCCGGGCGCCAACAGAACAGAAGGTGAAGAGGGTGCCAAATTGAGATTTTCTTTGGTGTGTTAGTTAATAAGAATGCATATATGTGAGGGGTGGGGTGGGGGGGTCGCCAAAATCCATGTTTGCCCCGGGCGCAAAAAAGGCTAGTTTCGGCACTGATACAGTTATTTTTTTCTTATAGTAGTTGTTGGTCACTCTTAGACATAGATAGAAAGGGAAAATAAGCGTGGAAGCGACTGTAGTGCGTTTGAATGATTGTATAATATGTTTTAGTTGTAGGGCGCCTCAGTAGGTTAGGGAGGCAGAGGGGGCACGTGCCCCGGGCGCCAACAGAGCAGAAGGTGAAGAGGGCGCCAAATTAAGATTTTCTTTGGTGTGTTAGTTATTAAGAATGCATATATGTGAGGGGTGGGGGGGGTCGCCAAAATCCATGTTTGCCCCGGGCGCAAAAAAGGCTAGTTTCGGCACTGATACAGTTATTTTTTTCTTATAGTAGTTGTTGGTCACTCTTAGAAATAGATAGAAAGGGAAAATAAGCGTGGAAGCGACTGTAGTGCGTTTGAATGATTGTATAATATGTTTTAGTAGTAGGGCGCCTCAGTAGGTTAGGGGCGCAGTCAGGCACCTAAAATAAGGGGTTTCAAAAAGGGCGCGATGGAATGTTTATATAATATGTTTTAGTAGTAGGACGCCTCAGTAGGTTTAGGGGCGCAGTCAGGCACCTAAAATAAGGGGTTTCAAAAAGGGGGCGATGGAATGTTTAAGGGCGCCGTTAGGCACCTAAAATTTTTGTTATTAATGTGACATTCTTATTTACACAGAAAAAAAATCAGATAACAGAAACATGATTTGGAACTAATATTACAGTAAATTTATAAGAAAATAAATTATGGTTTCAAAAAATATATAGGAGATCCATTACATTTGAGACATTTTAAGATTACTACCAGGCGCTATCCCTAGTGCGAAAACAAGAACACATTCCGGAAATGGGCATTGTTCGATCACTACATGTAACTTGATCTTTCGGAGAAAAGCTCTCCCCTCCAATCCAAGGTTGGTGGTCCTCGAGAGGGTCATCTGACCTTTAGACTGTTTTAACTCCCTTCTTATGCCCTTCCGTGTGTAGGTTAGATAATTTCAGGGCGTCACCTACACACATCTTGGTTTTCCAGAATCCTGTATTGTCAGATTGTCATACTGAAGCTGATTGCGCGACTTTTTAAAACTAGAGATTTATTTCGTTCAATTTTTAAAATAAAAATAAAAAGCTGTCTTTCGTAGCCGTCCAGAGAGTAGAAATACAGTCATGAGTAATCTGACTGAAATAAAACATAAAAACAAAAAGCCAGGATCTCACTACAGACAATAAAACAGAAAAAGGAGTTATAAAGCGGATAAAGGATGGAAATTTATGAAAAAGTGGATGAAAAATGATGATGCAGTGGAAGGTAAAAAATATACATATTTACCTTTAGTTGAGCATGTTCTTAAAGTACAATGTTTATATTTCTGACGCAGTTGTGAGTTCATTTATTATCATTTCTATTATTAGTGGAAAAAATCGAATAGCATTCTCAGTTTTCCGTTAAATTTAATTTTGGCACAGATGTCATATACGCACCACATTTGCGTGAGTGCAACAAAATGGCGATTTTTTCCTCATATGGTAACCTGGCCATTGTTGTTTATTTATTAATAAACTGTTTATTTACTTTACATTTTCTTTTATAAATCGATATAAATTATTTTGCTTAAAAATTATTATTTAAACTTTTGTAGTTTATTAGCATTTCCTTTTTAAAATAATTGAAAATAATAAAAAATATGTATGTAGCTGATATTTAAAAACGAATTTTTTTCCAAACTGGCTTTAGAAAAAAAATCGCGCCAATGTGGTGCGTATATGATATCTGTGTCTTAAGTTTTAATGGTTTTTATTATTTATTTCCTAAACAGATCGCTATTTTTTGATAAATGGGGATTTTTGAAACTTTTACATTATTAATACATACATTTTACCGAAAAGAATTCAAATGCGTTTTGGATACTTTAATTATGCAATTAAAGTGTAATATAACAGCAGTTGTTGATTCCGCCACACCCATATTCGATATTTTAAACTTTCCAGTCTCAAAAACAAATTTCTAATGTCGAAGCTCTGATTTTCATGATGCCTCCATCTGTTTTAAAACCAGATAAATGTACCTTACAGGCTGAAATGGAAATTTTATGTGACCGATGTAGAACCTCCAATACATTAAATGAAGTTATTGAGGAATCTAAAAAATTACGTTCAGTACTCAAAGAAAATTTTCGCATAATAAAATTTATAATAACAGCTGGTTCAAATGAACGTTCTTTCAGTCAACTTAAGCTCATTAAACATTCCTTACGGACAACAATGACAGATGAACGGTTGAATAATTTAATGATACTAAAATGTGAAAAATCATTGGCAGAAACAATGGACCTAACCTCAGCTGTGACGAAATGGAATGCTTTAAAAAATAGAAAAATTAAAACAATCTGCGACAATTAGCATTTTGTAATATTATTATATATTCATTTTAAATTGTATTTTTTCTTACTTGTGTTATATTAAATTTAATTGCAAAAAAATATCTTAAAAATCTATATTTTGATGGAATAGGAAATGAGTATGACATAAATGCTTAATCCAAATTACACATTCAGTGATTTGTTGTATGTTTTATTTACAGGGGCGGATCCAGAGAATCGTTTTGGGAGGGGCGATTCCGAGATTTTCGTTTGACGAAATCCCTGCTTTTTTCGCTATCGTTTGATGAAATTCGCTCTTTTTTCGGGATGCTTTGACAAAATTACCGCTTCTTTTGCAGCCCTTTGACAAAAATCGCGCTTTTCCAGCAATCCTATGTCGAAATACGTGCTTTTCAGCGATTCTACGTCAGAATTCGCGTTTTTTCTCAACCCTTTGACGAAATTCGCGCTTTTTCCGTGATCATTTGACGAAATTCGCGCTTTTTCCGTGATCATTTGACGAAATTCACGCTTTTTCGCGATACTTTAACAAAATTAGCGCTTTTTCAGCAATCCTATGTCGAAGTTCACGGTTTTTCAGTAATCCTATGTCGAAATTCGCACTTTTTCCGAGTTCCTTTGCCTTCCCTTTTCGCAAACTTTCGAAAAAAGTAGCTCTCTTTCCGCGACATTTTGACGAAATTCGACGTTTTTCCATGACACTTTGACAAAAATCGAGCCTTTTCAGCAATCCTATGTCGAAGTTCGCGCTTTTTACGCAATCCTCTCTCAAAATTCGCATTTTTTCCGCGACCCTTTGACGAAATTCGCCCTTTTCCGCGGTACTTTGACAAAATTACCAGTTTTTTTGCAAGCCTTTGAAAAAGTAGCGCTTTTTCCTCGACTTTTTGACGAAATTCAAACTTTTTGCGCAACACTTTGACAAAAATCGCGCTTTTTCAGCGATCCTATGTCAAATTTCGCGTTTTTTACGCGATCCACTGTCGAAATTCACGTTTTTCCGCGACCCTGTCATGAAATTCACGCTTCTTCAGTGATCATTTGACGAAATTCGCGCTTTTTCACGATACTTTGACAAAATTAGTGCTTTTTCAGCGATCCTATGTCAAAGAGTGCGTTTTTTACGCGAATTTCTGTTGAAATTCGCATTTTTTCTGCCACCATATGGTGAAATTCGCGCTTTTTCGCGGTACTTTGCCAAAAATAGCTCTTTTTCAGCAATCCTATGTCGAAGTTCGCGCTTTTTCAGCTATCCTATGTCAAAATTAGCACTTTTTCCGCTATACTTTGCCTTCCTTTTTTCCAACCCTTTGACAAAATTAGCGCTTTTTCCACGACATTTTGGCGAAATTTGCTCTTTTTCTGCGATACTTTGAATTAACGTTTTTTTGCAAACATTTGACAAAATTCGTGCTTTTCTTCGACCTTTTCACGAAATTCGAGCTTTTTCCTCGACACTTTGACAAAACTCGCGCTGTCAGCGATCTTGTGTCAAAATTCGCGTTTTTTAGCAATCCTTTGTCAAAATTCTTTTTTTTTTTTTTTTTTTTTTTTTTTTGCGCAGCCTTCGACAAAATTCATGCTTTTTTCGCGATCTTTGGTAAAATTCGCTCTTTTTCCGCTACACTTTGACAAAATTAGCGCTTTTTAGCGACATTTTAATAAAATTCGCGTTTTTTCCGGAACAAAAGACTGTCTCCGACGAAGTCGCAGAAATCCCTTCTGGGAAAAAGTCTGAATTCAACACTGGTTTGGGGAGGGGGCGATCGCCCCCCCCCGTGGATCCGCGGCGATCGCCCCCCCCCCGTGGATCCGCGCCTGTTTATTTATTTAAATCATAAATATTCGAATATTTAAATCATAAATATTCATAAGTATTCGATTTCTCTATAAACATTCCACATTGCCTTTTTAGCTTTGAAAAAACAAGAGCTGGGAGAGATATTTTAGCCGCACAGTGGCAAGCACTCTTAAAATCTAAATCCAACCATGGCTGCATCACTTACATCACCTAAATAGATGTCATTACCATGAATAAGTAACTAAAGATAAAAAGTAGCATAACTACCCCCCCCCCTCTCCTAAAAAGTTTACGAATAATTCAAGGGCGGCAAAACATTAAAAGGCGCTAAATTTTGGTCTCCCCCCCCCCAATAAAAATTTCAAGCTACGCCCCTGGCGATTGGTGCTAACTGAGTAAGGTCTTCGTTCAGGGCAGCAAGGATCGATTGAGTGTTGTTTGGGAGTCTCCCCAGCCATAAAGATTTTAGCAGTGGCTCGCCAACAGACGTGCCTGTCAAAGCACGCATGCGCGTAAGTAATTGCGAAGGTCTTTGGTCACCGAGCTCAAGACCTTGAAGTAAGGTACGAATTCGTGATGTTTCGCTCTCTGAATGTGAATCGATTAATCGCTTTTTTAGCGCAGTATATGGCTCGTTTGGTGGCGGATTGACTATTATGTCGCTCACAGAAGTCAAAACATCGGCATCAATGACGCAACTACATGGTTAAATTTAGTTAATTCAGATGTTATGTTTGCCAAATTAAAATTAGCTTCTAATCTAACAAACCATAAAGTTGGGTTTGATTTCCAAAAAGGTGGGGGTTTGACTGCCACATGTGCTATTTGATTATTCTCAGTGGCCGATTCCGGTGAGTCTGGCATGATTATGGAATTTTAAAAGTTTATATACAATATAAATAAAGATGGAAACATTTACAAATTAAACACACATATATACAAATTAAAATTAAAAATTGGTGAAGTACGTTGTGGTCATGGTAAAAGGAGTGCAACAGAAATAAATATTGGCAGAATTGAGCAACAAAAACCACGCGAGAAATTACTTTTACTAAAAATACAAAATAATTAGAAGGAAAGGCTTACCGATTACGTGGGAAATTATGCTGTTTACTAAATCCATGGAAGATACGACGTGTCCCGACATAGGCTCGTTCAGCTCATAACACACAATTTTTATAAAATATTAGGCGTTCAGCCTGCCTAGATTAATATTAATACACATTGATGATAAATCACACGCGTCAGCTTGAAATTGTGGTCGATGCAGATAAATTATTCAGCTCCGACTCCGAGATGTATGATTTGGCGCGCGTTCGCACAGGTTTAGGTCACCAGTTTGGGATTTAGATGAACGCTCGAAACTAAGTTACATTATAAAAATCAAATATTTAATTATTGCCTGAAAATACAGCAGCTGCACAAGGAAACAGAAAATGTGCGATCACATAAAAATTGTCGAATTAAATTACATTATTTTGATCTCGAACACAGCAAAAAAAAAAACATGAGGAAAGAAATCGATCGTCAATGCCGGGAAAAAAGTGAGATAGCAACAACTGCTAGCTGTTGCCACAAGTGTTCATCTAAAAGTTCTTGTAATGTACTGTTGCCACAAACACAAATAACAGTTTTTAATTGTGCACTGGCATCTGGTGGGAAGAATGATTCACCACAAAAGTAACTTAATATATAAATCAAAAACAGCAATAAAGTATTTTGGCTGAGCTGCCACCTTTTTAATAGGGTTTTTCCCTTCCTTTAGTATTTTCTGCAATATTAACACTTATATGACTATCAATTTTTCTTAAAAGTCTAAAAATATCTTTTGCTTTTCAATTTTAAAATATTAGATTCAAAAACAAAAGTTTTAAAAATTTATTTTAATCCATATAAGAAACTATAGAATTTAACATTTTATTAATTTAAAAGTTTTTAAGACTATCCTGTTCTTGAATAATAAATGAAAGCATATATTCCTTGTTGTGTAATGTTTACTTGTAAAAAAGTATTTCATGTTGGTATATGGTTATGTATTTCAAAAGGAAGTAGGTTTATGGAAGTATTTGTGCTAAATATGAAATGATATTGCTTTAAGATTTAATATATATATATTTAGACTCTTTAATACTGGAATATTTAGCCAGTTAAATATTTCATGTTTGGATGTCGAATATTCAGTATTTGGCCAAAATGACCAATAGGTGTATACCTATAAATACCTTTTAAATGTGATAGAAATAATTTTAACAAATACTTTGTTTTTATCATTTTTCCATTGAAAAAGAAAATAAAACTTTAGTTTATTTAGTTTGTGCAAAAATTATTTTAGGTAAATGTATTTTCTTTGCATGTTCTCTTTAATCAAATCTCTTTCATACTGAATTCTGTTAGAGATAATCAAATTTTAAAATAGCATACTACAACTGTAGAATTCAGCATAATTTTACAACAATATGGTAGAGAAGAGTGGGACAGTTGGATTTTCTCCTTGTGTATTCTAAGTATTTCATCAATCACACACTAGATGAACTAATGGTAGCACAATCTTCAGTTGTAAAAACTTTTTGATCTGCATAAGCTTGCAATTGTACTAAAGTAAACGATAAATTCAAAAATCAGAAGTAACTTTCCTTCATATACTTTTCATGCTTTCCGTTTACATAGTTTCTTTATCTATCGAACATTATGTTGCATATTATCCATAATTTAAACTAAGTTTAATAGCAATATTTTTGTTTAAACAAGAAGTTTGATACAATAGAGGGTAGTGTGAAAAAATGGAATATACCACTAAAGGGAGGAATGGTACAAGTTCAATTTCTTCAAATTGCTACTATGCAAATATTTTTAGTGGATCAATTATATATAATTTAGATATCAATTATAATATTGATAATACATTCATTTCTTTCAAAATTAAAATAAATTCTGGTGATTTTTTAATATAATCTGTGACTGACATTCCTGAATTTTCTTTCCTGTGATGAAGATACTGGAATTTGATACTGTGGTACAGACATTATCAATCTGCAAGTTTTTTAGACTGTATACCTAGCCATAATTTGTTTCGTATTGTTTTGTTTTATAGCTGTCCCATATCACGCATTTTTTTCTCTATTGGTAGGAAGGTATGGGAGACATTTTGAAACTCTTCTTTAATTAAAAAATTGTTTCTGCAAATTATGTTTCTATATTGTTCAAAGATATTAGAAAGTGTTTCATTTTGTATTGAATTTTTTTTTTCGACAAACAAAGTTGATTTTCTTATATTTGTAAAAAAGTATCCCATTCTTCCTCACTTTCTTCTACTATTAAAATTTAAGGATTGATTTAAAAAAAAATTATTTTTGCTATGTCTTTTTCGAAACTTTTACACACTATTTTTAACAATATGTCAGCTTGTTTCAACGATATCTCACCATCGCAATTTAAAAGTTATGTAATTTTAAGAATTTTATTCATGTAAACATTTGATATTTTATTGCATAATTATAGTAATATTTCAGTGTTGATGAATCCAGTGAATTTTAACCTTTTAAGCGGAATGCAAAATATTCAATTCATGTTTAACAATTCATAAAATACTATTTATAAAGGAGATTGGTATGAAAATTTTTATTTGATAAACTTACATATTTATTTATCTTATTCACTTCAAAAAGTTAATTTTAATATTGATTTTGTGTTAAATCAGCCATTGTTTCTGAAAGTTACACGATGGAAAACCTCAGTTAGGCCGCTTAAAGGGTTAAATAAAGGGGAAAATGAAAAATGTTTTATCGTAGAATAACCTTTGCATAAAAAATATTTTATGGTGATGCACCGAGCTTTTGTTGTGAGTTTGTTATGCTGTTCAATTCTATACATTACAACAAAAAAGAAAACTAGCCTGTTTGGATCCAGACTACTTTTCTTTTCATCGTAACAATTGATGTGGTATGGAAATTTCTTTCCCATTTTATGATTTTCATAAGATGTCATACGATCAGAAGTGCCCGGGGGGTGTTTTTGTCAACAAGTTCATTTCCATTTATTTGTTTTGTTAATGACCGCAGAAAGCTCGGAAAAGAAAGTTAAAAAATTTATTACATGAGTTTTTAAACAATATGGAGTTCATTTTATTTGCTTATCCAACAAAATACTATATGAATTTCAACTGGTCTTTCTTTTACAAGTGATCTGCGGTCATCAGCAAAAGAAAGAAATGGAGATGGATATGTCATCAAAGTTCACTGATATAGTGTGACTTCTAGACATCTGACAAAAGTCATAAAATATGAAAAGTTTCATAATCAAGAAAGATAATCAATTTGGATCTTAAAGGTCCAAACAAAATTCTTGACATTGAAAGCTTTTATGTGGCCAGAGGCCAGGTGGTTCATTTGATATTTTATGACTTTTTATCAATGTTGCTGACACATCAGTCTCCACCTCTTTCTTTTGTTGATAATCACAAAATGCTTGGAAAAGAAAATACGATTGACATATCAGTTTTTTGTAGGGTGAAGCAAATAAAATTACACCGAATGCACCTAAAGAACTTGGGGGGGGGGGGGGCTATGCACATCACAGAAAATAGTTTTAGTTACACCTATGATTTTCTGACAACCTATTCACCATTTTCTTATATGCAAGAAAATTTTGAATATTTATATTATTAATTTGATGTAAAGAAGCTACTTAACTTGCTATATACAAATAAAGTATATAAAATTAATAATATACATCTATGCACAAATGGATTTTTTTTTCTTTGGTAAGTGGGAATTACAAAAAGTAGATGAACTACTTTCGATAATTTTACATTGTAGTGATAATATGATAAGAGAAGCTGCCAGTGTATCTAAATGTAGGTTTCACGTAGGCATACAGTTATATGAGTTTGTGGGTCTTTAGTTCCACCATTAATTTCTAAAAAAAGATTCCTTTTTACTCCAATATAAAGAGAGTTTTTTTTAAATTCATAATATTTTATGGAAGTTTTAAAGGGGTATTTTCAGATAGTATTTCCTTTAATTTTGCTATTTCTTCTCTCTCTCTCTCTCTTTTTTAATTCGTTACAGAGATGAACATTATTAGGAATTTTGTTTCTCTAAATGTTTCATTAATTATAATAAAATGTTAGTAGCTTGAACTTTTGTAAAAAACTAAAATAGAAAAAAAATATCCATATTAAAAAAATAAATAAACATTCATAAATATCAACTTTTTTTTGTAATTTATTAAAAACAATTCACAAATAACAGCATGTATATCACTTCTTAAGTGGGCCTGATTATCTAAATTTTTACAATGTCTTGTCATAAAGTTTCATTTGTGATTGATTTAACAAAAATGATTCTAATTAATTTATTTAAAAAGGAATTAAAAAACCACGTTAAATTTGTGATCGATCTCTATTACACCTTAAAGTGTGACAAATAATTATATTCAAATATCAACAATAATTTTCAAAACTTTATGCCTTCATAGTATCATCATCACTAATCAAATTGTTTGCCTCTAATATGTAATTTTATGTTATCTAGTTTAAAAAGTTCTTCCTGTCATCATACAAGTAGATTATTTTTTATAAAGTGCTAATAAGTAATAAAATTAAATATCTATCCAGGGCAGGCCCTATACATTTTGTTAACCCTTCTAATGTCACAATGTACTTATAATGTGAAAATCAACTGACATATATTTAATTAGATTGTACATAACAACCTAGACAAAGTGTTTCACTTATCACTGTATCTTAAAAATGAAAAAATACTTCTGTGTTTTTAAATACATAACTCATAGCAATTGAGTATTTTTACTTATTTTCAATTAAAAGCTTGGATAAACAATGATTTTGGGATATTATTTACTACTATTTATTTATTTATTACTTGGGAAAAACATTCAAAATTTTGTATAATGTTTTGTACAAAATATTTATTATTATCATGACAAGAGCAACAAAAAAAATCCCTTTCGGCATGGCCTATAGGCGGAGGTAGATTTCGAAAAGTTTTCATCTCAAAAAAAAAAAAAAAAAAAAAAAAAAAAAAAAAAAAAAAAGCCTATTTTTACTCAAATGCCCATTTTGGCAATATATTTTGAATTATATTCTTACTTTATTTAAAAAATTGAACAATATGCTCATTATATAGTTCCTAAATAACAAAAAACTGTTAATTAAATTCGTTTGACAGCAAAATTGAATTTAAAAATGAGTCATAAAATAACCAATTTATTATTTTAATACATCCACAATTCTTTAATCAAGATCGCTTTGAGAAATTTTGTGCGAAGTGCCTACTTTGACAGATTTTTTTTAAATATATATTTAGCCTTTATCAAAACTCTGACCAATACGGCACATTACACAGTTCCTAAATAACAAATAACTGTCAATTGAATGCGTTTGAGAGCAAAATTGAATTTAAAAATGAGTCATAAAATAAACAATTTGTTATTTGAATACAACCTCAATTCTTTTATCATGATCGCTTTGGGAAATTTTTTTGCGAAGTGCTTACTTTGACAGCTTTTAAAATATATATATTCACCCTTTATCAAAAAATCGACGAATACGCACATTATATAGTTCCTAAGTAACAAAAAACTGTCAATTGAATGTGTGTCAGAGCAAAATTGGATTTAAAAATGAGTCATAAAATAACCAATTTGTTATTTGAATACCCACAGTTCATTAATCATGTCGCTTTGGGAAATTTTGTGCGAAGTGCCCATTTTGGCAGCCTTTTTTAAAATATATTCTGCCTTTATCAAAAAACTGGCCACTCCGTCACATTATATAGTTCCTAAATAAGAGAACCTGTAAATTGGATGCGTTTGAGAACAAAAAAAGATTTAAAAATGACTCGGTAAAAACGCAATTTCTTAAATTTCCGCAAATTTTAATCACGATAACTTCGTGAAATTCTGTTCAAAATACCCTTTTTGGCAGCCTTTTAAAATATATATTCTGCCTTTATCAAAAAACCGCCCAATACGTCAAGTTATATAGTTCCTAAATAATAGGACCTGTAAATTGGATGGGTTTGAGAACAAAAATGAATTTAAAAATGACGCATAAAAAACGCAATTTGTTATACTTAATGAATTTTTTAATGATGAAAACTTCGGGAAATCTGTTCAAAATACCTTTTTTGGCAGCCTTTTTAAAAATATATTCTGCCTTTATCAAAAAATTGGCCAATACGTCGCATTATATAGTTGCTAAATAATAGGATCTGTCATTTGGATGCGTTTAAAATCAAAAATGAATTTTAAAATGAGTCAGAATATAAGCAGTTTGGATTTGAGGTTTTTTCTCCAACTCCTATTTTTGTTTAATTTATTTTTGCTATAAGAATTGGTTCTATGAAAAACTTGTCAATATAAAAATTGTAGATATTATTGTGAAGATGTAAAATAAATTTAATTAGATTTAATTGCTTAAGAATTGAGTAAGTTATGGTTTTTTTTCTTTTTCCTCCCCCCTTTTTCTTTTCGTTTTTAATTTTTTTCATCGGTAAAAATTGGTCCTATCAAAAACTTGTAAATACAAAAGTTTTAGATAATATTGAGTACATTTATATAAAATTTAGTTGGATTTGATATCTTGAGAATTGACGAAGTTATGATTTTTTTTCTCCCAAAAACCATGTTTTTTTCGCCCCTTGAGCCCACTTTTAACTTTATCAAAAATCTGTCACGCATAAACTTTTTCCTCATTTTTTAGAAGTAATATAAACTTTAAACTGATTCGATATCTATTTTAATTAAAAAGTTATCGCGTTTTTTCTGTTTTCACAAAAACCCTCCTAACTTTCACCTCCTTGGTCCGATTTTGCCCATTAACGAACTTAACCGAGATTTTATGCCCTTTGATTTTATGTAAAAGTTTGATGAAGATCTGAGCATAATTATGGAAGTTATCGTGTCTAGAAGAAAGTGATATACACCGATAGATAGATAGATAGATAGATAGATAGATATATATATATATATATATATATATATAAACTTTTTTACTGATGGTAGTTTTGGGGTCTAGGAGTCATGATTCGTGTAGATCCGCAAAAATTTTTCAGAAATTCCAACATGGGAGACAATGCAATAGGTAGTATTTCATACGAAATCTACCTAAAAGCTATTTGTTTATAATTAATTGACGGCTGATCGGTCTGTCTCTGTAGGTTGTTAAAACCGTAAAGTAGACGCTTGCGCAGTAGAAACTTGCCTTTGATTGGCTGGCCTAAGGGTTTATCTGCAACCAGTGAAAACGCTCTTAGGTTAAGGTTTTAGGTAGTTAGAACGACCCGTGAAAACGCACCTTAAGGTGCGTTTTCACGGGCCTACCCAAGCGCTAACTTTCCCAACTCTTTACCTAAGCACAAGATTTTAGGTAGTTAGAACGCAATTTTTTAGGTTCGATTCGTGTTGAAACCTAAGCACTAACTACCTAAGCGCAGCCAATCAGAAAAGAGAATTTTGCTAGCGGTGAAGAAAATGTGGCATTATAAAAATGAAATTTTCATTTTACATATAGTTATTTTTATTTCGAACTATTCTTTTGCGTCAAGCAGTAATTATTTTTCATGATTAAAAGGAAAAAGTAAGTTTAATCAACGTTTTTCATTTTGTAGATGCATATACATATCTATCTGTCTTTTGTAATCTTTCAGATGCATCTTATAATATTAAAATAATATTTATAATTTATATAGTTCGCTTCGAGTAGCAATGAAGATATAATGTACTGTTCTCAAAATTATTTTATCGAAAGTTAACAGTACAAAGAATAAAAGTATTTGTTTATAAATATTTGTTTCTTAAAATTAATTACTTGCTTCAGTGATTATATTTGGTTGTTTGGTAGAGTATTTCCAATTAATTTTGAATTAAATATCTGTTTGTTCATTTAATAATTGTAAATGTTAAGGAATATTTGGTTAGCCTAGCTCGTAGCTTTTTAAATCGTCAAATTAGTTAAATGCTAGCTGCAATCAAGCTTTGTTAATATACTTGCATATTTATGAAGGCATGTAAAAGAATTTTCTCTAAAATAAATAAGCCGCTGTATTTGATATTTCCCTATTTTATTTTAAGAAAGTAATATTTAATTGCAAAATAGTTTGCTCTTCATCCCTTTAGAGATTTAATTTACAGCATAAAAAGTTGTAAATCCTCATAGAATTTTCATTTTAAATCATGTATAGCTTCTTTTTATCTAATTATTTCTAAGAATTTGTATGTATTATGCATGGTTTGCTACTATGTGATCAAAGTTTCTATGTGTTAGTCCAGTATGGTAGGCATTTTAGTTTTATTTCACTAGAATTTATCCATTAATCCTATAACTTTGATTAGAATTGAGGCTCCCTTAATTTTGTTTTAAAATTGTTTGATATTTTCTTAGTGTGTCCTAATGAATCTGAAAGTTATCCCTATGAATTTATAATATACATTTTATTTATTTGATGAGAAAGTAGCAAACTTAGAATATAAACAAGGTTTGTCAAATTTTGACCTTTTCGATTGCTTTTTAATCTTTACTATTTTGTTAATACTTAAAAATGCAGAAAAAAGGAAAACATTATGTGAAGTCTTTGTTTATCTTTTAAAAAATTACATTGAAAACAGCTATTTATAAAGCATGCAACTTGCAAAAGAAAAGCTATCAAAATAAACTGTCATATTGCATACCTAAATAAACAAACTGCCACATTGTATATCTAAGTAAACAAACTGGCATGTTGCAAATGATGTTTAAGAAATTTAATGGTTAAGTAATGTTTCATTATGATGTTAGAAGGATTTTGTAACTAAAAGCGAATCTTTCATGCATACAATAAACTTAATATTTCAAACAAGCATGCTTAAATTTCTTAGCTGATTAATAGTTAATTATTTATTAGTAAATATTTGCTTTTCAAGGACTTTTATATGTATATGTATGTACATATTTGATTGGTTTATTTCTTTTAATTTTCTAGTTTCTTCGGATGCTACAGTTAGGATGGAAATGTAACAAGAATAATACAAATAGGTGTAAAGCTGTGCGATAAAGTGCTACTCTTGCAGTTTGTTGGATACTTTTGCATTGACCAGTTGGAATGCGCTCAAAAGGCTATAGGTTAGAAATAATCTTTGGCCTTTTGGGATGTAAACTTGCTAGCTAGATTGCATTTGGATTCTTCCTGGAAGCTACACACTTCCTCTTTTTATTTTGCTGAAGATTGCATTTGCTGTATTGACTCTTATGAAAAGTAAGCCACTTATTGTTTTTTTTAAAAAAAAGAGTTCTATTGCTTTGTTTAAAAGTTCTTGCTTATATAAGTGTAAATTCAATTTAATGCTCTCTGATTTAAGGCATTAATTTTACAGGAATTTAGTAAATATAAATTGTGTAAATTGCAACAATTACTTGGATTAAAATAAAAATTTTAATATCAAATTGAATTATTGTTTAAGAAAACATACAAACGATAAGCATTAAATAAAATAAAGCACATTTTTATTAGCATAGTCACATAGCACAGAATATGTGAAAACATATTACAAAAACATGTGGCAGCGACAGAAATATTTGGTTCTTTTCTTTTAATTGACCACTTTCCATTGAATGTAAATGTCAGCACACAGTTTGCAGAAATATATGGCTGTATGTATATAATAATATATCATGCATTCAGAATTTTTTGGTTTAGATTACAGATTTTTTAATTTACTTTCATTTTAGGAACCGGTTTGAAAAGTAATGTCCTTATAAGAAAAAGTAAAAACTACAAGCAAAATTGAAAGTCAATATTGAACAGCTATCCAATAAAAAAATGTATATTGAAATGCAAATACAATAGACTTCCTCAAATCTGCACATACAGTAAAGCATCGTTTATACGATGATCACTTATACAACGTTTACATTTAAACGACATTTTAATGTGGCCCCAATTCATTCCTATTCATTTCAATGTAAAAATATATCTTTTATACGACGCCCAAAATCGTTTATACATCGATTTTTCGATTTTGTATAGGTTTTTTTGTTGTTGTTGTTCATTTTTCTTGTGTATTTTAAGAACGAGTGGAATTTTGCAGCTATGAATGACACCAAAGAGCGTATTTAAATGCACTCCACATTATAAAAATGTGGGCTGCTATTCGATTAGTCTGAAAAATCAGCTTATGTGAAACAGATTACACTGGGAGGGGTCATTCTTTTTTTCGAGGATGGTCACTATTCCCGACCTGTTTTAAATTGCAAATAGACTATCCTTCTAACTGTTATCAGTATTAGCGACTTTTAGTTGGCTACGCGGGGTTTTTGTCTTTGACTTTAAATGGAAAGGAAATGATGCACTGCAAATGAGGAACCTTTTGGTGAAACATAAACATAAGTGAAACATAAATAAAGGTACGCAAATTTAATTTGCTTACTAACTCCCCTCTCTCCCCCCCCGTTTTTTTTTTTTTTTTTTTTTTTTTTTTGTTTAATTTACAAATGTATGCAAATCAGCACGTTAAACATTAAAATTAAGTGAAAACAACATTAATTCTAGTTTTAGATGTGAAAATTGATTATACGTCGTTATCACTTATACGACGTCTTTCGGTGTCGTATAAACGATGCTCCACTGCAACTTACATGTAAACAATGAAATATTCAGTTCAAATATAGGGACAAAATTAGACTTTTTAGCTTTATATCAATTCCATATGTATTTTAATTTGTAATTTTATTTAATATTACTGAATTCATGTTTTTTCATGAAGGAAGAATAAATTTATTTCTAAAAAAATTCACGATATTGCTGATATTACTAATAATCATTTGTACTATTCAATTTTTGGTTTAATATTATTAAAGTTTTAACAAAAATTTATTGTTTAGTATTTTTAAATTTAAAAAGTGTCTGTTTATAAAACTGCTTTTACTCGCCAGTAATGAAATTTCCCAGTTTTGCCTTTTATCATTTGAATCATATACACAAGAAAAGATGCACCGAATTATGATTTTAGCCAAATGCTAAATATTCAGCCAACAGATAAACTAAACACCGAATGTTTGGCTTATCCGAATACTCTTAAATTTCAGAGTTTGAAAATAATAAAAAGTTAAAATAATTTTACATAATATTTAACATAAAAACTTCCATATTGATAAACAAGATCTTTTTACAAGTAAATTTTACAAGAAAAAAAAAACTATGCTTTGAATTGTTACTTAAGAAGAGGATAGTTTCCTCTGTGAATTAAAACAAATGAATATAATTTTCTCATATTCTGAAACAAATATTTTGACATCAAAGTGAAATTTTAAAGAAATTTGAAAAAAAAAAAAAAATGCAGTCATATACTGTTTATTTGTTAGGAAAAACTAAAATCATTATTAGTTAATTGTCTTTGGAGTTACTTTTCGAATAGTAAATAAGAAGCATTCTCTTTTATGTAAATATAATTCTATTTTTAAATTTGTTGTTAAAAGTTGCTTTAAGGTTTTTAAAAATATTTTCTTAGAATACGGTTTGGCTGATATACCATATTTGGTATACTGAAGTGTGTTAAATTTGGCCATGCCAAGTATTTCACATGTTGAATAGTCTGATATTTGATAGTATAGTCAAATACCAAATATTCGGTGCATCGCTAAATACAAGCAATATTTTTTTTTCTGTAAAATGGGAAAAGCTGTGTTAACCAGCAAGTAATCTAGCTTAGGAAAAGTATGTGTTTATTGTTATTGTATGTTTTTCACATTTTTTTTAATATTGATTGTATGATACTGAACCCCCCCCCCCCCCCCCTCACACTATCGCTTTCATTTTGTTATTTCAAAAAAATCAGTGTGGTTTGTATTTTTATTAATCCTTTGAATTTGTTTTCTTTTTACTTTCTTTTAATTAACTTGCTTTAAGTATGTAAAGATAGGATTTTATAATTGGTTTATTATTGAATACTTTATAACTTGGCTGAATCCTAAGACAGCCGAGACACTTAGCATCGTTGAATTTGGCGAGATGATAAATGGCCTTTTCTTGTTACTGGTTTGTTTCTTAAGTTCTTTACATGCCTACATTTATACGATCAGGAATTTGGATCAATTTAATCGGATTGCACAGTTTCTTGTCTTTTGCTTTTATGAAATGCCATGTCAGTCTTGTATTATTTATATTTAAAAACAGATTGCATTATATGTGTATGACTATATTTTCCAGTTTTTTATTCATGCAGTTTAAATACATTGCTTATTTCAATAAATAGTAATATAAATTTGGTAATATATGTGCGGTAGGGCAGACAAATCTACTGAGTGTACGCTTTCCTCAAAATAAATATTCAATGTTTTAAATTATGATTTGTCAATACGTAACATTAAAAG
Organism: Maratus speculifer; assembly: GCA_964019185.1. Classification (NCBI taxonomy): domain Eukaryota; kingdom Metazoa; phylum Arthropoda; class Arachnida; order Araneae; family Salticidae; genus Maratus; species Maratus speculifer. The sequence goes on from OZ025299.1 coordinate 286,486,402, forward strand.
ATTGAGATGACGTGTTGATGTTATTGAAAGTGAATTCCTATATCAGGAATACTTTTTTCCTTACTTAAAAATCTGCATAATATTTATGTACCATAAATATTAGAAAAATATTTCAAAATTTTATTGCAATTTTTGTACAAATTTATAAACATTTTAATAGTTTGATACCTGCTGTGATTAATAACTGCAATTTTGCTCATTCTAGAAACTTCTTCAATGCGACTTTTGTGCACTCAGAGATGAATTTTTAAATTTTAGTTTCGTTAGTCAATGAGAGTTTGATGAATTTCGTGCATTTTAGAGACTGCTGGACAGCAAATTTCGTGCATCCAGTGATTATTTTTTATTTCATTTTAATGGGCACGTAACACTCATAAGTGCTTTAGTTTAAAATTATAGAAATTGATATGCTTGATAAATATCCTAAATAAGTTTTAGAAATAAAATATATTCATTAAATTCATGAACAGAAGACATAAAATCCAGTGTTGGGCACGTTCACAAAATAAACGAACTAACTCAAACTCACGTTCAATTTCTGAAAAGTGATTTAAGTTCACGTTCGAACTCAAAAATTTTTAAACGAACGCGTTCAAATCACGCTCATTTGTAAAAGTGAACGAAGTTCACTAAAAAGTTCACTTTTTTTTTTTTTAATGTTTGAATATTATTGTCCAAATTTATAAAATTTTGTGAACTAATCATTTGATTATTCGATATGTAAGATAGAGGTATGCACGGACGGAAATATCCAGCTCCGATCCATAGAAAAAAAAAATGTCCGGCCCGATATTAAAATAAAAATTTCAGCCCGAGCCCAGCCCGGCTCGTAGAGAAAATTTAGCGGCCCGATATAATAGCTAAAAACAAGGCCCGACCCCGCCCGACATAATAGCTAAAAACAAGACCCGAGCTTGGCCCAGCCCGGAAAAAAAGTTTTTCGCACCGAACCCGCCCGTACATCTTACACAAGACTACATAAAAGAAATTCAGACATTTTTTTCCCCGAGTTTTTTCCCAGTAATTACAAATTGTGTTGTATCCCCTTTTTTTCCCATATGATATTGAAACTCAATATAATGTAAATCACTGCTTTAAAAAAAGAAAAGAAAAAATTCATAAAAAACAGAAAATGCATTGGCAGAGAATTTGCCGTCTATTCTCTGAAAATGCAAATTCGCCGCCATTCAAAAAGGAAATTTCTGTTTTTACAAATGTGAGCAATGGATGATGGAGCAACATTTAAAAGTATATATATAATAATTATACATACTGATGCAAATTCATACAGAATAAATATTTGCATTGCATATCATCGTTATCATTACATTGCTTTTTTTTTTTTTTTTTTTTTTTTTTTTTTTAATTTACGTTCCTCGGAAATCGAATCTCCGCATTCGCCATTAAATTAGGCAGGATAAATACTCTATTTCCTACAACACACTCGCCATATCCAAAGACATGGTTAGAGACTTAAATATCCATTATGAAATACTGGATATCTTCCCTTTCTTCTAAACTGAAATGGAGCATGGAGCATTTTCGTTAGTTTATCTTGGAAGAAAAGTTATTGTTTTTAACATTCTCTTGAATAAGCTCATAAGAAAAAAAAAATCCTTTAATTTAAAAAAAATGTAAGATCTCTACCCAAAACAAAAAGTCTGCATTTCAGAAATTTTACATAAAATCAGTAGTATATAATAAACTTTTTTTTTTTTTAGTGTTCATAAAATTATTATGCATATCTAATAATTTTCTTAATATCGTAAATAGGGTTAGTCGATTGAAAATTTCGTTAAATTGTCTAAATTACTGTCAAGTATTATAAATATCAGGGTTCGATTCAAGTAGATACCTTAGATTTTTGTTTACTTGGATTGCGATCGTGGTTTTGTATACCACATTTCTCTACTATTTCTTATAATTTGTTCCGACTTTTTTCAAACAACTTACATAAAAAAAATTTCCTCCGGGGGAAAAATGTGAATGCGCATTTCAGCATTTCATAGCATACACTAGAGGTCTGCACGGGCCCGGGCTTGGCCCGTGGCCCGTACCCGGCCCGCGGGCCGGGCCGGCAGATTTAGGATAGTTTTTTCAACGGGCCGGGCCGGCAAAATAATTGAACGGGCCAGACGGGCCGATTAAAAAATTTTTGATTCTGAAGAAATTCTTTTTTCTGAAGAAAATTTTTTTGTTCTGAAGATTTGAGCTGGAACGATAAAATATGAGCTATTTTCAATGGTTTTAACGAGAATAAGTATAAATGTGCGTCACGAGCCATACTAGTTTGACAGCATCACTATAAAAATGTACAGTGTAGAGATCAGCATCGGAGAATAACATTGTGTGCAACTCGTTTTAATATTTTTTTTTAGCTGACTCATGCCGGTCCGAGATCAAGCTTGCATTATTTTTCTACATACAGACTGGCCGGACCTAGACTTAATTCTTCTCAAGATCTGTAGGGCAGAAAACATGATTTACATTTACAATTATATTGATTTACAATTGATTTACAATTATTAACAGCGATAAAGAACTTATGTTAGCTTTATCTTCAAATAAATACTTCTTGATGGTTTTTAAATTAATTTCTGATTAATTTTAAATTGTAAAAGTATAAAAGTGATATTGGAGGGATTTGGAATCGAATAGCGTTTTTTATTTTGGGTAAATAAAATACTTGTATGACCTTTTTGAGATGTAATAGTTTCTCAAATGATTGCAGGCTTTTCTCCCTTCCCATGCTATCGCTTCCGGAAATTCTATTCAAATCGTTAATTATGACAGTATTTTAATTGCTTGTAGTATTCTTAAATTGCTTGTATCAAAAAATGGATAACGCCACTCGATTATATAGTTTTTGAATAAAGATACCTGCTAATCTTAAGCATTTCTGAGAAAAAAGTGAATTTAGAAATGTATCAGAAAGGAACTTCTTTGAATTTGAGAATGAATTTGGATTTAAAACCTTTAATAAAATGATATAGAAATATTTTTATAATCTTCTTTTATCAAACATCTTCAAAAGTAACGATGTTTTTAGCTTTCTTTCTTTTTTCTTTTATTCTAAGCCATATTAAATTTTTAACGAATCTTTATTCGAATGTTGAAAGCCTAAGAGTCTAAGTAATCATTAAGGGTGTATTCGAAAAATCGCTTTTCCACCTTCAGCAGCTCGAAATTTTCCGATACAATTTCAGATACATTTTTAAAAGTAGAATCATGAAACTTGCTGAGGGGATTCTTGAAGGGACGTATGAGGTGCCGAGTAAAGTCTTTTTACGCTCAATTCATTAGAATTTGATTTATAAAATGAGCAATTAACTTCTCTGGAAGGGTAAACGGAAAAAAAGTGACCGGAAAAAAAGTTATCGGAAAAAAGTGACCTAAACTACAAAAGCGGAAAAAAGTGACATGGAAAAAAAGTGACGCGGAAAAAAAGTGACAAGGAAAAAAAGTTACCGGAAAAAAGTGACAAGGAACTGATTTTGGGGATTCATTGGTTAAGTATGAAAGGGGGATCGGGGGGGGGGAGCTCATAGTTTAGGCAAATGGGTTTTTCATGCTGAATTAACAGTTTTGGTTCAGTTTTTGGATATACGTTCATCCTAAAAAGACGCTTGCCTGATTAGTTTTGGGAAGGGACGATTACCCCCCCCCCCCACATCCGTCCTCAATTAGATGAATGGGTTTTTACGCAGAATTATCCAACGTGTGTCAAATTTGCATATAGGATCTTTTCGATAAGGCTTATGTATAGTATAAAATGCCTGAAGAGATTCTAGGAGTTTAAGGGTTAAGTATAGAGGGGGAACGGGGGATAACCTTTCTTAAATTAAATTAATGGCTTTTTACGCATAATTATCCGATTTGCTTAAAATTTTGGGCATAAGTTCATTATGATAAGACGTATCTTAGATTAGTTATGGGTTCTTCTGCTTATTATAAAAGGGGGGAACGAGCAATTCTCCCCCTAAAGATTGATAAATATGTTTTTATGCAGAATTATCCCATGTATTTCAATTTTAAATATAGGTTCTTTCTGGTAAGGTGAATTCCGGAATAGTGTTAAGGATTTAATGGCTAAGTATAAACTGGAGAGGGAGGAAACCCCTCTTAAATTAAATAAATGGCTTTAATAAAAAAATTTAAATATATTTTGTAAAATTATTTTTTAAATTATTATTATTATTATTATTATTATTATTATTATTATTATTATTATTTTATTTTATTTTCATTATATTATATTATATTATTATATTATATATATATATATATATATATATATATATATATATATATATATATATATATATATATATGTATGTATTATATATTATATTATTAAATATTTATATATTTATATAATATTAAATTTTTAAATTAAAATTATTTTTTAAATAAATAAATAGCTTTTTAATAAATGGCTCTTAAATTAAATAAATGGCTTTGCATGCAGAATTATCCGATTTTCTTCGAATTTTGGGCATGGGTTCATTAAGATAAGACTATTTCTGATTAGTTATGGGGTTCTATTGGTAATTAAACTAGTCGTTGGGGACCACCGTAATACTTACCCATCATGGATATGTATATGAAAATAAAACATGTGAAACTATTTATACAATGCATTGCAATTCATAAACAAAACTTAAATATTGTTAATATACATAGTAATGCTATATTAAAGAACTGCTAATGAACCAATGTCGACAAATTATATAAAACGCCAAACTACTGAAATAGTACCGAACTGCGTAAAAGAAACATCCTTATAACTCCAAAAATAATAATTCTATTAACTAACAATTAACTGCGTCGGATTAAGCGTCTCATTTCCAATTAAAATATACTTTTGAATTGAAATTTGAATGAAATACAGGGTCATGAAAAATCGAAGAATGTGGAAAACAAGATTACAAATATCTCGACAACTAATAATCCGATCGACTTCTTTCTATATGCGAAATGTGTGTTATTTTATTGCCTTTTACATCCATTCCTTAGAACAAAAAAATTCGAAAAATTTTATATACCTTTCATCAGAACGAATTTTTCGAGAGTCCGAAAAAATAGCTCCGTATAATCGAGGTTGCTGATATTAAATAGGGTTCGTCCCATTCTTACATACTAACTACATACAAAATTTCAAGTCTCTATCTCAATTTGTTCGGGAGATAGAGCGTTTACAGACAGACAGACTGACAGACAGACAGACAGACTGACAGACAGACAGACAGGCAGACAGACGGACAGACAGACAGACAGACGGACGGCAAATTTTTTTTCTAAAAATATGTTTTTTGGAATCTCCACTATCTAAAACGTGTAAATCCGTCAAAAAAAAATTTTCGATTTTCAAAACGATTGCAAGACTTACCCTATACTACGTATGATGGGTAAGTAAAAGGAGTGCGGGTGATTACTATACCCACCTTAAATTAGATTTAAAAAAATTATGCACACTTATCCGATGTATTTCAAATTTTGGATATAAGATCTTTCTCATAAAGTGAATTCCTGAATAGTTTTATGGGTTTAATGGCTATGTATAGAGAGGGAACGGGGGATAAACCCCCTTAAATTAAATAAATGGCTTTTTACGCAGAATCATCCGATTTGCTTCAAATTTTGGATGTATATTCATTATAAGAAGGCGAATCTCTGATTAATTTTGGGGTTCTTTTGATAATTAAATAGGGAAAGCGGGCGATTAATCCTCCACTCTTTAAAAAAAATAAATTGTTTTTTTCTTTCACAACTATTTAACGTATTTCAAATTTTGGATATAGGTTCTTCCTGATAAAGTGAATCCCTGAATAGTTTTAAGGGTTTAAGGGTGTATTCGAAAAAACGCTTTTCCACCTTCAGCAGCTCGAAATTTTCCGATACAATTTTAGACACATTTTTAAAAGTAGAATCATGAAACTTGCTGAGGGGATTCTTGAAGGGACGTATGAGGTGCCGAGTAAAGTCTTTTTACGCTCAATTCATTAGAATTTGATTTATAAGCAATTAACTTCTCTGGAAGACCCTTTTTTTCGTTCCCTTATCTCCCACTTTGGAAAAATCGGTTCAAATTGCCGTTTTTGATTGCTTTTTTTGCAATATTTTGTACACTTATCAAAGAATTGACCTTTACGGCACCTTGTGCACTTTCTAAATAAGAGAATCTGCGAGTTTCATGCGTTTGAGAGCAAAAGTGAATTCAAAAATAAATCAGAAAACAAGCAGTTTGAATCGAAATACACCCTTAATGGCTAAGTATAGAGCGAGGAACGGGGGATAACCCACAATTAATCAGGACTTCGCCTTATCATAATGAACGCCCAATCAAAATTTGAATCAAATCAGATAATTCTGCGTAAAAAGCCATTTATTAATTTAATGGGGGGGGGTATCATCCGTTCCCCCAGTGTTTACTTAGCCATTAAACCTTTAAAATTATTCCGGGATTCACTTTATGAGAAAGAACATATATCCAAAATATGAAATATATCGGATAAGTAAGCATAAAAAACAATTTACCTAATTTAAGGGGGGGGGATAATCACCCGCCCCAATTTTTAATTGGCAAAATAACCCCATATGTAATCAGGGATACGCCTTATCATAATGGTTCTATCCAAAATTTGAAGCAAATCTGATAATTCTGCGTAAAAATTAATTTAATTTAAGGTAGGTTATATTCTATTCCTCTTCTATACTTAGAAACTATTCAGAGTTACTTACCTTAAAACTATTCAGAGATCCACCTTATCAGAAAGAACTTATATTTAAAATTTGAAATACATGGGATAATTCTGCATAAAAACCTATTTTTCTAGTTTAAGGGGGATATAGTTGCTCGCCCCCCTTTATAATAAGCAGAAGAACCCCATAACTAATCAGAGATACGTCTTATTATAATGAACCTATGTCCAAAATTCTAAGCAAATCGGATAATTATGCGTAAAAAGTTATTAACTTAATTTTAGAAAGGTTATCCCCCCGTTCCCTCTCTATGCTTAACCATTAGAACTCCTAAATCTCTTCAGGCATTATATACTATGAATCACGGAAAAAAGCGTCCCCGGAAAAAAGCGCATGGAAAAAAGCGTCCCGGAAAAAAGCGTCCCCGGAAAAAAGCGTCCCCGGAAAAAAGCGTCCACGGAAAAAAGCGCACCGGAAAAAAGCGTCCCTTTTTACAAATCACATATTTAAATAAGTCTGATAATACTACACGTGGTTAATCTTAGAATATAAACACTAGAATGAGACGGTTTTATGAAATTTAAGTCTTTGCTCTATCGGGACTCAGATGGGCGGGGGGGGGGGGGCTTTAAAAGTTATCTCAAAACCTGTCATTGCTTTAATGAAAAAAAATTGTAAGGTACGAAGAACTAGATAATAAACTTTAGGTACTTAAATGATTTTTTTTAATTCAGTCTCCCTTGTTCTCCTGTGAAGTGGGGCGAGGGGAGGGGAGAGGGTATCTACAAACTTTGAAATATATCTCTTATATTTATTTTTTTTAATATTATTTATAATTTGATTATTTTTATTATAAAACTACATATTAATATTTTATTATATTTTATATTACATTTATATATTTATATTTATATAATATATAACATAATATATAATAATAAATATATTAATATAATATAATAATAATACAGAATAAAAAATTTATAATAAATAAGTAATAAATTAATAATACATAAATATAAATTAAATATAAAATTAAAAATAAATGTAATTAAATATTAAAAATTATACTTATTAACAAAAGTTTATTTAAAAAAAATAATATTTTATTAACTCATAGTAAATCAATAAAAATAAATGTATTAATAAATAAAATTAAATATTACAAATCTAGTTTCATCAACAAGAATTAATTTTAAAAAAAATGATAATATTTTATTAACTTATAGGACATAATAAAAATAAGTGTATAAATATATAAAATTAAATATTAAAAAATCTACACATTAACAAGAATTTATTTAAAAAATGATATTTTATCACCCGCCATTACTGATACTATCGTCATATACCTCCAGCAATCTCGCTACGTATCCCCAAGGGTACGCGTATCAAAGGTTGGGAACCGCTGTCCTACGAGAATGATATAAATGAGACATTTGTTGCGACTTTAATTTTTATCATTTATTTATCCACAAGTTCAATATTTATCAATTCCTTGTCACTTTTTACTGATCACTTTTTGCGCTCTTGTTTTTCTAGTCACTTTCTTCCCTAAATTCTAAAAAACATTCCGAAAAAATGTTATCGTCTAAAGCAGTGATAGATTTAGAGTTTGTTGGCTCACCCCCCCCCCCGCCCCCACAGAAGAACAAGGGTGGCTGACAATTGTGGCTGAATGAAAAAAATATATATGAGTTGATATTACTATGAGTTAATAAAATATTATCATTTTTAAATAAATTTTTGTTAATGAGTATAATATTTAATATTTAATAATATTTATTTGTGCATTATTTTATTTTTTTTTATTTAATTTTATATTTAATTTATAATTATGTATTATATATTTATTATAAATTATTTATTATTAATTATTATTATTATTATTATTATTATTATTATTATTAATCTATTAATTATATTATTAATTATTTACAATTAATATATTATATTAATATGTAGTATATAAGTATAAATATATAATATAAAATGTAATAAAATATTAATATGTAATTTGATAATAATGATAAAAAAAATAATCATATAATATATAAATTAATTATGTATAATTTAAATTATAAATAATCAAATTATAAATAATATAAAAAAATAATGTAAGAGTTTGAGTAAATTCAGAGTTTGTAGACAATCGCCCTCCCCCCCCCCCCCCCCCCAACCACCACCACAGAAGAACAAGGGAGACTGAATTAAAAAAAATCATTTAAGTACCTAGTGTTTATTATCTTATTTTTCGTATTCTACAATTTTTATTTTCATTGAGGCAATAACAGGTTTTGAGATAACTTTTAAAGCCCCCCCCCCCCCCCACCTTCGCCCATCTCAGTCCCAAGAGAGCAAGGATGCTCAAATTTTGTAAAACCGTCTCACTCTAGTGTTTATATTCTAAGATTAACCATGTGTACTATTATCAGACTTATTTAAATATGTGATTTGTAAAAAGGGACGCTTTTTTCCGGTGCGCTTTTTTCCAGGGACGCTTTTCTCCGGGGACGCTTTTTTCCGGGGACGCTTTTTTCCGGGGACGCTTTTTTCCGGTGCGCTTTTTTCCGCCTACCATGTACTATATATAAGCCTTAGCGAAAAGAACCAATATGCAAATTTGACACACGTTGGACAATTCTTCATAAAAACCCATTCATCTAATTGAGGACGGATGGGAGGGGGGGGGGGTGAGTAATCGTACCTTCCCAAAACTAATCAGGCAAGCGTCTTTTCAGGATGAACATATATCCAAAAATTGAACCAAAACAGTTAATTCAACACGAAAAACCCATTTACCTAAACTATGAGCCCCCTCCCCGATCCCCCTTTCATACTTAAGCAATGAATCCCCAAAATCAATAATAAATCCCCTAAATCAATTCTTTGTCACTTTTTTTCCGGTAACTTTTTTCCTTGTCACTTTTTTTCCGCGTCACTTTTTTTCCGTGTCACTTTTTTTCCGCTCTTGTAGTTTATGTCACTTTTTTTCCGATAACTTTTTTTCCGGTCACTTTTTTTCCTAGATTCCTCTGGAAGACCCTTTTTTTCGTTCCCTTATCTCCCACTTCGGAAAAATCGGTCAAAATTGCCGTTTTTGATTGCTTTTTTTGCGATATTTTGTACACTTATAAAAGAATTGACCTTTACGGTACCTTGTGCACTTTCTAAATAAGAGAATATGCGAGTTTCATGTGTTTGAGAGCAAAAGTGAATTCAAAAATAAATCGGAAAACAAGCAGTTTGAATCGAAATACACCCTTAATGTTGTTAATGTGTATTTCCTGTAAAATATACTGTAAAATCATTCCGTAGATATGTATGCAGTATTCTTTAAAAAAATCTTAATTATATGATAAAAATCTGATTTTTTTTAGAAATCGTAGAAATTGTAACGGGCCAAAACGGGCCGGGCCTGTTTTCACTGATTTCTGTACGGGCCGGGCCGGGCCGGGCCTAAAATATAAAAATTTAAACGGGCCGGGCCGGGCCCGGGCCTGGAAATTCCGGCCCGTGCAGACCTCTAGCATACACATATTACCATTTTTTGGTGGTCTTTTCCCGCCGGAATTTTTTTACTTCCTGTAACTCGCTTCCCACGAAATTCCACGTAACTGACCTTGAGTGTCCGCACTTTTGTATACTAAAACTTCAAGTCATTCCTTCATTTTCTACGCATTTTACAGCATTTTGGAGTTTAAATTGGTCTAATGCACCGCGATGCGACCACTTGCGTTAGATTTTTCCCCCTCCTGGTTCTTCATACCATATCCCCGAATTCTGTGGGGGTGGAGGGGGGGTAAGATTCTGGGAAGTGTGGGGTGGATTCGCCGTTTCACTAAGTTATTTTTTTCTTCTTCTTTGTTTTGTTTTTCTTTCTTTCTTTCTGCTGCTATACTCTTTCAAGTATTTTTTTTATGTTTAGAAAACGTCGTAAGTTTTTTAGCTGTTCTGGAAGGTTTAATAATTTTGAAAACTTACAAAGTTATTATATTAGCGATGGATTTCCACTAAAAACTCACAGTGGCCTCTTACATTTTTTATGATAAACATTGTGGAAATAAATTATCAATTTATTAAAAAAAATAGTGGAAAAAAAATGAAACTCTTCGTTATATTTTGAAAGAACGTGCTTTAGATTTATGAATATGACATACATATGTAAAATAAATGACAATAACACTGACAAACTCTTAATGAAGAAAAATAAGAGTAATTGTGGGGAACTAGAAACTAGTTGTTAGAAGTTCTTTAGTTTCCAAAATGTGAAAGCTATCGTTTTCTAGAACAATGAAAAACGTTTTTATTAAATGCTTTTTTTTTTCTTTCTTCTTTACATATTTTTCTTTAACTTTGGGAGGCGGTTAGTGATATAACATGATCTAAAATAATTGTTACAGATTTTTTTTTTCTACAAAATAAATTATCTATAACAAAACGTAAAATATGCTTGCGAGAAATTATTTTGTTAAGAGATTGATGAACGTTTATAATTTTAGAGAATCTTGCTATTTTCCCATATTCCTATTTTTATGATTTGTTTTTTCTATTTTTTTTACGTAATTTTAGAAAAAAGTTTTAAAAGAATAATCGAAAAGAAAAAGTTAAGGAAAAAATCTTAAATTATCAAATCTCTAAAGTTGCACATGCAAAAACGAATCAACGAAAAGAAAAGAAAAAAAAAAAAAAAAAGAAAGAAAGAAAGAATTGAAAAGTAGCTACTGCTTTTATGTTACTGATTTCGAAGAAAGGATTATTTTATCTCCTTTTTTATTACTATATAAATATGGTAATAAAAATTATTTAAGATTTATTTTTTTAACTTTAATTGCCTCCTAGTGCCGGACAACCATCATAACCTACTTAAGAGCGTTGCTGTCCTTTCAAAAGATATGTATTACGATTTCAAATTTATAACTGAAGGTATCTTTTAATTTGTTACTGAATGTATCTTTATAATTTCAGTCAGATTATATAATAATTTTTATCTTTTTTACGAACTTTGTAAAAAAAGGAGATGAAAAGTTATTAAAAAATTTATTATGCATATGTATATATATTTTTTTCCATTTAGCGAATATGTTTTTTCATTTCAGAAAAAGTACTGAATTATCAAATCTCTAAAACTGTACATGCAAAAATGAGTCAACGAAAAAGAAAAATATATGTATATATGAAAAGTAGCTACTGCTTTCATGTTAATAATTTCGAAAGAAATTATTAAGTTTATTTTATTTTATCTCCCTTTTTTTATCTATGTAGAGATAGTAAGAAAAAAAAATGAGATGCATTTTTCCAACTTCTATGTTTCCAAGTACCAGACCACCTCAAAACTAAACTAAGTTGCTGTCATTTTAAAAAATATGCATCACGATTTCAAATTTGTAATGGATAATATCTTTTAATTCATTATCAATTGTATCTCTACAAAGTCAATCAGAATTATATAGTAATTTTTATCATTTTTACAAATTTTCCTGATTAGATATGGGGTTATTTTGCTAATTAAAAAGTAGGCGGTGATTATTACACTCCCCCCCCCCGAAAGACCCCCACGGAGGGCATTCCACCCCTTAGGGCCTATTCCCACAGTGTAGATAATTGGCCGGCATACATACATACATGATTCCGACCCCCCCCCCCCCCACACTTAAATAGATAAATTTAATGGCTAAGTGTAAAGGGAAGGAACGAGGGATAACCCCCTTAAATTAAATAAATGTCTTTTACTCAGAATTATCCGATTTGCTTAAATTTCTGGACGAAGGTTCATTCTGACAAAGCGTATCTCTGATTAGTTATGGGATTATTTTGCTAATTAAAAAGGGGGCGATTATTCCCCCCCCCTTAAATAAGATAAATTGTTTTTTATGCACACTTATCCGATTTATTTCAAATTTTGGCTGTATGTTCTTTCTAATAAAGAGAATCCCTGGATAGTTTAAACGGTTTAATGGGTAAGTATAGAAGGGGGAACAGAAGATAACCCCCCTAAAATAAATTAAATGGCTTTTTATGCAGAATTATCCGATTTGCTTCAAAATTTGGGTGTAGGTTCATTATGATAAGGCGAATCCCTGATTAATTGTGGGTTATCCCCCGTTCCCCCCTCTATACTTAGTCATTAAGCCCTTAAAACTATTCATGGATTCACTTTATCAGAAAGAACCTACATCCAAAATTTGAAATACGTCGGACAGCTGCGAAAAAAAAAATCTTATTTAAGGAGGGGGGATAATCGCCGCTCCCCCTTTTTAATTAGCAAAAGAACCCCATACTAATCAGGGATACACCTTACTATAATAAATCTACACCCAAAATTTGAAGCAAATTGGATAATTCTGCATAAAAAGGTCATTTATTTAATTTAAGGGAGTGGTTATCCCCCGTCCCCCCCTCTATACTTAACCATTAAACCCTTAAAACTATTCCGGGATCCACTTTATGAGAAAGAAGTTATATATGTTACAGGCCAAACTAGATTGGCCTAGGCCAAACCGGTCTATCCTAACGGCCATCGGATAAACTAGTTTTTCCTAGGCCAAACCGGTTTATCCTAACGCCCATCGGACAAACTAGTTTTTCCTAGGCCAAACTAGTCTATCCTAAGGCCCATAGGACAAACTAGTTTTTCCTAGGCCAAACTAGTTTGGCCTAACTCTTATAGGATAAACTAGTTTAGCCTGCTGTTTATTGGTCTGAACTAGTTTATCCTAGGCCGATCTAGATTATCCTAGGCCAATTCAATTTGGCGTGATTTTATTGAATTTAATGACCGCCTCAGCACCAACGTTCTAGTTTGTCCTAGGCTGATCTAGTTTATCCTAGGCCAATGAATTTTACGTGTTTTTAGCTCACAGGCGTCAAAGCCTGAGAAATAATGGGCTCGCAAGTTCTGTATGTACGCATGTATGTACACATGTATGTACATACGTATGTACGTAACACGATAATTCTTGATAGAAATAATGTAATTTGACGTTGACGTGTTATTATCTCATTAGACTACCAAAGCTTGAGAAATAATGTGTCCGTGGATTCTGTATCTATGTATGTACGTAAGTACGTAACGCAAAAATTCTTGATAGAAATACCCGATTAGCATTAAACTTTCAATATAGGTTTATTCTTATGAGGAGTTTTTGTGTTTAATTTTTAGAGGTCATTGGAGAATAATAAGGGGGAGGAAGATCGAGAGGCTGATTCGCCCCTTCCCTTAAATCAAATAAATGGGTTTCCATGCATTATTAGCATATTTTATAATAAAAAAATAGATATAGAAGCATTCTGATCAGGCGCCTCCATGATTAGTTGTGGATGTTCATTGTTTAAGTATAAAGAGAGGGGGAAATATAAGTAACGCCCCATAATTCATGTAAATGCTTTTTTCAAGCAGAATTTGCTGATTTGCTTAAATTTTTGAAATAGATTCATTCTGGTAAGGTGCTTCCCTAATTAGTTTTGGAAGTTAATTGGTTAAGAACAAATGGAAGAAAGGGGGACTCCCGCCTATTTTTGCCAAATGGGTTTTTCATGCAGAATTAACCGACTTGCTGCAAATCTTTGATTTGTTCATTCTTATGAAGTGCTTCATTGATTAATTTTGGTGGTTCTTTGGTTAAATATAAAGGGGAAGTGTACAATTTATTTCCTTAAATTAGATAAATTAGTTATAATACAGAATTATCCAATTTGCTTAAAATTTTGGACATGAATTCATTTTGATCAGACGCTTCTTTAGTTGATTTTTCTTTTGGTTAAATATAATGGGGTGTGGACGATTTATTGCCTTCCTTATATTAAATAAATGGGTTTTTAAGCAGATTTATCTGATTTGCCGATTAAATTTTGAATATAGTTTTTTTTTATAAGGGGAATCTCTGAATAGTTTTGAGGGTTTAATGATTAAGTATAAAAGGAGGAATGTAGGATTACCCTCCTTAAATCAGAGGAATGGTTTTTGAGCAGAATTATCTGATTTGCTTCAAATTTTGGATAATTGTTCAATTTTATAAAGCGTATCTGCAATTAGTTTTGGGGATCAATGGTTAAGTATAATTAGGGGAAATGGGAAAAAGTAATCTCCCTCACTTGTTTTTTCGAGGGTGATATTAAAAAAAAAAGTCTGTAATACACAATTAGTGTAAACAGCCTGTGAATGCAAAGCCATTACTTTAACAGGGCAATATTCTTTTTAATATTAATCCTGACTACTGCTCTCTAATTTTGTGCAAAGTGGTTTTGTTATCACCCCTGTATAATGTATTTTATTTGAAGGGTAATAGAATACTGTTACAGGTTTGCACGGGCCGGAATTTCGAAGCCCGGTATAAAAATTAAAAGTTCAGCCCGAGCCCTGCCTGTAAAAAAATCATTGAAAAGGGACTCAGTCCGGCTCGACCTGGCCCTACTCAATTTCTGCAAAAAATTCAGATTTTAATTCACATAGATTTAAGATCCCTTTAAAGAATACTGCTTACATATTTATGGATAAATTTACAATGTATTTTTAAATTACGATGTGTTCGCTAAATGGAAAATATACAATGTATTATTGATTATTTAGATTCTTAGTCCTTCAATATTCACATAGGAATTCATTAAATAGTTAGAATAAAAGAAAAAAAGGGGTGTTATAAACATCATAACTTTTGAATATGTTTAGTAAAAAGTAGATTTGTAAATATATTTTTCTATCATTCCTTAAGGGTTTTCTCAAATCCAAAAGAGCTACATACTGTCCGACTACTCTTTTGCTTGCCGTTGATCGTTTAAAAATTGACATAAGTCGTATTACCCAGGGGTAGTCGGTACGTAAAGAAAAGGAAATACAAACACTGAATTGATTGCAGAGACCACATTATTAGGAAATCAAGCAAATATTTATTTCGCTAAGCGCAATTAACATAGAGTGATCTAAGATACAGAAGTATTCTAAGTTAAGAAGAAGAATCATAATCTAAGTCTAGTTCATTTCAAAACATAACATTACCTCACATTGCATTCAATAACAAAATAGAAAGGGAATTAGGGGATGCCTCGGAAAACCTAATAATTTAAAGCCCACTTACCCATAATCATTAGCCGCATTGCTGGGAAGCCTTTAATCTCCATCCTTAGGATCTGAATTTCCAGGAAAGAGAACTGCTCGCACTCCAAATCCCAAATCCAAACTCAAGACTCCCTAACTCCTTCTCCTCATCCCTTTTTCTAATTCTCTCCCCCCTTTGCTCATTTTCATTATGCATCCCCTTGAAATGCTTCAAATCCAATCCTCTGCGAATAGCAACATTATTGGGTACATTAATACAATATGTTATCCTCCATTCGCTCGATTTCTGTTTCCTTGACCACCCTTTTTTTTTTCTTCAGAGCCCCAAAAGAAAGGGTATAACAGATGACTCTAAACGAGGCTTCCCGCTCGAATTCCAGGCGCAAGCCCTTCGTCGCACCTCAAAATTCCTACTATTCATGTTCACCTGAAACCATCTCAAGCCCCTTCTTTTTTTTCTTTTTGAATACCATCCCTCTCATACCTACCAAGGGGGGAGGCTTTGCTTTTATTATATAATTCGACATTTCTTTTCGTTAAAAATGTTTTATAACATTCGCTTTTTTTTCTCTGCATAGCATTGCATTTTTACGTTAGCCATCTAACTTTTACTGATCAGGTGCACGAACACCTGAGATGCACACCTGAGATTCTTCTAATTCAGCTACTTGAAATCCCGGCGATTTATTACTTTTTATTATTATTATTTAAGGGTTGGAACCCCTTTATGAGTGGGTCTGCATTCTATCTCCCTTTCTGCATTGTATGAATCAAGTAGTTAGCTCCCCGACAAATATACGAGATGCTCCAGAAAGAAAAAAAAAATTGAGAAAAAAAAAAGAAAATGTCCTAAGATCCGCGGTTTAGCTATCCAAGGCATTCCCTTTTTCCAGTTTTTTTTGTAAACAAAGGAAGTAATAATGATGAATGTACATAAATACAAAATAAAAGGAGAAAGCGAAAATAAATAAATTTACATAATAATGATATGTTAATAATACCATTCTATCCTGTAAAAAAAAATGTTGAATCATGATGCTGCAATATATAGCATTAATAATACTAGTACATATAAATATTATTGATACAATTGATTGAAAAGAGCAAAATATAATAAATTTACAAAATAGTGAAATATTAATTATACCATACATTCCCATGAATGAAAGTTAAACATAATTGTGTAATATATAGTGTTAAATATATTTAAATTGCCTACAACTAAAGCAAATGAAGAGAAAAAAAATCTGATAATTGCATATAATTAGTTCTAAACAGGAAATAAATTAGAAACCTCGAAAAATAACAATCTGGGAAGTTTCAAAAGTAGAATATCAGATTAATTCTGCGGTTATGGCAAAACAAATAAATGAAGTTTTTTTTTATATGAATATTTATATATAGATATACCGCCTGTATATAGATATACTTCCTGTATATAGATATACTTCCTGTTTAGTGTATATGCAATCATCGTGATTTACAACAGCAGGTTATAATTGTAGCCATTGTAGTTATAATTAGACAAATGATGAATAGACTGGATCCTAAGATTTTTAAAAGGTACAGTGGGGTATGAACGTTCGGAATTTTTAGCCAGTCCCATGCTGAAGAGGATGTCTGAGCACTTTGTATTTGTGTATAATTGAGATTTAACTGCAAAAGTTCTACAGAGGGTTCATCTAAGCACATGCGGAAAGTTTTGCACTGCATGAGAGTTGCAGATTTTAGACAGAGTTTTTCCGAAACACATTTTTGTTCGGCATGAAATCTAATTGTGAGAGTTTCAGTTTCCGTGTTAAGAAATATAGCTTTGGTGTGCACACTGGTCTGCTGAAAGTGTACCGAGACAACACCTGGTTGACACGAACTATGAGCTCGAAAAGACATGCGGGCAAGGATAGAACATCTGTAGCAACCACTGGTGATTATGCTGTTGTCTGCTATTTGTGGGCAGACATTTGACATATGTAAAGCCAACTTAAAATTAGAGAAATGCAGTTGAATTCGAACTGCTGATGATAATAGTAGAGTGGATTGCAGCTTGTCTTCATTAATTTTAAATAGATGTATATCTCTCTGCAGTGGGAGGGCATATTCATCAGTTGATTGCATACGCGTAATTGGATCCGGAGCATGAACGCATCTGAGATTATCCTCAAAATAATCACATGTCGAAATACGAGGATCAAATATAAAGTCAGTCGTAAAAGAACTATTCGCTTGCACTGCACCTATCGTGTTAGCCTTTGGGAAATTTCTGTCAGATGCTGGAATAAGAAATGCTTGTGACGGACGAGCAACCCTTTGCACTAATTTTTCTTGTAAGTGAATTTGGTGTTGATCATACGCACCCAAAATTGTTATTTTTATTCCATGATCCGTGATAGCGGAGTCAGTCACTAATATTCTGGAGACTGTGTTGTTTTCAACGTGTTCGACTAATATTTGATATTGACAGGTGTGACTCTTAATTTGGGAGACTTCATAACTATTTAACAAATCTGGTTCATACCAAACACGGAAAAGATTACATGAAGCTCTGTGTAGAAGTGCACAACCGGAGGCTATACCTGGCAAACAACTGGAAATTCCTGGAAATTCCCTGCTCTCAGCTGTTTCTGCTTCAAATCTCAAACCTTCTTTACCTAATTTGTTCTTTTTGCAGTGAACTCCCTTTCCACAAAACCTGTTATATATGCACGATATTTGGCTTATCTGTTTACTTTTTACCGGGAAGGTGAAATATAATCTCTGTTTTTGAAAAGTACAGAGTACTGCTTCCAGTTTGACTTTCAATGAGAAAAGGTGATTATCTTTGCCATCAGTAAACCATAAACACGTTTCAGCGGATATTGTTTGTAAGGAAAATTCAGCCGTTGAGAAAATTTTACATGTCCTCGTTCCATCGTGAAGTGTTGTGCATGAACGTAAATCCGATTTAATAATAGCATGGGTGTTACAGTCTGCATGGATCACGGAAATATTACAAATGATCATTAGGATTACAACAGGTAGAATGTTAATGTGACCTCGCATTGCTGCCTGTCTCTCTAAGATTTGGTTTCCTTGATGTGCAATTTCGCGAAATGTATTTCCAATTAAGGTGCCTAGCAGTAGAGAACATCTCACTATGGCTTTCATAATGCGTAATATGCCCCAAATAAAAAGTATGGATGATTGAATGATGAATTTTAAAGTTTTCATGATGAACTTGAGGCTTGCAATCACTAGGGAAATGAAAATTAAGGTTACAGTGTAAAGCGTGATTTTAATTATGAGGGGATAGCATTGGAAGTGTTTAAAAACTTCTTTGCACAGAAAACATTGCCTTATCTGGCACACTGATTTACCGTTGACGTGTATAATGCCTGAAACAGTGTGACCATTTGGGTGTATATAAATTACTTGTATTTCATTTTTATATGCAAGGTATTCAAAAGGTATGATCACCATTTTGTCCGTGGGGATTGTCAACACATTTTCAAAATCTGCACTCCTTAAAATCACACGACCTTGATTCGGAAAAAACAGTATCGGATCCTCAAATGTTATATTAAGATTCTTGTTGGAAAAAACTGCCTTTTCGCCTTCCAGCAATCTGCGTTTTGCTCTCCTCAAAGGCTCCACTTTTTTATCGAAGAAGCATACCTTAAGAATCACAATATCTGGATCGTGAATTGAATCTTCAGCCATAATTGCTGTTAATTGTATTTTGTTATATGTGAATACACATTTGCAATCACTATTACTAGTACAGTTGCGTATTCGGCAGAAATCGGTTGCACCTATACACCCATCTTCTCCGCAGTCACAAGGTAGTCCTTGTTTATTGAGGCAAGTATACACGGTGGATAAGGTGTCTTTATCAGTTTTAATTTCATGGAGAATAAAGTCCTGTGGTTCGATCAGAGCAAAGTTTTTGTCGATTATGAAAGTGCGATTCGTAATGATGCATTGATCGCAATTGTGAATGTGGCAGGCATTTGGTGGAATATCAATTTTATTCCAAAGTGTTTTAGAAATAGGACTGCATACGAAGTCGTTATGAAATTTACACCAAACACCAGTATTATGGCGGTTCCTCGCCTGACAAACTTGAATCACTTCCAGCAAAAAGAAAACTAAAAGAAAAGGAAAGTGGGCTTTACCAAGGTATTCCGAGGAATTAAAGCATTTAATTAAATAGATTTAATTGAAAGAAAATCTATCATAATAAGATTTTGTGCTCTCCTTTATTTATTTATTTGTTTATACTTTATAATTAATTGATTTTTTTTTTTTTTTTTTTTTTTTTTTTTTAATTCTTATACATATACTATATCCATATATACACACTTTCGTGTAAAATAATTTCAAGTTAATTAGGTTCTATTCTGCTCGAACGTCGCTCTTAACTGATCATGCAAAATATTTGAACATAAATAAAGTCATTGTTCATAGTGATATTACCTATGTGCCATTTTTATATTCCTTTTCGGAAGTCAACATAAAAGGAAATTACATTCTCTCTTTCTTTCCTTTATTTTTTTTTCTTACGTTATTGTGATTATTTTTTATTTATTTATTTATTTATTTATTTTTTATTTATTTATTTTTATTTATTTATATATATATTTTTAACATTAATATTTGTTAATTCAAAAGATAATTTATAGGGTTACACTAAAATGCATTTAATTAAGATTAATTGTTTAAATGAATTTTCCATCAGTTGCAATAATAAGGCAACCGTCTATGATTGGCCATGTCACAGAGGTGCAAATAACATACAGCTGAGAGAAAAATCCTTTTAACATGCATGGAAAATATTACTTTAAGCTGAGGAAATAAATTAAGATAAGAAATGAAGTAAGAAATAAATAGAACATTATTTTAACAATTTTGTTGAAGTAAGGAAATTAAATAAGGTAACATAAGTTGAAATCTGAAAATTCGATAGTGTAATATTAGTTGCTTATGCATTTGTTATATGTATGGATAAGTTTTTTTTTTTTTTTTTTTTTTTGAAATACATATTGCATACAATGAATGCACCACAATTTCTTAAATATGGTCCATCCTATCATTCTTTTCTAAGAGAACAAGCATATTGCGCTTATCCGCAACCTAATATTATCTTATTCAGTAAATCAAGGACGCATTAAGAATGCATTTATATGTATTTTGATAAAATATATACGTATTTGTGAAGCGCACAAAATTATGTAGTTTCTTTCTTTTTTTTTTTTTTTTTTTTTTTTTTTTTTTTTAATTAGATTTAAACTAAGTAATAAAATGTACAATTTGAAATTGATTACAGCCTTAATTCCATTTGTATTTTAAATAGTCAGGATGATTCTTATTCTGAATCAATATGCACTTTGATAAAATATATGAGTATTTGTGAAGCGTGTCAGATTATGTAAACAAAAGTGTCTTGTCCTTCCCTTTTTTTTTTTTGAACTAAATAGCTTTAAACTAGATCATAAAATGTACAAAATTGGAAATTGAATAAAACCTTAATTCAATTTGTACTTTAAATAGTCACAAAAAATTTTATCCTGCATTAATATGCATTTTGATAAAATATATATAAGTATTTGTGAAGCGAGTAAAATTATGTAATAAATTTCTTTCCCTTCCGTTTTTTTTTTTTTTTTTTTTTTTTTTTTTTTTTTTTTTTTTTTGAGCAAAATAGATTTAAACTAACTCAAAAAATGTACAAAATTGGAAATTGAATAAAACCTTGATTCAATTTGTACTTTAAATAGTCACAAAAATTTTATCCTGCATTAATATGCACTTTGATAAAATATATGAGTATTTGTGAAGCGTGTCAGATTATGTAAACAAAAGTGTCTTGTCCTTCCCTTTTTTTTTTTTTTTGAACTAAATAGCTTTAAACTAGATCATAAAATGTACAAAATTGGAAATTGAATAAAACCTTAATTCAATTTGTACTTTAAATAGTCACAAAAAATTTTATCCTGCATTAATATGCATTTTGATAAAATATATATAAGTATTTGTGAAGCGAGTAAAATTATGTAATAAATTTCTTTCCCTTCCGTTTTTTTTTTTTTTTTTTTTTTTTTTTTTTTTTTTTTTTTTGAGCAAAATAGATTTAAACTAACTCAAAAAATGTACAAAATTGGAAATTGAATAAAACCTTGATTCAATTTGTACTTTAAATAGTCACAAAAATTTTATCCTGCATTAATATGCACTTTGATAAAATATATGAGTATTTGTGAAGCGTGTCAGATTATGTAAACAAAAGTGTCTTGTCCTTCCCTTTTTTTTTTTTTTTGAACTAAATAGCTTTAAACTAGATCATAAAATGTACAAAATTGGAAATTGAATAAAACCTTAATTCAATTTGTACTTTAAATAGTCACAAAAATTTTATCCTGCATTAATATGCATTTTGATAAAATATATAAATGTTTGTGAAGCGTATAAAATTATGTAATAAAGTTTTTTTTTTTTTTTTTTTTTTTTGAGCAAAATAGATTTAAACTAACTCAAAAAATGTACAAAATTGGAAATTGAATAAAACCTTGATTCAATTTGTACTTTAAATAGTCACAAAATTTTTTTATCCTGCATTAATATGCATTTTGATAAAATATATATAAGTATTTTGAAGCACATAAAATTATGTAATAAAATTTACAAGGCTTGCACACAGCATATGTAAAATTACATTAAGGTAAGGAAAGTAAAAAGTTATTTAATTTATAACAGAAGAAGAAGAATTACTCAGATTTCATTGCTCTGTCATCTGTAATGCCCAATTTAAAAAACGCGTTGGGTGATAACGATGGGGTTGGATGTCGCGTAATTCATATGGAGACCTATTCAAATGATTCGTTTCACTGCTTGACACACCAGCGTCATAAATTATTGTCTCCGCTGAGTCATTAGAGTTTTCTAACACGTCGGATGGTGTGTCATTTTGAAAGGTTGGGGGTGAGGGGCATAATTCTTCAAGTAATTCGTTATCCAACGATTGACCAGTGTGGGTACTACAACAATTTGTTTTAGTGCCTGGGGATTCATGCGGGTATAAAATTTCTGAATAGTCGCTATCATCAAAGACTGCGTGTGGTATGTTTTTGTATGCATTTCGTTGTTGTGTTGGGGGATTTCTTTTATTGTTGTCTGCAGTTAAAGCGTGGAACAAGCTAAGTTTGGGATCTCTTTGTGTATAAGGAATCAGTCTTTCACAATGAATTTTAAATTGGGGCTTAGTAGGATCGTTCGCATCAACGATTGTATAGTTTACTTTGTTATGTTTTTTTACAATTCTATATGGTCCAATATTGCTTCTTCGTTTGGTTGTGCTTATAAAGCGATCACAGTCCTTGTTGTGTAGGTAAGCTAATTGCCCGGGGTAAAAATCACGATATCTAGCCCTGGAATGCTGATAAATTTCTCTTTTTTCAGCAGCCTTTTGTAGGCATTCAATGACTTTCTCGTTAGTATATTGAAGCTGTGATGCTTTGTGTTTGACGAAATCTTGATGAGAAACGTGTTTCCTACTACGAGGTTCATCTAATATATCATTTGGTAAAAGAGGTTCATAAGAAAGTTGTAAATAAGCTGGTTTTAACTGAATCGTAGAATGTAACGTGTTGTTATAAATTAGAGCATAATAATCCGTAAATTCATCCCACTGAGCCGTGTCTTGAGCAAATATAGCTAGTGATTTCTTAATATTCGAATTTAATTTTTCTGATGAACCATTTGACTGCGGCCTCTGAGCAGTTGTTTTCAATTTCTTTACCCCAAATATTTTACACAGCTCTGTGAAAGTTTCACTCGTGAAACAAGATGCCCTGTCTGTGAGGTAATAATTAAACAAACCAAAAGTACCGATATAGTCCATTAAGCATTGCACAGAATATTTAGTATTTGCTTGTGGTACTGGGTATAATTTTATGAATTTGGAGAAGTGGTCAACAAACGTTAATATATAACGATTTCCTTTGTCAGTAGTATTAAAAGGGCCAACGTAATCGGCTGAAATAAATTGATTCACGCCTGTGGGTATAAAATGTCTCTGAATTGGGACTGGTGGTAGTTTTTTAACCGACTTCAAGGAGGAGGTTATGATTTCGACCTGTATGTATTTGTTGTTCACGCATAACTTTCGTAAATATGAACCGATTTTGATAATTCTTTTTTTGTTTGAAAGCGTATGGGGCCCATGTGGTCCCATTCGAATTTCAAAAAAATCTGTTGATTAGAACTTTAAAAAAAATTAAAACATTAAAATTCAATATCTTTTCGAAGCAATCGACCAATTAGAAACGTTCATTTTTCATTCTTTTATGTTACACTTACATAGACACACGATCTTTTCAAAGAGTGAAACTCTAACTGGACAAGGGTCACATTTTTCAACAGTGTGCACTGTAAAAAAATTGACCCTTTTGCTGCATCACCAGCTCCCGTTTTTATATAATATCTCTCTTGACCCATGAGAATTCTCCACAATACACTGTTAAAAATCTGCTGCATTTTGCTGCAACGCACTCCCTTGCTTGTATAGAAAACGGTTACTTGGCCGTGAAATGGAGCTTTCTCATTGGTTGGAATAGAGATATTATATACAAGCGGTGGAGTGCGTTGCAGCAAAATCAGCAGATTTTTAACAGTGTAGGCTGAAGTAATCGTTTTCTAAAAAACAGTGGAGTGACGATACAGCAAAAGGGACAAACTTTGTACATTGTACACTGCAAAAAAATTTGATCCTTTTGCTGTATCGTCACTCCCCCGCTTTTATAGAATATCTCTCGTTTGACCCATGCGAATGCTCCATGATACACTGTTAAAAATTTGACCCATTTGATGCAGCGTCACACTACAGCTTTTATAGAATATGTTTTTTATGACCAATGAGAATGCTCCATAACACAGTAAAGTAATCATTTTCTATAAAAGCGCTGGAGTGATGATGCAGCAAAAGGGTCAAAGTTTTTGTAGTGTAGTTGGGACAAAAGCGTCTGTAAAAGAAATATTTGGAAATCAAATGGTGTCACTCTCTTATAGAGGCAGCCAGGTATAGGTTATGAGTTTCAGATACCTCGTCGAATACGCCACCGCTCATTTCCGATTACAGTGTCACTGTAAAAAATGTGACCCTTTTGGTGCAACGTCACTCCCCTGCTTTTGTAGAATATCTCTCTTTTGACCCTTGAGAATGCTTCATAATTGGGTGAAGTAATCGTTTTCTATAAAAGCAATAGAGTGATGATGCAGCAAAAGGGTCAAACTTTGTACAGTGTAGGATTCCTCGATATGAATATATCGAGGAATCGCACACATGGAGCACAGTATATAATTGGTTGAAACGATTCTGGACAAAAACGAGTCACCAAGCATCTTGTTCAGCGGGCAATTTTCGTCAATCTTGTTAACGTCGCATACGCGTACAATCGAATTCTTCCAGAAAATCTTCGTCAAATTCTATAATAAAAAATGCCTGGCATTGCAATGCATTGTTAAAAATTTGAAACTTTTGCTGTCACTTCATCGCTTTTATAGAATATCTTTATTTTGACTAATGAGAATCCTTCATAATACATTTAACTAATCGTTTTCTATATAAGCGGTGGAGTGACGATACAGCAAAAGTTTCAAATTTTTAACAGTGTAGTTGGGACAAAAGCGTCTGTTAAAGAAATATTTGGGAATCAAATGCTGTTACTCTCTTATAGAGGCAGCCAGGTATTGGTTATGAGTTTCAGATTCCTCGTCGAATTACCACCGCTCATTTCCGATGCCATTACTGCCTGTATAGGTATTAGATTGTTGCTGCTTATCGATTGAAGCATAGTGCGATTTTTGCTAAAATCTTTCTTTTTCCTTTTTCTTATTAAAGGAAGAGTACTTTTGACTGACTACACTAGAAAAGCATTTTACTATACATTAATACTATATGTATATGAAGTCATTTTGCTGCGTGCTCATATATGGAAGCACTATGTCACGATCTTATGTGTAAGGACACTTTACTTGATAGATTATCACCTTTCGATACCCACTTTCGAAGACCATAGGATTCGATGCAGGCTTTAAGATTTCATGAATGCGCTAGCTTTTCGAAGTGGCGGATCTTGTCTGAAGAAGTTACCATGTAAAAAAATTCTAAAGATTCACGGGCCTCCGTGGCCGATAGGTTAAGACGCCGCTCTGCTAATCTTGAGGTTGTGGGTTCGATTCCTGCTGGCTCCATGGCGCAAACACTTTGTGTGGGGCTCCTGGTTGTATTTCTCTTGTGATGTAAACTTCCTTGTGCTATCTCGTCCTTGTATATTGACGATGACTTATAAGCAGGCTTTCATGTCGAGCACACAAGTCAGATGTATGTTGTTCAAATAAATAAATAAAGAT
Organism: Maratus speculifer; assembly: GCA_964019185.1. Classification (NCBI taxonomy): domain Eukaryota; kingdom Metazoa; phylum Arthropoda; class Arachnida; order Araneae; family Salticidae; genus Maratus; species Maratus speculifer. The sequence continues at coordinate 286,512,542 of OZ025299.1, forward strand.
TCACAAGTACAGATTATGTACAGATTATATATCGAGGAATCGCACACATGGAGCACAGTATATAATTGGTTGAAACGATTCTGGACAAAAACGAGTCACCAAGCATCTTGTTCAGCGGGCAATTTTCGTCAATCTTGTTAACGTCGCATACGCGTACAATCGAATTCTTCCAGAAAATCTTCGTCAAATTCTATAATAAAAAATGCCTGGCATTGCAATGCATTGTTAAAAATTTGAAACTTTTGCTGTCACTTCATCGCTTTTATAGAATATCTTTATTTTGACTAATGAGAATCCTTCATAATACATTTAACTAATCGTTTTCTATATAAGCGGTGGAGTGACGATACAGCAAAAGTTTCAAATTTTTAACAGTGTAGTTGGGACAAAAGCGTCTGTTAAAGAAATATTTGGGAATCAAATGCTGTTACTCTCTTATAGAGGCAGCCAGGTATTGGTTATGAGTTTCAGATTCCTCGTCGAATTACCACCGCTCATTTCCGATGCCATTACTGCCTGTATAGGTATTAGATTGTTGCTGCTTATCGATTGAAGCATAGTGCGATTTTTGCTAAAATCTTTCTTTTTCCTTTTTCTTATTAAAGGAAGAGTACTTTTGACTGACTACACTAGAAAAGCATTTTACTATACATTAATACTATATGTATATGAAGTCATTTTGCTGCGTGCTCATATATGGAAGCACTATGTCACGATCTTATGTGTAAGGACACTTTACTTGATAGATTATCACCTTTCGATACCCACTTTCGAAGACCATAGGATTCGATGCAGGCTTTAAGATTTCATGAATGCGCTAGCTTTTCGAAGTGGCGGATCTTGTCTGAAGAAGTTACCATGTAAAAAAATTCTAAAGATTCACGGGCCTCCGTGGCCGATAGGTTAAGACGCCGCTCTGCTAATCTTGAGGTTGTGGGTTCGATTCCTGCTGGCTCCATGGCGCAAACACTTTGTGTGGGGCTCCTGGTTGTATTTCTCTTGTGATGTAAACTTCCTTGTGCTATCTCGTCCTTGTATATTGACGATGACTTATAAGCAGGCTTTCATGTCGAGCACACAAGTCAGATGTATGTTGTTCAAATAAATAAATAAAGATTCACAAGTACAGATTATGTTAGT